>WBNH01000855.1:124385-352711 GCA_013401255.1 Urocolius indicus
CGGGGCCGGGGGCGTCCCGGAGCGGTGTCCCGGGAGCGGCGGCGGGGAGCAGCAGGTTTGTCGCGGTGCGGGACAACAGGCGCCCTCCTCCCGGGCGGGACGCGGGGCGGGTGGGTATATGGGCCGAGGGGAGTATATGGGCGTGCATTTACATTCCTGCTCTTTCATGCCTTGTCTGAAATTGCGGGTAGGGTGACACAGTACAGGTGGACCGGGGAGGTGGAGAGGATCGTTTAAAAGTGCTTTAAATAATGCATGGGTATTTAATGTGATCATTTCATGCAAATAGTAAGCAGTACTTGTGTTACTGCCTCATTAGCACAGTTCTGTTCCCTTGATCAATATGGATTGTGGCCGAGGTACATTTTCCAGTGTGGTGTCTCTTTTTTTTAAGATCACTGGCATTGCTGTCTGAGCTCTGTTAAATCCCAGAACCTTACATCCATTCTGTTTTATGGATTCTTTTTTTTTGTTTGGTTTGGTTAGTTGTTCAGGGGTTGTTTTTTTTTTAGCTCTTAACAGCTGAAGTGGACTTTGAAACTAGTTGCTTACTTTGCCGATACGAGTTTGTCATACTGCTTCCTAACTTTCCTGACGATCTGAGAGAGCTTCATATATCCTAGTAGCTGGGGGAATTCGTGGAGCAGGACAGAAAGATTATAGAGAAGAATAGCTAGTGGGCAATCAAGGTAATACTATTACTGAGCAAAACTGACTGTTTGTTGAACAGGGGTTTCTGGTGTTTCAAAGTGAGGACCTTGGCAAAGTGGGGCGGTTGACCTAGACAGCACTGCCCGTAGTGACTGAAATGCTAGCCTCTCACCATTTGTAAAAGTACTCTAAGGAAACAGTTGTGTGTCTATTAAGTAGCTTGTCCAAGATCAAAGAGGGAGTCCCTGGCTGATTGCTGGTTACTAGTCTTGTGAAGTAGGAGTGAAATTCAAGGAGTTACCTTGAAGATATCTGTGAAAACACCAGCGACATGTGAAGAAGCAAATAGTGTCTCCGTGTGTGTTTTCTTGAAATAACAATTTTTCTCATGCCTGATGTTATTGGTTGACCAGTGATGAGTTGAGAATATTGAGTAGACAGGAGTACAGTTCCCCAAAATGCTGAAATCCAATCCTGAAATGTGATACCTAAATGCTTTCAGTCCTTGTCGGAACTGAGGTTAAAGGCTGTAGCGTAATTCAAACTTCTTACTGTTTGAGCTGCTCTGCCTTACTGTCCCATACTGTAGTTCTTGACTGGCTCACTTTTCTTTCAGAGGCTGACCAAGCAGGAATTCTGGCAGCTGGTGCACCAGAGCTATGGCTCCGAGCTGGGCCTGAACAGCGAGGAGATGGAGAGCTTCCACTCATCGTCTGAGGACAATGGGCAGCCTCGGTAAGGAGAGGCTATAAAGCTTCTTGAAATATTCAGGGAAAAGCAGTGTCCTCTTTCTTAAATTCATTTTCTGAAAGTGTTGCTGTGGCCTTACCAGAAAAGTTAAACCTATAGTAAAAGGATGCAGAGAACCAAACTGCCTGAACTGAACATGCATAAAAACTTGCGTCCATTGTCCAAAACAGCAGGAGCACAGCGGAGGCCACTTAGAGGAGAGAGATAAAGACCTTGTTCTCCCTGAGTCTCCTCGGGGGTAGTAACAGGTAGCTTAAATAGCAACCTTTTCTTATGATCTGTATGACCTTCCACAGTATGGCAGAGCTGAATAGAATGAAGCTATGTATGATGTTCAGACAGTCTTCCTTTCATCTATGGAGACTGAAACACCTGTTTTGCTTTGTTCCCTCAATGTCTGAGGTGTCAGATTATTTTTGTAATGCCCTCTGGTTGAATTAGGAAGCTGGAATCAATCCTGTGTTACCTGAAACCTACTACTACATTATAAGTTCACTGTGAGCCTCAATAGATGTCTCATTAAATATGTCTTGGATTTTGTTTCTTGTAGAAAATGCACTACTTTGGAACTCTGGAATAAGGGATGCAGGAAAAAAATCCTGCCTCAGGCTTTCTCAAAACATATTCTTTCCAAGTTTGTTCTAGCGTACCTCAGTTTCCTCTTTCCCCACACCACTTGCTTTCTCTGTGATTTACCAGTGCTTGGTTTTACTAACCTTATGGTCAGAAACTGAATCCTTCTGAGAGGTGGTTAGGGTGAAATGACTTCAGAAATGAATTAACTGGATGTGAGAAGAATGAGTTGTTTGCTCTTCATGGCTGTGGTTTGAATGCAAAAATGACACGTGAGAAGCTTTCTCAGATTTTTCAGCATTGAGACTTCCCAAGATATCTTCCTTTTTGTTTTGGACAGATCCCCTATTTGTGATGACTCTGGAGAAAGGGATGAAAAACTACCTAAAACAGTTAGTTTAGTTCGGGAGCCTGTGCCTCAAACAGAAGGAGAGACCCTCAATAGCCACGCATTGCCCGGAGTAAGTGCTGACCCAGCTTCTCTTGCTGTAAGTGTATGTGCTGAACTTGTGTATCTGTAAGCATAGGGTGCATGGGGAGTGTAACTTCTAAATAAGCCTGTGAGAATTTATGGTAATGTAGAAGGCATCACATTGAAGATACTCACATGAAAGTTTCCAGATTTCAAGAATTTTTCTTGAATTTGGAAATAAACTTCCATATAAGAGAATGTTATTGGTGTGAGTTTCAGCAATTTCCTATCGCTGATTCATTGCTTAACCTGTGTAGAATACTGAGGATTGTGCCCTAGTCTTGTTCTGTTTTTTTGTTTAAAAAACAAATTAACTGTGTTTTATGCATCTTCCTAGAGATTGTATTTTAATGCAAATATTTTATGAATGTAATGTCTTTGTTCACTTCCAGTGCTTTATTGCAAGTGCTCTTTGTTGTTAAAAATATCTCCTCTTCTGTCTCTCCTATATGTGAGGTTTATTAGAGGGTAGTTATGCTGTGTTATCCTTGCCTTCAAAGGTTACTTAGTCTGCTGTTGTGAATATATGAAACCTTTTTTATTTATATTTGTGGAAAGAAAGAAGAAGAAAGGGGAAAACCCCCACAGTTGATATAATAAAGATGAGTTTTCCCTCAATGCCTTGGGTTAATGCAACTGAACAAGCATGGATGCTTCAGTCATGATGATGTATGAATATGGGAATGCATTTGGCTGTTTGGGAGGACAAGTGGATTAGTAGTGGTATCTGAGGTCTGCACAGTGTCTAACACAGTTGCTGGGGCTCATGGGTGTAGTTATAGTCCTAAAAAGTTACAAACATTTCCCTTGGTTAATAGATGCCCCAAGGGAAAGATCTTGGAAAAGAAAATAAAGCACTAAAGCATTTCTTATAAACTTTACTAGAATTGGGTACCTGATTGCTGTTTCTGCTTTGGAAAACTTGGGAAGGGAAGAAAGGAGATGCTTGCAATAGTTTTTACTACCATGTAAATATTCTGGCTTTTGTCACTTTCTAAAATGGATCTGGAGGTTATCAGGCTCTAAATCATGTTGCTGAAATCTCAAGTTAATGGCTAGAGGCTTGTAGCCACTGAGCAATACTGATATTTGTATTTCAGACGCTAAAAGCTTAGTTAATCAGATGATGAGTATCCCTCATGGAAATCCTACTGATACAAAACAAGACTTTTGGAGAACTGTAAAGGAGGCTTGTGGATGCTGCTGGAATTTGGACTCTTCAGGGTAACTAGATATCTACCTAGGTAGCCATGGGTTGGACTTAAATGTCTAATTTGCACAATAACAAGCCATTTAAAAATAATGACTCTGCTTGAAAAAGAAGTAGCTTGTTTACCTATTGGGTGCCACACCTAGAGATGTCTCTTGCAGGTGCTAAATCTAATTGGGCATATTAGTAAGCATTAGTGCCTGGGGATTTGGTCTGTGCACAAGAGAAAACACTAGGATTCTCCCTTGAATAAATGACCCTTAAAATGTCCTTTAATTATAGTGTAAAAGTGCAGTCTTGATAAATGTGTAACTAAACTGTTTAGCTTTACTGTTTCAGTGCAACTCAAGTGCATAATGATTGTTTTTTAGCTGTATGTCTCATTTGGCTCTTCTCCAGAATGCTGACACACTCTGCACCCCCAGGATTACAGCGTGCTGTAGCTACAAGCATAGGGGCAATAGGAGGAGGTGATAGTGTTTAAAATGTGTTTATCAAAAAACACGACACTGATGACACAAAACACATTTAATCACCTTCCAAAGACTGAAGAGCAACAAGCTTAACCTCTTCTTTCCTGTTCTAGTAGAGCAAAATAAGTCCCAAAGCTCTCTTCACAGGGAGATCTGAAATGATGGAGGTGTTGGCTATAGTTTTGGGGGGAGGGGAAGCTGTTGATAGCTGTCTGTAGTTCAGTAAAGAAGGTCTGCATATAACAGTTTCCACAGCGTAGGAACTGCTCTACTGCCTGTCTGAGTTATCCATCTTCATCCCTCCACCCCTTGTAGAGAGGCCTTCTGGTCACAGGTTAAACTGAAAAGCCTTGACACAAATCTTAGCGGTACTGGACTAGCTCAGGAGATAAAATATACATAAGCAAGAAATTGGATATCTGTAATTCCAGCTGACAGATCTTAAAATGGTTACTCTTCAGGTAAAAATAAACCCTAAACTCAAACCTGATTGAGTTGTTCTGAGAGCCTCAGCATGAATTTCTCTTCCCTGACATTACAGAATGCTTTTTTTGTAGGAGTTGTTGCTCTAGTCTGCTGACTCAAGCCTGACTTCGCTGCACTGTGCATGGCATAGTGGGGTTGCTCTTACGCTGCTGGTGGGAGTTTCGCCTGTTTTCCTGATTGCTAATCTTCATCAAAATGCTGTGAGAGTTCCTTGGATTCACGTTGGATCTGTGTCAACATTTAGGCTGTCTAACCACAACTAGCTCCTTCCTGACATCTATCTGTATGGGTAGAATATTTTTGATATTGAAATGTTGGTTCTGTCCTAGTTCCTGTTGTGTGACGGAGTAGAACTACAGGCACGGTAGCAGCATTTGTTAATTGATCTGCTTTTCTGATACAGTCTTCCTTTTTTTTTTGACCTTGAGGGAATATTTTTGCCTGCTTATGTTGCAGTCAGATTCATGTTTGTCATCCAGCCATCTACCTTCTACTAATGGCCTTCAGTTGCAAGAGAAAATAGATGGTCTTTATTTTGAAAAAAGCCAAGTAGCACAGGAAGTACATGATGACTTTTCAAGTATCAGATGCTCTTGTATTTTTTTTGAGTTAGTGCTGAGTAATGTTTAGAGATGATGGTATTGCAGATGAATTGGAACTACTCAGTTGAGGAGGCCAGATCTTACTCATTACAGACTGTGTACTACTGCATATGGCAAGGGGGGAGCTGTACTGCTTTTGATCCCAGCTGTTCCACTGGAGCCAATCGAAGCTTTTACCAGAGGTTTAGAATTAATACTGTGATTTGTAGCCAAGTTCTTTGGGTGACATTGAGATGTACAATCCTTAGGTATACAGTTTCTCTAGAAGTTACTTCCTGAACTGTGCAATGGCATGTAAACTTAGCCACTAGTTATTATAGTTTAGAGGTAAGAGCTGAGTCATTGATTCAGTGACTGATGTTTTGGGGGATGGCCTGCTTATGTTGCAAATGATAACCCATAGCTTTGTTTCTGAGAAGTAATATTTTATAGCTTGAATGGCTTTAGATAGTGTTTTAAAACCTTTTTTTGGTCAAAGGGCAGGGGAGCTCTACAAAATAATCCTTTCAAATATTGTAATTGGGATGATATAGTCTTGCTGTGAAAAAGGGAAGCCCGTGCTTCATTCACCTCAGGATTGTTGGAGGATTGTTGCTAAACTGGCAAGAAAAAAGATAACCTGATGAATAAAAAGTCAGTTAAAGTAATGAATTTATAAATACTACTGTTGATGCAGGGAAGAGGACAGATGGGTGCAAGTGGCCTGGATAGGGGAGTAAAGTCTTCATTTAAGGCAGCTCTAGATAGGAAAGTACAGATGAGTAAGTCTGTCCCTTGTTACCAAGGTAGAGTGAAAGTTTTGAAAAGAAGAGGAAGGGAGATTGGCTGGGGTAGGGGAAAAAAAAAGAGAAATTTGCAAATGACTGGTAGTTGACAGGTAGAACTTGTGGCTTTCTTCTTTGAAGTTAACTTTCTACTTTTTAAAAAATGGTCTGTGATTACTAATGCTTTTTTTTTCTTCTTCTTCTTCTCTTGGTTATTTCAGGTGGAGGAGTCTGCAAGTGAGAAGCAAATAAAGAAGAGCCCTCTTCCATCTTCAGAAAGAAAATCTATTAAGCTAGTCAGGAGCAGGTCTTTCGAAAAGTCCTTGGACCTGAACGAGAATGAAAATCTCCCAGAGAAGAGCAGTGCCTCAGACAGTGAAGAAGGTAAATGGCTTTTGAAAACTGGGATCTCTAAGGTGACTTGACTCTGGCATTTCAACTCACTTGTGGAGCAAGTTAGAGAAATTTCTAATCTTATTAAAATTTGTTTTCTTACTTGTTTCACAAACAAAATATCTTTATACTTTAATTTCTGTAGAGAAAAAAAAAGTTGTTGAAGGTGTTTAGAATGAAAACAGACTGTGGATTTACTTTTTCTCATTTGATGGCTAGGCAGTGGCTAACAACTTACACTGAAAAAAAAAAAGTTTCTTGGCAATGTGATGATGTTTATTCACTTTTCACGCTCTCACAGATATTTAAAATCATATTCTTTCCTTTGTTTTCACTTGTTCGAAACTGAGGGGAAAACATTTTTTGGATTGTTCTTCAGTTTTTGAAAGATTCCCCCACCCTCCTCACCCTCCCTTCTTTACACTTCTACTTTCTTAAGGCACATGGGCTTCAGTGTTGTTGATGGAGTAGTCTGAGGAGCTCACTGAAAAGTTTAGGCAAGACAACATCCCAGCTTTCAGGAGTGGATTGTGTATATTCTGAATCTGGTCTGGAAATGAAAAACTTTAACATATGTCTTGGAGCAGATTACACTCTGTGCAAACAGAGTTTGTATCTTAATGTTTCCTAATTTACTACCCTCATAACTAATGCTTCATTACCCAGTACAAGATGAGAAGAAACTTGGATACCACAGTAGTATAGAGATTGTAACTTGACTGCTACAGACTTCCTTTCTATCACCATGGGAGAGGAAAGCATAGCTGCATGTCTCATGAGGGTTTTCATACAAGCATTTTGACTATGTCCTGGGAAGATAGTAAGGCCAGAGTGTGCCTTCTAACCAGGCTGGATGTCAGTGGGGCTTGTGCTAAAGTCTCTGGATGCTTTTTCTGTGGTCCCACAGTAGCCAAGTAGACAAGTTCTCACTCTTTGAGGTGAACTTTTCACGTAACAGTGGTCAACTTTTCTGTGCCAAAGGGCCATAGTAATTTCAAAAAACTCGCTGAAGTTGTGATGGATGTTCCATTAAATATCTCATCTTGAACTCCATAAATGCCTTCAAAACAGGATACACGTAACCTAGATTAGTTCCACAGTTGTATGGTGGTGTGCAAAGGAAAGACAGAAAAGCTTTACTCTAGCAGCATTCTTAGTAGCGACTGAGTATTTATTTCTTAGGCAAAGAGATAACTTGCTTTAATCACCTGTTGGCAGTTCAGTTAACTGAGGCCAGTTCTTAACTTGGCTGAGAAACTTTTATCTCATCCTTTTAAAGAGGATTGACACTGGAGTTGCTTGTAGGTGTCGTTGTGTCACTGAAGTATCCAGGAAAGCTTTCATAGTCATGGATTGAATTGACTGCCTGCAAGTTATGATTGTTGCCTGAGGATGTATATTTTATATTCAACTAACTTTCCTTTTGCTCACACTTACTGCTTCTATGTTTGTTTGAGTTCAGTTTCAACTTGATGCATGTCAGATTGTATAAGTTTTTTGAATGTATCCTACTTGAACAGGTTGCTGTTTATGGCATTCTCCTGCAGATGTAACAAACTTCACAGATTGTTAACTGCATCACAGATGTATGTTTTAGATTAGCAGAAGCTTTTGGCCTTTGGATGTTTTGGATATTGTGCAGTTTTTGTGTCCTCTTAGTACCAGGTCTCTTTTCTGTCTCTAGATTTTTTTTCTTTTACAGCAAAATTTTCCAGTTAAATTGAAAATAGCCCCGTTGTCTTTCATGCTGCTGTTTGCCTAAGCGATAGCAGCAAATACTCCCGTCATCTCTGCATTGGTGATGTTGAGTAAATAAAGCATATTAAACTGGAGATGTCTCTTTAATAAAAAGAGAACCGAGCTTGTGCTGCTTTTCTTATTTCTCCTCCCTCCCCCAGGACTAGTCTTTTTTTCCTATTCAGAGCAGGATTTTCTAGTCCTACAACATTAATCTCTTCTCTGATTCCCTTCTTCATGCTTAGAAACTTTTTTTTTCTTCTGTTTCCCTGTCTCTTTTCTATTGCAGTTGCCCCATACTCTTACAAGGTGAATTCCTTCATCCCAATGAAACTAGCTTTCCTACATGGCAAAGGCTTACCCATGCGATTAATTTCTCTTGTGTCCTCTGGCTCATACTCAGGCTGCCCATGGAGGTGTCCTGGCAAATAAGGTGAGGGGCAAGCTCAAAACTGTTGTTCTCCAACTCCTGGTCCACCTGACACCCATAGCTGGAATGCCGAAGCCCTAGCAACACCAGTTCCCGTGCCCTAAGCAATTTTCATGTTGCTTACTGGGGGGATGGGGCATGTGTGTGTCTCACAAGGCACCACCGGCCTATTGACCTGCATCTTTTGGGTGCTTTTCTTCGGTTTCATAGATTGGGGTATAACTCTTGAGCCATGACAAACTTTTGGCTAAGCTGAAAATTGATATCTGTTATCTTGATACTAAATTTCAGAGAACAAATTTTAGATCAGCATGGAATAAGTATTTCCAAAACAGAGCCAGGAGATTCTGAATTTCCTCCAGTGATTCTCTTGTATGTAGGGTTGGTAGTGGTGTGTGTGGCAGAGTAAAATACTTCAAAGAAAGAAGAGAAGCAGGAAGCTGGAAAACAGTCTTTCCTGTTAGAAAACTTTACTGTGTATGAAGACATCATAAATTCCTGATCTTGCACAATTTGACATCCTTACTATATTGTTGCTATTTGTACTAATAACCACTTTAAAGGTATGGTCTGTAGTAAAGCGTAACTGCTTGCGCTGTGGTGCTGAGATGGGTACAGTGGTGACTTGACTCTTCTTGCAGATAGGTATACACAGGGCAGAAAATACTTGAAATACAGGGTGGCTGAAATTAGTTTAGCCCTGCTTTTGGGTTTTGTTAGGTTTTTTTCTCAAGAGGTGAAACTTAGGGTGTACAGTGTACGTAAGGAAAAGTAGCCCTGTTATCTTGTTGGCATTTTAATCAAAATACTGAAAGCAGATACTTTGTGGAATATATAACTACCAAGTATTTGTTGCTTTGGGGTTTGAAGAATGTATGTTTGAGTTATCTAAAGTGAAAAGGAAAATGTTTTTGTATTTATTTATTTATTTTAATCTTGTGAACTGGAAAAAGCTAACATTGTCACAATAGTTACTCAGTACTTCCCCAAGTTAATTTTGTACTTAGTCTTTTAAAGTATAGAAGAACTCTTTGATAATGGTTAATATTGCTGATGCAACCTTGAAATAGATGGTGCCTGGAACATGTTCACTCTAGTTATTGGTTTTATTGACTTGATTTCAGGCGTACCTGGTTAAGGGCTCCTAGCTGCCTATATTCTTTGTGCAGTGTGCAGTTCTCCCCCATCCCCAGTGGCACAGAAATCCTCACCAGTGCCAAGATTTGCATACATACACTTTTTTCCTGATCCTCCCTCAGCTCTGTGGAGGGGAAAAAATCAGCCGTCTTATTAATTTGTTTCATAGGCTCTGCTCTTATCAGTTCAGCTTTCTTAATTTGCTTGTGTTTAGCTTCGAGCTGTTGGTTATTAATGGGAATTTTAAGAACAATTTTCTTTTTTTCCTGCCCCTTTTCCTCCCTCTCCTGTTTTCTGTCTCCTTCTTGACTTGTACTGCGGATGGTCCTAAACTTCTGCAGTCGGTGCTGCATAATGGTATTGTATTCAAACATTATTTCACAGCTTGCCTTGCAGTGATGAAAATGACCTTATGAAGTGCAAAGCAATAGTGGGGGAGGGAACAGACTTGCTCTCTTCAGGCTGAATCAGGATACTCTGGTAATAATGTTTACTTCTGGATTTTTGAGTCCCTAGGAATCCTAAACTAAAGTCAGAATAATCTCAGGTTCTCTTATCAGGCAGTACCTCCAATTCATCTCTAAATGTAGTCAGGCTGAGAGAGTTAGTTGTTGATAATTGCCTATCTCTGAGGGTTTAGAACAGCATTACAGAGTTAGACTGATGTCTAGGTATATGCACAAAACGTTGTGTTCATAAACAGTATTTCTAAGCCAGTCTCAGATAAAATGCTTGATGCTTCTTTAATATTGAGATAAGTAAAAGAGAGGTAAGATTACCTGTATGAGTTAAAACAAAAAACAGTAGACAGACATATATATTCATTTGTAGCAGTCAAATGGTTAAAACTTTTTGTTCTGTTCAAATTGCAAGCATGTGAACTGTGCACTTTGCTGTGCTACTGTTTCTGCTTGCAGCTTCATCCAGGATTTCTACAGATAAACTCTGTGAAGCTCAGATGGAAGTGGCTTAAAGCTTGTTAAGCTCTTGGTGTATGAAGTGACTTGTTTCTGCGGATGAAAAACGCAGCAGCATTCAGTCCTTCACCTTCCAGACCTATAGTCTGAAAGATTTCCAGGCTTTCTGGAAAACAGCTATTTGAATCCTAGCATCCTAAAGTGGTTTATGGGCCTGATATATGAACTAGTTTCAGCTTGGATTTTCTGAAAATACTGTTTTATGTGATAACACCATTAAAAAAAAAATTGGTTGTCTGTTCCAAGAGCTGACAGGGACTATAGGTAAAAACATAATTTTCAATAGATACCCTCATGCACTTGACACTTGATTGACTATCTCTAATAAGAGACATGAGTAGATCTAAATAGTGTAGATAAATCAACATTAAATTTTGTATAGACTTGTGGATACTCTTGCTTAAGGCTCAATACAAGGAGGACGGGCTTCATGCTTGAAGAGTAAATTATGTCAGTAGCAGGGTCTGCACCTTGAGGTAATAATGCATGGGCTTTGGACAGATCATAAGTTTCTGTGGTTTACCAAATTACCTTGCACCAGCAGACACATAGTAGCTGTCCTCGGGTGTTTCAAGTGAACATAAAGTTGTGTTGTTTAGCTAAGCCTTGCTGGGACCAAGGTAGTTTGTATTATCTTGTATTTGTCAAGACATATACAAATAGCTGTCAAAGCTTCTCTGATGCATGGTGACTTAATCATGTGTCCAGGCCTTAGGTTTAGTGATTTTTTAAAATTTTTTTCTTTGTTTAGTTTTGATTGTTTGTTTTTAAAAAGCGGCAGCAGATTTCTTGGGCGTGTTGAGATTGAGCTGAGTAAGACTCAACCAGAGTAAATAGGTTTGAATTGCCTGGTATCTTGACTCCTTGTGTGTTAGCTGACATGCAGTAGGCAAAGGGGACGTCAAATCAGTATCTGAACCTTCCTGTCTTCTAGGGAAAGGGTGGGGAGTGCACTCTGAAAGAAGAGGTCTGTAATGTTGGGGTCTTGTTAGCTGAGTAAAATTTACAGCCCACTTGGACTACATTTTGCTGGAATTATGTTCAGCTCTGAGAGGAAATACAGTGAAGATAAGCTGAAAACGCAGGCTGAATTTCTGGCTTTTCACAGAATGTTTCAGCACAGCAGAATCTGTATTCTAGTGTGTCATGACTGCATATTGATGGGTTAAATAGGCCTCTTAATGCATGCTTGCTTTGTATCCCAGCTTGCAATTGAATATAGACTTACAATTGCATAAGCAGAACATGGCATAGGAAAGAAGTCCATCCCTTGTGCAACCACAAAAATAAGGCACTCATGCTTCACTTTTGGGATTGTACATAGAAGACTGATTAGATCAAAGTGAACTTGTTTGGAGGCAGATGTATGTCAGGGACTTTTAGCAGGCAAGAAGCAGTACTAGAGCAGAAGTCAGCTCAGAGTCAGAATTGGATTTCACTGGGGACCAGTGTGGTGTTTAGTTGCTCCATTTGCATTTATCAATACTGATTGCTACCAAGAGTAATGTTTAAGTGCTGTAACCTTAGCCTATAGGCAGTTCGTGAACTATAGCTTGATATTCAGGCTACCTTTGCGTTGGTGGCTGGCACTGACCTTTGCTAGCTCTGGGGGTTTGCTTGTATTGGTTGAAAGGTTTAGGCATCCTGACTTCTGTTTCACTTCTGCAAGATTTACTTTCAGGCTTTTTTATTTAACTCTAGTAATGTGGTTGAGTGGGGCTTTTTTTTTTGTTTACTTTTGTAATTATAGTTTAGGATGGATTTGTTTCTAAAGCCTAAGCAGATTGGGTTGGGGTTAGCATAGGCAACTGCTTGCCCTCCAGGATTATAGTTCTATCACTTGCAAGAGTGGCTGAGACAACCACAAAGCTGAGTCATTCCAGCAGCCAAGAAGAAGCAGAAATGGCAAAGATCAGTGCTGCAGCCACAGGATGCCTCTGGGGTGCTTGTTCGTGGTTTCAAAATAGGGGGTGGCTATTAAGCAGCTTGATGCACTTCTCAGGACTGCAAAATGGAGCAGGGTACTTCTTGTGTTCCTTTCATAAAGAGCTATGGAGGGAGGAACTGTTTGGGAGTCTACCTGGTCTTGGACTGTAGACAGCTACCAGCATTACAAATGTTAAAAGCAGAGTTCTGAAACTAGCTACAAGTAAGAGGAAAGCTAGTATGGTTTGTGTCCTGCTTGCTATGCACATGTCCTTTGTACAATAGATACACATATTAATGCAGATTATGCTAACTGTCTTTCCCCAGTGTTTCCTGTAGAATTGGTAGAATACTGAAGGCAGAACTAAAAGGATGGGACCTTGTGATGTTGATGTATCAACTTATGTTTGCAGAGGGAAATAGTGGGAAATGCGGGGGTGGGTGTTGAAAATCAGTTCTGGACTTTGCTCCTGGAGAAAATCTACCTATCAGATCATGTGCTCCTATCATTACTGGCTTTTTGAGAACGACTAGGGGGAAAAAAAAGGCTGATGCAAGCTTGGGAAGGATTTGGGCTATAATAAGTCTTAGAATATTATAAACTGTCTTTGTAATACTGCTTTTTATCTTAACCTGATCTCTCTGCCTTTCCTTAGCAGTGAAGGAGACTGTCTCTGAGAATGATCTCTATGGGAGACTTTTTATAAACAGAGTTTTCCACATCACTGCAGACAAGATGTTTGAAATCCTTTTCACCAATTCTCACTTCATGCAGAGGTTTCTCAGTTCCAGGAGTATAGTAGGTAATACACTCGTCTTCCTTCTGTCTGTGTTGCAAACTATCCTCAAAATGTCGGTCTCTGAGAAATGTTAACTAGGGCTAAGTTGAATTTTAAATTTCTCCTTGCCTTAGAAGAATTTTTGAAGCTTTAAAGTTCTTCTCTGAGAGAGGATGTTGTCTCTGTAAATCGATCACATTTCGGAGTAAAAACCTAATTTCAGTGCACCACAAAACAGCACCTTAATTCCTGAATTTTGACTAGACTATTAAGTTGATCCATTCTGTAAGGTATTTCTGGTTACATTGTGTCCCAGAAATAGTGAAGTGTGTGTGCCTGGCACTCAGGCAGAATCATTGCATCCTCCTAAATGATACTCTCAGGCTTTAATTTTCTGGATGAGTAAATTTTATTCACTGAGATCACAAGGACAGAAAAATTAAGTCAGAGAGGTTAATATTTATTCAGTATCAGCTTGGAAGGCAAAGTGGCAAAAGCTTTTATTAATACTAAGCGAATCTCAACTTTAAATAGATGGGAAATTAAATATTTTCATTTAATTGCTTACTCTTCTCCCCACCCTCAAGTCTCTTTAAGTAGACTCAGGTTCAGCTATTCAGTGCCCCACCTTTGTTCATCAGTGAACTACAATTTTGCTTTTTTTTCCTGAAAAAAACATAAACTTTGGAATCAGTTTTATGTCTCTCTCCCCACCACTATTCATAAATTAAAATAGGAAAAGGCAAAGATAATGTCCTTTAGGTAATTTGCATGTGAAATTTTGCATAATTTCTCATCTAGATGCTGTATCAACCCCTTGGAATAGAGATTCCAGTGGCAATCAGTTGAGGACTTTGACGTACACTGTAACAATTAACAATCCACTGTGTGGAAAGTTCACAACTGCAACTGAAAAACAGGTACTGTGTGAATATATATGTATCTGCTATTTAAAGCAAGGGAGAGGTCAGCTCGCTGATCTGTCAGAGATCTGGCCATAGATTAGACTCCAGTGAGCAGAATGTGGATCTGCAGTTTAAATGTGGCATTTTGAAAGGTAGCTTGCAGCCCCTCTCATCATTAGTGAGCAAATACTGAGGAAATCAGAAAGGCTTTCTATGTTGCAACCTGCCAGATGGCTGTAAATTTCTTCTATGAAGTCTGTAGGGAAAATCATTAACATTTCTTATGAGCTGGGAGGTGACAAGATGGAATGAAATGCTTTCAGTGTCAACTCCCCAGGATGCGACAGAGATGGAAAAAGTCCAGTGAAGGACCACTAAGATGAGTAGGAGCCTGGAACATCTTTTATGAGAAATGACTGAGAGCTGGTATTCCTCAGCCTCAGAGGGGTCTGACAGTGTATCTAGGTATCTGAAGGGAAGGTGCAAAGAAGAGTGAGCCAAGCTTTCACCATCAAAGGCCACACTTTTTGGTGGTGCCCAGTGACAGGACCAGAGGTGATTGGCACAAACTGAAATACAGGTGATTCTCTCTGAACATCAGGCAACACTTTTTTACTGTGAGAGTGACAGAACACTGGAACAGGTTGTCCATAGAGGTTGTGGCATCTCCTTCCTTGGAGATACTGGAAAGCCATCTGGGCATGGTTCTGGGCAACCTGCTGTCCTTGAGCAGGTTTCCTGTGCAGGATGACCAGCAGAGGTGCTTTCCATTCTCAACCATTCTGTAATTCTGCTTTGGAAAAATGTCTCCTAGATCAGTCTCAAAGAGCTGTGGTTGTGACCCAGTGGCCAGCCTTCTATCTGGTTCTTGAAATGTTAAGGGAAGGTGAAAGTACTGCTGCCACCTATGTTGGCTCCTTTCCCACACTCCATATATACTTATTTATTGTGCTTTTTCAGGCTTTCTCCCTTCTCCAGTTCACTTGGATGATCTAGCCTAAGGATTTCAAGATGAAAGGAAAAAAATTAGATAGCACGTATATACCTTCTCATTTTTATTTTCTTTTATGGTAGATACTGTATAAGCAAAGCCAGAAAGGCCAGACTTATCAGGTGGATGCTGAGGTACTGACCCATGACGTCCCCTACCACGATTATTTCTACACTGTGAACAGATACTGCATCAGCCGCACATCCAGTCACAAGTGTCGATTACGGTGAGCTAGAGTGGTGCAAAGTGGGAGGGAAGAAGCCAAGGCACGTGTGTTACGGGTTGATGAAGTGTGTTTATCAGAAGATCTTCCAACAGCATTAGAGAAGATAAGCTTCTCTTGAAGTTGGGGATCTGTTCTGAATAATAAGCTTGGTTTATCCCTTGTCACAAGGATGCTGTATTTGGATCTCATTAATTCAGCGAGAAGCAAACTCTTGTGTTGACTGTATGAGCTAGAGAACTTATCTCCAAGACTGAACTGGGTTCTGACCATCCTAGATAGGGGAGTCTTAAAAGGCATTTGCCTTTCTCATTTGTTGAAAATGCCTCAAGTGATCAAGTTCCATGTTCAGTGCATTTGTATGACTTTATAAGTAAGCCTTACCCCAGGAAGGGTGAGCAAGGCTGGATTTCATTTTGGCTTATCTCAGGTTATGAAAGTGTTGAAGATTCCCTCTCTATTGGGGGCAGAAAGGAAGAAAGGTCTTTGAACAACTGTTCTGGATTATTTTTTTTTCAGCAAGTCATTCTTTATCTTTGAAGGCTCTATTTGTTTTATCTGGGATATATGGTAATACCAGGGTAAGAGCAAAAGAGTAGGTCTTAATATGGTGCACAGAGCATGTGTATATATAACAGAAGGCACATGGTGGTGTTACAGCTGACTTTATTACACTGCATTTAAAATGGCCCAAAAACTCTATTTGAAAGATGCTGTTTTGTTAGACTGGAAACACAGTGGGCTTACGTTGATTTGGATGATTATTTGCAAATGTTGAAAAAAGTGTATTCTAGGATGGTCAGTGTTCTTGACTTAAATCAAACTTAAAGGCTAGCCTTTTGTCCTTTGTGAAGAGCTTTGGGATTTGTTCAGTTGTTAGAAGTAGCCCACTGAAGGATTGAATTTATTTCTATTCTGGAAGCATTATTGATTAGCTTGACCTGGGGAATGCAAGGCAGGAGTGTTATTTCCCCTCTCTCATGCTTATAGAAAGACAGATTTTAATTTCTGTCTACTCAAGGTAGAATCTCAGCGCTTGGTGCATGAGTGGTGATAATGAACTTCACCTGCTGCCATTGCAGTGCCCCTGTAATACATCACATGTACATGTATAGAGTAAGAAGCAGGACTTTATGGTCTGGAAGTGTGAAGCTTGTTTTAAATGTATGTTAAACGAGAACACTTCAGAGGAGAGAAATTCTCTGCTAGACTGACTATGAAAGAAAACATTTCAAAATGTTTCCTATTAGCTGGACATTGGCATCTCCTGAAGCTTTAGCTAGGTATGCTGTCTTTGCTGCTGTCTCTTGCCTTGCTTTGATGTAAATGCTGCCCGAGTGGAAAGCCAAAGCAGTTTCAGTTGGTATTTCAGGTTGTGAATATAAGCTAGAGGTTTACTTCTGATAAGAGATTTCTCCTATCACTGTGCTACCTAGAAGAGTAGGGACATGTTCCTGTGTGACCTGATCTAGGTAGACCCGCTTCAGCAGGGGGATTGGACTAGATGGTCTCTAGAAGTTCCTTCCAACTACTGTGATTCTGTGAAGAGCATTCTTTCACTATTGCATTCTATTTATTAGGGTTTCTGCAGAAGTGAAGTACAAAAAGCAGCCTTGGGGCCTTGTCAAGTCTGTAATCGAGAAGAATACCTGGGGAGGAATCCAGGAAAACTTCAAACAACTTGGTGAGGCATTTTATTCTTTGTGCTGGAGTAGGGAGGCTACCTTTCCTATGTACATTTTCATGTCTGACAAACTTGCTTCCTTTAAAGAGTGGTTTGAAAAGGAAGCAACACCAAAGGAGTCTCTAAATCAGAAGTTCCTGTCATCAATATATCTGCCAATTCCAGAGTGTAAAAGGAGCCTTGTAGCTTAATGCTAACAAGGAGCTCTTGTATACTGTCATAACTGCTTTCTGAAGGAAACATGAGGAGCTGCATGTGCCTATCTTTAAGTGTATTTCCTTGATCGTGGATGTGAGAATAGAAGCAGTGACACCTGGCAGGCTCCCTGGCTGTGTCTGTTAACAAACCTGGCCAGCCATGGCTGCAGGCTCCCAGTCTAACACAAATCCTCATCGCACGCTGCTGTCTAACATACCACTGAATCCTACATAAGCTGAATGTATATCGTATCTGAAAAGTGTACTAAGTACCCTCTAGCAAACGGGACAGGTAATAAGTCAAGATGTAGCTGATGTCGATTACCTGCTTTAAGTTCATTTGCTGGAAGGTGCACTTTTCCCCTCTCGTTGCCACTCTCCATATCTCACAATTTAAGTCTTCAGTACTAGGCTTTCCAGCTTTGCTTTTGAAGGTACTGTAACCTTATTTTTTTCCACTGCAGAATCAGATCTTTTAATGGAAGAATATGCAATTAATCAGTCCATAGAAGACTCTGGAAAATTAGTTGCCTTGAGACGAAGACGACGCACTTTACACCGGAGTTTGGCAGAATCACTTCCCAAACGCTCTTCCCAGCATTCCTCTGGTGACATGGGAGTAGAGTCCCAGGGCAGCATAATAGGTAGGAATTTTTGTATTGAGTGTTTTCCACTCCAAAAGGAGTGTTTTCCAAAAGGTGTGTTCAAGAAAGATTAACTCATTAAACTGACATTAAAATAGTGTAAGACTAACACTTGTGTGTACGTTGCTGTCATTGTCTAATTGGTGTGACAGTAGATACTTTAGTGTGTTCAAACTTGCATAACATAGATTTGAAGCATGCAGTGACTTTTGTGATGAGTTTCTCATGAAATCAGACATTTCACCTATTTATAAACAAACTAAAACCAACTGAAACCTAAAGTGCTTCACTGTACCTGCATAGAATTGAAAATATGTGATCAGAAAGAAATGTAACTTCACTTTTATAAAGTTGCTATAAAAATGCTTTATTTCTTCAGATAACTACACACCCAAGTCATGAATTGATCATCTCTTGACCCTGTCAACTTGGTTGGGGTTTTGTGGGGTTTTTTTATATTTAAGGTTTTTATTTCCCATCTGCCTCTAATTTCTGGGTCAGTAAAGTGTTCCTTGCAGTTCCACTGCCCTTCGGCACAACAGGCTTGGCCCCTAGCATATACAGAGGTGAGGAACTTCTGTGCACTAATGTGTAGCAGAGAATGGTGGATTTTGTGACACAAATTGAATAGTGAACACTGAAGTTAGGAGCAAGTGGCCTTTCCTAAAGGTGGAGACAACACTGAGCATATAGCACTGAGAGAACAGTTGGATCACCATCATGCGTAATGCGCTCTTTACCTAACTGAAATTACTTCCTGATTACTTAATTTTGCTATTACTGTTGCTCCACCTTTTCAGATGAGTGAGTGTGAGTGAGCACACATTACAGCTCTCCTGTATGACCTTTGTCCAGGGCGGGAAATGTGGATGTAAGGAACTGTTTTAGCGCAACAGGTGCTTACATTTACAGATCAACCTGGCTGCAGTGATTGCTGCTTAGTTTGGATATGACATAGACACTTCCTCTCCCTCACTAGCATCAGGTACCTGTTGCCTGCAGACCAGCAGATGATCTTTCAAAAGACTGTTTTCAGGCCAATGTATAAACCAAGCAAGTGAAGATGGGACAAGTTACAGAAGAGCTTTATTTTGACGCTGGTTGTCAGGAGGACTAATAATGGACAGGAAAGCAAGCAGAAGAGAGCCACTTTGCAGCCTATCCCTGCTCATGTGTGACTAGCAGTGTATGTGCTGAATGAGTGTTAGTAATGGATGGACAGTAACCTTCTCAGGCTATCTAGGTTTAATGTCAACATGCCCCAATGCTGTGTTCTCAGCATACTGGAGTAGGAGGAATCCTGCTCCTGATGGGATGGCCTGCCTGTTCAGATGACTGCAGAAATGCCCTGGTGAATGTTGGTGGTGATCCTGTGCACCCACATGATCTGTCATTTTTTTTTTTTTTCCATCAGAAACTGATGAGCAATTCAGTGTGAAATACTGGGCACTGACATGTATCTGCAGGCAACAGTTTAGGAATGTTCTTCAGTTCTTTTTAACCTTCTTCTCTTCTGTGCCCCATAGGAAGGAAAAGAGATGCTGTAAGTAGGACCACCACCATCATTGTAGTAATGAGTGTCTTGTAAGTACTCACTTGCATTAAAATATGTCTTGACTCAAGCTCGTCTTGGTCTTTTATCTGTATTTGTCTGTACCTCACATGAGTGTTAATGTTGCATATAGTGTGATACATTCTAACCTACTTTAAAGGAGCTCTTGGTTATAGGAGGGGAATGCATTGACTTAAGTGACACGTGGAATGAAAATGCTAACTTGCCAAACCAGTCTAGCTTGCAGGTTTACTTAGATCTGATTAAAAAAAAAGTCTTACTCATTCCTAGTTTTACAAGTTCTGAAAAACTAGTAATTCTGATTTTGTTCATATTAAGACAGCTTAATGCTAACTGCTAAGAATTGTTTGTATAGATCTTTATTTTCAGTATAGCTCTGTCCCACACCTTTGTCTGTGCTCTCTCCACCAAGAAGAACTCTCTCTTTTCTTAGCTGATTTTAGCCCAGATCTTGTTTCTGTAGCACTGCATCCAAAATTGTTACAGGATTTGATTTTTGTTCTCTTCTCTCTACAGTTTGCTGCTATTGGTCTTGCTGAATATAACACTGTTTCTCAAACTGTCAAAGATAGAACATGCAGCTCAGTCCCTCTATCATGTCCAGCTTCAGGAAGAAAGCTCTTTGAAGTAAGTTGAATTCACTATCTTTACATTCTTTCTTCCTCAGCTTATGTGAGAATCTGATCTAAAGAAATAAATTTTGAATGATGGAACTCGGTGGTAGGTTTTGAAAACTTACTGGAGGTTGCTGCTGGGGCTGGTTGTTCTCCTGTGGTCTGTGTTGGTATCCAATGACATGTCTGACTGTATCTTACTGTAATAAGTTTCTTTTTCGACAAGCTGGTTTTTGGGGAAGTGTTAACCTCAGCCTGCATCTATCACCCTGCTGTGACTCATCTGCTGTGAATATCATAGTGCTGATTGCAGAACCAAAGTGTTCACTTCATCCTGTGTGAACTAGGATGATCTCAAATGCAATGTTAAAGACTTCTTTAGATTTTAGCCTCTTTCTGTGAGTTTCTTGCTAAGTCTTTTCTCTCCCTGAAACTTCCATATTAGGTGCCTTTTGTATTCAAACACCTACAAGAGCCTTGGATGTCGCTTTCTCTCTTGAATATGATATCAGCAAATAAGTTAAAAACCAAGACTTGATCTTGAGTGTGGAAGTGATGTGACAACCTCCTGTAGTGATCATCTTGGAACTGATTAGATTAACTTTCTTCATAAGAAAGATCTTGTCCTCTAAAGTGTGGGAACTTACATTGTAGACATAATGCAAGCACATTTCTTCCTTGTGGCTGTTGTCTATAAAGGTGTGAGTCGATATCTTCAAGACAACAGGGATTGAAATTCAACTGCAAGCAGCTTTTATGTGGCTTTTGGAAAAGGATGTTTTTAGCAATAGCAGAGCAACAGTGGCAGAGAGCAATTGCTTTTAGAAAGGCATGGGACTGCTTGTGCCATGTTTCTGATGTAATCTCATTCTCTTTCAGCATATCCCCAGAAATGGTATCAAAAGAGGAGATCCCTCAGTATGATAAGGAACAGGTTAAACATGTGAAGGGAATTTTAAGAGACTCTATTGAAATGCTTGAGCAGGTAAGTCTGCTAATTTTTTCCCAATGATATTCTTGTTTCTCAGCAAGTCCAGTTTTCTCCCTTGTGCCATCGTAGCTTTTGTTTCATGTCCTCTGATGCTAACTAAGGTTCTCACAGCTCCTTGATCTATTTTGCCTAGACTTGAATTTGGTGTGTAGGGCAGTGCTCATGTTTCTGATGTTTTGGGTTGGGTTGTGGTTTTTGGTTGGGATTGGTTGTTTTTTGTTATGACTAAGTTTAAATATTCATGTGAGTTTTCTTAAACCTGTCAAGTAAGTAACTGTAGTGATGAGATCTGTTGATGCAGTTTTGAATCGTAACAAAACAAAGACTGGAGGAATTCAAAACAGATCCTCTTTTCTAAGAAAACTCAAAACATAAAGTTAGGCATTTTTCCCACCTCACCACGGGGTTTCTTCATTCAGATTTATCCTGGGTTTTGTTCTTCACTACTCTCTTCTAGATATTGCTGAGAGCTTTACGTAGCCTTGGTATCAATGGGACACCTAATCTCTAGTGGAAAAAAAAAATTACAATTTACAGATATATGTTTCTGAGGCTGCAGTGCTCCTCTGTAACTGCCCCCTTCCAGGCTCTTACATACTTCAACCACTATATAAAAATTAAGTTGTTGAATGCTTTTATGTGTCTCTGATCCTGCATTCCAGGACTGGTAAGCCCCCTAGGCTGAGATTTCAACTAAGTTAGTGAAGATGGTAAATTGATATTTTGGTTTTTTACCTATAACCTATGAATGTTCTGATTTTAAGTTATTTTATCAAATACTAAAATGTGACAGGAGAAATTATTAGATTAGGAAAGCTGTGGGGGAGTTCACATGTACCTCTATCCATCACCAGTTTTTTCCGTGTTCTCCCACGCGCTAAAGGAGAGTAGAAAAAGAAGTCGTTTTTTTGTACTCCTTTTTCAGAGGTGTCTCTGCACACAAAATTGCTTATTAATCTATTAACCATTTTGATCACAACTTTAAAAAGCTGCTTAGTGATGGAAATTTCACTGTAGAAATTAATTTCTTGGCTTTGATGCCCTTTTCATTGTTCTCTGTTTATTAGCCAAACAATTCCTGATTCTGAAGTGTTAAACTTTCTGAACATAGTGTTTCTTAAAAAAACAACAACAGAAATGCAACGGGGGCGGGGGGGGGGGAAGTAAAAATTCAACCACCTTTTTCATCCCAAATAACGCTTTTGTCTGGAAGTCATGACACATTTTAGTGTCTTTTACCTTGTGCTTTCTGAGGGTTGTCAATAATCTAAACATGTTTTGTGCACCAAAATGCACTGGGGGCACTGTGGTGGGGGAGGGAGGGGAGAGGGGAGCATGTGGTAAAAGACAAATCATGTTCTACTGTCACGTTTCCTTAGCATATTTGCTGTGAACATTAACTGACTGGGCTGGCTTATCTTCCCCACTGTTGATTGGTGAGGTGTTAAGACTTTATCATACTGGACTGTTAGTAATTACTAACTGTACAGAGTATAGCTGTTAGGAGAGCGCAGTAAGGCAACTGTTTATAGAAACAGGGAGGAGGAAATTGCATGAAGTCTTTAAAAGAAGAGGAGGGAGACGTTATTTTCCTGATCTCACTCACCCATGGAGGAGATGAACTTCAGTAATTGGAGGACTATGATGGTTATATCTTCACAGCTAAAGGTCTCCCTTTCCATGCTCCAAAGAAGCTTTGACCACTTGAACAGGACACAGAATGGCAAGACTGAGAGTTAATGGCAACGTCAGCCTTCTGTTCCAGACATGGGAAGAACAGATGTGTGTGTGTGTGAGGACTTGTGGGGTAGGGATTGTAACCACCATCACCTTTGGACTCTTTACTGTTTGGCTCAAAAGCTACACGGAATAAAGGTTTCTGGAAGAAGTAAGTTGGGTTCTGCATTCCCATAGCCTGCTGACGATTTGTCTCCTGACAGCCTTGTGTCCTGTGCGGTCTCGCCTACAACAGTGCAGAGCTCTCAGATCCTGTGGTAAGTGAGCGAGGACAGTTGTACCACCAATTAACAGAGATGTGAATTTTGGGGGAGGGAAGAACAGCTTCAGCAGACAGCTGGGCTTGTCTTTAATGAAGTCACAGCTTTTTATGTCAACTCAAAAAAAAACAAAAAACCATCAGTGCTTGGGAGAAAAAGAACAGGTAGTGGGTTTACAGCCATGGCATCCTTTGTACGCCTTTTTTTTTTTTTTTAGCTGTCACTATCTTTAAGGATATTTTTAAGATTAATTGACTAGACAGGAAAATGCTTGATACTTCTTTGCTAAATCTTTTTGCATCCTGTGAGCTTTGGCAGTCTGCCTTCTGCCATATGTTTCTAGCTCTCCCAGAGAAGTTGCAGCCCTCGGTATTTTCCCTCTGTCGAGGGCTGCTCTTCAGGTTTTTTTAGCATGATGTGCCCACTGATGATGAAACACCTTTTCTTCTGGCTTCAAGCTTTTTCTGAGCAGGTTGAGAGAAGGAAGATGAAAACAAGAAGTAGAAGCAAGGGCAACAGCAACCTGCCTAGGGGCTGTCAGACCAGGGCAAGGGCAACAGCAACCTGCCTAGGGGCTGTCAGACCAGGGCTCTAGGGCAGCGATGGCTGCTGTCCTGCTCAGGCTATCTTGCAGGGGTGCAAACAGCAGAGCTCCTCTGTGTGCAGCCCGGCGTGGGTGAGAAGGGTGCATGTGTCGGTGCTCGAGTCCCAAAATGCAGAGGCTTGGGGCAAAACCCCCCCACGGGGCAAGTTTAAAGGTACGCAGTGATTGTTCTTGCTGAGTGGGAAACTTTCCCAGCGTGTCCATCCGTGTGAGCAGCACACCTGATCCGTCACGTTCCCCTGTCAGCAGAGGCGCAGGCTCAGGACCTCGTCCCCCACCTGGTGGCGGCGGCGGCGGCGGGACCCCGCGGTGCCTCCCCCCGCCTCCTGCGGCCGCCACCTGTTGCGCTGGCTCCTTTAAGGCAGGTGCCACAGCGCGTCACGGCCGGCGCCGCCCTTCCCGGCCACGCATTGAGCCGCCCCGCCGTCAGGTGGATGGGCGCGGGGCGGGGGAGGGAGAGCACCCTCAGCCCCTCTGCTCGTGCACCTCCGCGCTCGGGAGGCGCTGGCAGCGCGGGCGGCCAATGGCGGCCGGGCTCCGCCGAAGGGGGGCGGGGCCGCGGGGGAGGCAGCGGCGGGCGCGGGGCACCTGCGGCTGGCAGGGGGNCCCTGTGCTGCTGCGAGTACGTGGACCGGAGGGGTGAGAGGAACCACCTGGCTGCGTGCTGCTGCGACTGCGAGGACCTGGACGAGGGCTGCGAGAGGTAAGAGAGCCCCGCCATCCCTCCCCACCGTTCCGGCCGCCGCTGGTGGGACCCTCCGTGGGCGCTGCGCCGCGGGGGCTCTGGCTGCGTCCCCTCGCCTCGGGGGGATGCAACCCTGGGCGAAGCTGGTGTCTGCCGCGGGGCAGCTGCCCTGGGGAGAGGGGAGCTGAGACGCTTGTCCCAAAACTAGACAGGGAGGGAGAGACGGGCGACTGGAGCTGCCCCTGGTCAGCGGCCGGCTGCGGGAGCGGGAGCCGGAGCGGGCAAGGGAAGGGTCTGGGATGTACGGCTGCAGGTCTGCTATCCGGCGTCTGTGCTTCTCCCCTGAACAGGTGGCTGACGTGCAAGTCCCTGCCTCCGGGAGCTCTGGAAAGAATTGCGGACACCATCGCGGACCGGGTGCGAGTCCCTTGGTTTGCAGGGGCCGTGAAGGTCAACGTGAGCCTCGTGCCACCTCTGGTTCTGCTGCCCGTCTTCCTCCACGTTGCCGCTCTGCACTTCCTGCTCGGGCTGGTCATCTTGACGTCTCTGCCCGTGGTGGTGCTGTGGTATTACTACCTCACCCACAGGAGGAAGGAAAGGACTCTCTTCTTCTTGAGCCTGGGACTCTTCTCCTTGGGCTATATGTACTATGTGTTTCTTCAGGAGGTGGTTCCCCGAGGCCACGTTGGGTATTCCCAAGTGGTTGCCCTCACGTGTGGGTTAATTCTTATGCTTGCAGCTTTGTCTCGAGCCAAGAAAGACCCTGGTTACCTTCCCATCCCAGCAAGCAACAAGAAGTCATCGCCCCAGGGTTTGGCCAACGAGAGTGTTAGAGGGACCTCCAATGGGCTGCATGCTGTTGCCACTTCTGGTGGTGTCAGCGGCCGTGCTGTGAATGGAGCAGCCAAAGGCTATTCCAGGATGTCACCCGAGGAGCCAGAAGGTGTGAAAAAAGACTGGTGCACTAAATGCCAGCTGATCAGACCAGCCCGAGCAGGGCACTGCCGGCTTTGTGGCAGGTGTGTAAGGAGACTGGACCATCACTGTGTCTGGTAGGTTTTGTGCTGCTCAAGCTATATGTGTTTTCTCTCCCCCTCATTTTTATTAGCGTCTTTTTGTTTACAATCCCTGTCAAAGAGGGTTCCTTTTGTTATGTGCCAGACCTGTGTCATTCTTTTGAACAGCAAATTTTTATTTACCATTTTAAAGAGCAATTTAAACAAGTTTATTTTAAGTAGGTTGACTCGATAGCTGGTAACTTTTATGGCATACCTCAGAATTGCCTTTTCATCTGGGTGGGGTTTTGGTTGGGGTTTTATTTGGTGTGTGAGACTTCTTTGGGATGAGAGGTTTTTTTTGTTACTATGTTTTTGTTTTGTTTTAAGACTTGGTCTGTAGAGCACTAGGAATCCTGTGATTAATTTGTGTCAGTGCTCTCCTGGGGCAAGGAAACCCAAAGCTGACTGTGTGCATGCAGTACTGGAACCAAGGGGCAGTAGAATGTAGCCATGTCTCAGTATGAGATGCTACTCTTGCTAAAAGTTTGAGGGAAACTGTCTACCATTGTTACTCTACTGGCTATTGACTCATGCCTGTAGCTTTTCTATAAAAAGCTATAAAGCTTCTTTGAACGCGTTTCAAAGTTTTCAGCCTGGGTTGTATAGAAGCACCTTGGAAATTAGGTTCTCTGATAGCTGGGGGAGGGAGGAGGAAAGAGAAACCAGTTTCGTTTCTTTTTAAGCAAAGTAATCTCTTCTTTCCTTTTGGAGGATTAACAGCTGCGTAGGGGAGCGGAACCACCAGGCATTCATCCTTGCACTCTCCTTCTTCATGCTCACCTCTGTATACGGGATTATGTTGACCTTGCACACTGTCTGCAGAGGCCGAACTCCATTTGTGGCATTATTCTACTGTCCTGGAGCATATTCTGACTACAGGTGAGGTATTTGTCTGGAAGAGAGCTGGGGTGAGAACAGGCTTGGACAGGCAGCTTAGCTCCTCTTCCTCATTCTGTGTTCTCTAGGCTAGTGCTGTCGGCTGTCAAAATCGACCTAAAAATGCTCCCTAAAAAGCAAAATATATTACTGTTTTTGCCAAGGTGGGGAGCCTGAGACTCTGAGAGAGCTCCCCACTTTTTTAGAAAAACTGATTGAAGGAGCTGGGATTGGAAATCTTGATTTTGATTTTTTTTTTTTGTGTGTGTGTCTTTTTTATGGACGTACCCTTAAATGTGTTTGCTCTCAGGTACAGGTAAGGGTCTGACAGTCTCAGATTGGTGCACTGTCTCCCCTTCTCATCCCTCAGTGTTTATCTAGTGACTGTCTCTGAGTTATCTGCTTAGAACAGACAGCATTAATATGCCTTGTCTGGCAGGGAGGGTGGGGAGAAGTGTTGAGCGTGGGCTTAGAGGCTGATGCTGCTGCTGATGGGCAGAGTACACTAGCACAAATGCCTCTTACCTTCTTCTCTTCTTCATTTCCTCATGTATTGAGTGTGAACATCGTTGCATCCGTAAGTAAGGATTGGTTAGCTTTACAACAATAAGAGTAAAGAGCTAGGTAGCGTGACTGCAGCATGCAAGAGTAGCTTGGTAGTGCTGAAAGCTCTCATTAAGTAAGCCCTGAAGCTTTAATTTTGAGAAAGCCTTAAAGGATTATCTGATGAAAGCAGCAAAGCGAGATTGCTGTGGCAGATGTAGATAGGGATTTGAAAGGATAGTGATTACCAGGGAAAGTCACTCTAAAGCAGCTGCTCCAAAAACTAAATGGCTTCCTTCCCATCTTTTTCCCTGCTGCCAGCTCTGCTCTGTCGTTCACCTGTGTGTGGTACTGTGCTATTGTAACAGCTGGCATGGGATATATCCTCCTTATCCAGCTGTTGAACATCAGCTACAACGTGACTGAGAGGGAAGCTCGGCTGGCTCTGCGGGACAACACTGGGCGCAGGCTCCTGGGGGGGTTAGTGATAGACACTGGCCAGTATAACAGGGGTTTCTTATGCAACTGGGGCCATTTCTTGAGCCTGGGGTCTTCTCCTCCACAGCGCTCTGCTGAAGACATCGTGTGACACCCTTCTGTCTGCAGGTGACGTTGACTGACTTTGTTTAGCAGGAGAATGACCCCTTCCACTAGGACTCCTCCTTCCCACACCCTTCCTTCATGGTTGGTGTATGGGCTGCCTATCCCGTCACTGAGAACATCTGAGATTTTAGCGGGCAGAATGGTTCTTCACGTGCTGTCAGCCAGCAATAGGATGCAGAAAGCAGTAAGCCATATGCGTAAACCTGGAGAGGAGGGGCCCACTGCTTATTTCCGCTGTGGGAAGCTTTGTGCAGCCCAGCTCGGCAGGAAGAAGAGCACAAGGTTTTGAGAACTTGAGTTTTTGTTAGGTGGACACCCTGGCATCAAGAGGAACCTACTGTTGGACTTCAGAGCACACGCTGGTTCTTGCAAATGTTGAGGAATCCCTGGCTGATACCTGTGGGTGACATTTCAGAGATGTCAAGAGGGTGAACTTTTGATACTACAGATGGACCATTACAGAAGCTGGGCTCCTTGTCTAAAAGAGACCATCTAGGCAGTCACTGAGTGGCTCCCTCTTCTCTGGTGCATTTTATGTTTTTCTATCTTGTATCCCATCCAGCTGTATACATGCTTGTATTAAGTGCCTTTGTGAGTGACATTCTTGTAGGGCTTTAAGATTCCTTCACCTCTTGACCCCTAAAGTTGTTATTCCATCCCCAACTGAGTGAGAAGACACCATCATCTTCTATCTCATTGTTCTTCCTGCGAGCTGGCTCTGTGTTGGTTTGAAGACTTGGCTCACCTCCGTGTTTCTGCCCTGACCATGGATTGTGACACGAGATGGCAGGTAAATGTACGAAGCAACAAGGTGTTTTGAAGGAATATATAACAGTGGACTGAGCTGAAAACGAGAGTGCTGTCTGGTGTTACTGTAAGGTGTATGGAAACTACCTTCCTCTCTCCCTCTGAGAGAAGGGAGTCTGTGGGAGAGATGACAGTTCTACTAACAGCATTTTTGGTAGTAAGCATCTTGGTCAGTTGTGTTGCTAATAACATAGTGATTCCATTTCCTCTCAGTTCAGGCACTGAGGAGCTGTTTCACCATAGGTCTGTCTTCTCAAGCCAAGAAGCCATATGGCCTCAGCATATGTAGGGAGAGAGTGTGTTGGAGCTGTTTTTAGGGTAGATACCTGCACTGACAGGTGAATGAATGTGTTAAATATGCTAAGCAAGAATGCCCCTTGTTCCTCATCAGCCTACAGGTGTATTATTTCCTAGACTTGAACTTCAGCTGAAATCACAAGGTTTTGGCAGCAATAGTTTCTAGCTTTTGTGAGTAGGTTTTTTTTTTTTTAATTGCTTTTTGTTCTAAACCATTTGTGTACATTGTTGGGCCTGTAGTAATCTTAAAAGTCTGGCTGAAAAAGCCTGGGACTGTGGCACAAGAGGTAAGGGTTGTGCCTAAGAGGCAGAAGCAGAGAGAAGAACCTTGTCCTAGTTACTGATTTTTTTTTTTTCTTTCTGATCATACCTCCTTCCTGCTCCACTTGTGTGACAGGTAGCTGGGGGATGCTGGCTGAGTGATGCAAATTCGCTCTGTGCTGCTGTGCATTGCATGTGAAGAACAAATGAATGATGTGTGGTGCCAAAAGGTGACAGGGTGCCAAAATTGCAGAATGTTTGGGTTGGAAGGGACCTCTAGAGATCATCTAGTCAAACCCCTCTGCTAAAGTAGATTCACCTTGATCAGGTCTCACAGGAACATGTCCAGGTGGGCTTGAAAACCTCTGGAGAAGGAGACTCCACACCCTCCCTGGGCAGCCTGTGCCAGGGCTCCCTCACCCTCACAGGGAAATAGTTTTCCTTATGTTTAAGTGGAACTTTTTTGTGTTCCAGCTTTTGTCCATTGCCCCTTGTCATGTCACTGGACACTACAGAAAAAAAGTGCCACTCCCTCCTCTTGACATAGACTTTTAAAATATGTGTAAGTATTAATGAGAGTCCTCCCTCCGTCTCCTCTTCCCCAAGCTGAACAGCCTCAGGTCCCACAGCCTTTCTTCATAAGGAAGATGCTCCAGTCCCCTGATCATCTTGGTAGCCCTGCCCTGGACTCTCTTCAGAAGTTCTCTGTCCCTCTTGAGCTGGGGAGCCCAGAACTGGACACAGGACTCCAGATGAGGCCTCACCAGGGCAGAGTAGAGGGGGAGCAGAACCTCCCTTGACCTGCTGGCCACACTCTTCTTGATGCATCCCAGGATACCATTGGCCTTCTTGGCCACGAGGGCACGTTGCTGGGTTGTGTTTAGTTTCTTTGTTTCTACAACCAGCAGATAATTGGGGAGCAGCTGCACTTGAAATGTAGCTGTGCAGAAAGTACTGATTTAAGTGTCCCTTATTTTATCTTACCTCTATTCATGTGGTGAGCAATCCTTTATAAGGAGGTAAAGGGAACATCTTCCTGCCTGCCTGCCTCTAACTGAACACATTGAGAGTTTTCTGACCATGTCTCTGGCCCTGATATGAACTAAAAAGGCATCCAGCGGGGCTGTACTAATTGTTCCTCTATGACCTTCTGACTGTTTGGAGCTTGGAGCCTGACCCTAGGAATTTAAATTCACACACAGACCTCGCCTCCACATAAGTTGTCTGTAAATGTTTCCATGGCACATACACAATTTTGTATTGCCTGCTGAGATGAACTGGAGCTTGGCAACCCTGGAGACAAGGATGCTGTGGGCTAGCAGGTTTGTGATCTCTGAACTCATCGTGCTGGTACTTTGGAAAATTAAGGCAGAATGACCTCTTGGGCTAAACAAACCCCTGCAGTGGAGGCAACCAACCTCCCTGTCACTGTGAATTCCATGCAATGAGCTCCAGGAGCGTTTACAGGTCAAGATAAGTGATTCCCCAGAGTCCTGCTACTTCTGGCTGGGAGAAAGCAGAGCAGATCAGAGGTCATTTCCCAGGCAGTTCGTGAACCTGTTGTGCTCACCTCTGTCACGGGTAGAGATTGGTTAGTACTTTGCAGCCTGTCTGTCCATGTAACCTTATCTCTTCTCTCTTAGTGAGCATTGGTATGGGAGAGTTCATTTGAGCTGCTTACTCTGAGTCAGTCTCAGTGGTGGTCTCCCGGCAGCACGGATTTTGGAATACAGATGAGGAACAAAGGACCTTGAACTACTGTAACCATTCCATACCATCAAACCCACTCCAATATAGCAGGAGTAAAGTGCTAAAGTATCTGTTGTTTTTGGTCTTCAGTGGGAACTGGAACCCTTCAGGAGTTTCAAGGCTGGTTTGGTTTTGGTCTTGTTTTTCTTCTTAAGGAGAAGAATGCAGTGCTGATTCCCCCTTTGAACAGGAACTTCAGGTGGCTTTACCCTCTTTAAGGATGTGCCTTTATCATCCTGGCCTCTTCCTGAGAGGATTTGCTTTGGGAGGTGGGAAGCATAAAGTAACAGGATATCTAAAAGGTATCCAAAAGGGCGGAAGAGTCGCGAGCTTCAGATGCATACTTTGGAGCTCTCCTTTTAACAGCCCTGGGAATTGGCAAGAAGCTCTTGAATGCTTCCTTTTCACTTATAGCAAGGGCAGACTGTTGTGATCTCTTGTGCACTAAAGGAGTGTTTTCTCCCTGAGCTTGTTCTTGTCTGCACTGGTAGAAAAATGTTACAACTGAGGCATAAAGAGTCAATCCTCATGCTCGCTGTGTTAGTAGTTGCCTAGACCCATGCTGCCTGAGTGTTGGCACAGTGGGAGCAGGCTGCATTTGAACTTCACGGTCATGTGTGTGCTGCCTTGAGGCAAGGACTAGTGTCTGACATGTAAAAGTGTATGGAGGTACCTGGCAGTGCAGAAAAAAAGTACTCTGCTGGCCCCTGGAAAGTCTTCCCTGTAAGAAGTGAGGACTCAGAGCTGGTCAGAAGTAGGGAAGGATTTTGGTTAATAGTAAGTTGTGATATTTCTCCCCTCAGACTTAAAAGGTCATGGTTATAGCAAGAGAAACTAATGTTCAAGCGACATTTGTTGTTTTACAAATCATGTGGACTTCTTAAGGGGCCAGGGTTCTGATGTTGCTGCTGTCGTAGTGTTAAGCCCTTCATGTCCAAATGTCAGCATGCTGTTATTTGGTGACTGCTAAGAACTGTGCATCATTAGATACCCTCCGTAAATGGTGGCTTGGTACTCTTTAACTGTGTATTCTCATGTTGTGCTCTTTTGTAGGCAGGTCACAGGTCCCCACATTGAATGTTTCTCCATTTAACTTGTCCTCAAATGACAGAAGTCACTGGTGAGCCTGAGTTAGCACTGCTTGTGATTCCTAATCACATTTCAGCCTTCATGCTATGATGGTGCTTTTTTTTCCTTTCTTTCTTCCTTCAAAGGAATTGCTTTCAAGTGTCTTAATGAAACCATTTGCTGTAAAGTTTCTTCTGAAGATAAAATGGGTACTGCCTCACTGCCTAATGTCTTAATAATGTGCTTGTTTTTTTCTTTCTATATGAATGTATATTGCCTCATTAGGGCAGGAAGTGTGTGTGATTATGGATGTGTTTTCCTGTATGACTTTGAGTGGAGAGCTCTACAGTTCCCTAGGATTTTCTTTCACTATCAGGATGTTTATACAGTGAGTGTTCTGCACACTGGTGAGATTGTTTCTGAACTGTGGAAACTCAGCCTCCCAAGGTCTCATCTTTATGGAACTCCTCTAATGGTAACATGAAGAATGATGGGCTCTGGAAGAACTGATTACCTTGGAGAGTTGGGGTGCTCTGTGGTTTGATGTGGGTTCTTTTTTTCCCCTTTTTTCCACCTTAAGCTTTAGGAAGAAGCTTTGTGAAATATTTGTGAGTTTCTTGAAAGGATTGATGTGTGTGTGTATGTGTGTTTGTGTCCATTTTGCATCATAGTCAGTGCTTCCAAATGGATGCAATTATGAATCAAAATAAATTATCAGAAGTGATCTGTGGAGTGGCCTGTTGATTTCTGCCCACACGCTTGACCAGGTCAACTGACCAAAAGCTGCCATCATCTTATGGCTATAAGTCCATCTTATGGACTTTTGAGAATAAGAGAGTAACACCTTAAGGAGAAGCCAGGAAGCAAGTGTTCTTACAGTTCTGCAAATGCTGGCTTTTGGGTTTGTTGGTGTTGAGATAAAAGAGCCCTGCTGGCAGTTCTCACTACCCTGGAAACTAGAGATGTTCCCCTGCAGTAGGGATTTAAACCAGCATTTTGCACTCCATGAGAAATCCATTATCAGTATGTCATTGGGTTCCTAGCCTTTTTGTGCAGTCTTGCTTTCCTTCCTACACATGCCCACACAATACAACCAGAACCCCCAAAAAGGGACAACCTATTAAAACCCTCTTCTAAGCCATGTTTGGAAATGACATGGATAGTCTCTATGCAGATAGTGGGAAGAGATGTAGCCTTTGATTACGTTGGTACCGGGGACATCTGCTGAAAGGCAAGATGACTTTTAATGAGTAGAATCATAGTTGCTTTTGATCGTTCCCAGAACTCTGCTTTAATTTGCCTGGGTGGCATGTCTGTCTGCTGTTCAGCTATTTCTCTTTGAAGATTACTTTGCACTCTTTGACAAGGATCTTGCACTAGCGGTGAGGCATATTTGTAGTTAGGTGAGAGTGGTCTATGCAGAATGATGTCAGACTTCTGACACCCCCAGCAGCCACCAGTTCATTAACTCCAGTGCTGAAAATGGGGACACATGAGACCATCTCTCCTCAGATTTTGGATTTTTTTTCCCTGTTGTGGCTTGATATGTTGCCCCCACACAGCAGGCGCATATCTGGAGTGGCAGCTCATGTGCTGAGGAAGCCAAGGTTTAGCTACAGCAGATGATGTCTGTAATGCATAAATAGATCTGCAAAGATGTAAGTTATGGATCAGACTGCAGTGGTTCATGGATCCTTCCCAGGCAAGCTACTGTCTCCAGCTATGGTCTTGTTTCCTTGATGGAGAGCAGAGGAAATTGTTTAATACTTCAGGCACTGCTTCAAATGCAGCTTGAGCTGGGCCTGGCAGCTTTGAAGAGACTGGTGTGTACAGACTTGCTGAGAAGAAGATATTTCTCTGGTCAAGGTTTTTGGGGAAGCGTGTAAGACCTCCAAAGTGCAATTGATGGGGCTGGGGAGAAAGAGAATTTGCAATCACTTCAGGGTTCTGTGTTTTGCCGTTGTACCAAAGTGAAAATCCTCCCCCTCCCCGTGCAACAGAAGGAAAAGTCTGGCTGTGCAGCCCCCTCCCGTCCTTGCTAAGAAAAGCAAAGAGCTGACAGGCAGGCGTGTGCCTGAGCTGTGAGAGTGTGGGCTGATGACCAGCATTAAGGCATTGACATCTGCATCTAACTAAGTGCTGTAGCTGGAGGGATTCTTGTGTCTCAGCTGCAAGCTGAAGCTGTTTCCTCCTCCTGGTAAATGTTTGCTGGAGCTTTCAATTGCAGAACACCAACATCATGCCAGGGGTGTCCTGTGTGATCTCTCAACAGCATCATCAGGCACAGCCTTGATTCTGCCAAAGAGGTATGAGTTGTTTCAGCCAGGTGTGGATTGAATGGGGAAGTTGAGGGGCTTCTTGTCTCCCCTTTTATTCAGACAGTGGTCGGTATGAATGCACCTGATTCCTGACAATCATCCATATCCTTCAGCTGGATCTGGCTGAGGCCTCAGCTGTGTGCTAGCATTGAATTAGCAACAGACAAGGGTGAAGCACAGCTTCTCCTGTCCTCTTTTGGCTTGCTGCTGCTGGGACCATTTGGCCTAAGAGCATCTTACCAGGAGACTTTTTTTCAAAGCTACTAAGAATAGAAGAAAACCCCAGAAGGTGACAGTATTTGAGGCAAAGGCCAGTTTCAAAAGTATGTGTTGACTGTACTACTTCCAGTTCTTTGCAGGGAGTTATGCTCCACATAAGCAGCATTACTTTAATGGATAGTGAGTGGGTGCTGTGGGCCTCAAGGACAAAATGTGTAAGTGTGGCATTGCTGAGGGAAAGAATCTGCAGCTCAGTAAATTGGATGGACCCCTGAGTAGTCAGTGAGTTGGGGCATCCATCTAGCTGTGAGAGATGTAGATTCAACACTTGCTCAGGCTGTTGGTAGTCAAGACCAAGCTGCATGTGGGCTCATCCACTCCATTGCTCCATACTCCTGATACTCTTTTAACATCTGCAGTGTGGTGTGTCTGTCTGGCTCTAATGCAACCTTCTCTCTAGCTGAGAAAGGATGTGTCCTCACCTGTTCATCTTCTGTGTCACTGCCCTCCTTATGCTGTGAATCCAGCTGGAGGATGGGCTGAAGACTCCCTGCTGTGTTCATTGCCAAACCCAGCTAAAGAGGAAGTTAGTAACACATGAGAGCTGGCTGGGAGGTGTTCCAGGAGTTTATTAGGCACTTCATGGGCAAGGCTTCTAAGGGGAGAGGGCATGCTAGGAGGAAGCATGTTGCTGCTGCTGTGCTGCCCCAGCTTGCTTCAGTTAGCACTGTTAAGCTGTGGCTGCTGGCTGCACTGGGGCATTAGTTTGATAGTTCGGCCCCCAGCTCTGCTTCTCCCTTCCTCTTTGGCTCAGTCCTTTGCAAAAGACATTCCTCTCCCCGTGAGACAAGTTATTCAGCCCTCTCAGCTTGTTGCTTCCTCTCACAATCTGCCTTTCAATGCAGCCAGATGGTCTGTACTCGCCCACATTGCACGCAGGCACCTTCAGCTCCCCACATTTGGGTAAGGCGCTCAGCTGACCGGCTGCTGGTCAGGGCTAGAAGCAGCCTTTAGGAGATAGGAAACGTTCATGCCTTGTAGGGGATGGCTGTGGGAAGTAACCTAGGAATGGCAGCTGTCTTCTGGCCTGCATGGAAAGTCTGCTTGACAGCCTGGCTTGTGTGGGCAGGGAGGCTTTCTGACCACATCCCTGTGAGCTCTCTGCAGGGACAAATTCCAAATGCTAAACCTGTGGCACTTGGGCACCTGACTTGTTCTATTCCACTTCATCTGCTGTACTTAGAGCTGGTCTAAGTCCCAGACCCTGGACTTCTGTCCAGTGCCATTCAATCAGCTTCTGACACAATTTGCACTGACAATTGTATTCACTTCAAGTTTGGGTCTACTGCAAACTTTCAGTGCATGTATGGGTTTTAAAATTTATCTGGTACAACAGATACCAGTAAACTCTCTTTCTTCCTGGTGTTCCAAGTGCTCCCTGTACTGCCAAATGCTTTTGGAGATAACTTTGCCTATCTTCTTGTGAGGGGGAAGTGATTCCAGATTCCTGCCTTATGCTGCTGCTAAGACAAGACATACTGTACCTTAATGGTATTGCCCTGTCTGTGCAACACTGTAGATTGAAGTTAAACTGATAAGAATCTTACATTTTAATAAAGTAAAAATAGCCTTTTTCTTGGATTTTGGTTTTTGTTTAAATGCTGGATCAAGTGAAAAGGCCCAGACAGACTTGCACAATACATCCTTTAATACACTATATTTAAACAGCTTGGAAAATGTTTAAATGACAAGAAGACAGAGGCTGATCAACTTGGAATTGCTGCTTGCTGCCAAAATCAAAGCATTATGCTTGTGAGCTGTCCGGTGCTATGAACTAGGCAATCCAGGTTTTACATTGTCCATATGGGATGCAGGGAGCTAGATCATTGGCAAATATAATCTGCAGAAATAGTTCTGCCCTCTCCTCCTCCCATCCAAAGTTTCCTGGCACAGTTAGCTAGAAACTTCTCAGGGTGGCCGAGTTCACAGTAGTGGTTAGGAGCCAGCTGACAGTCAGGTCTGTTTGCTCTCTGATCAAGCTGTGTCACCCTACAAGAGAGCTGGCAATAGAAATGCACCTGACTACAGCTTCAGGAAAAACAGGTGCAGTTCAGTACTGTGCTTCCTATGATGGAGAAGGACCCATATCAGTGCTGCAGCTCTGCATGTGGAAATGGTCTTGGCCTGAAACGCCCTGTGCCAGGCTTTGCTTACCTCGGCCTCGCTGCCACCAGCCAGGATGCCCCTACAGATACTCCCCAATAAGGAGAACCTTGTGGGGAAGACCACTGAAATGCAAAGTGAACCCATTGGATAAGTTTCCACATGTGCTTAGCTTATGACAGTGGTGACCCAAAGCGAGCTTCCTTTGGCTTAAGATCCTTTGCATTGGACAGAGCTTCCCCTTGGATTTGTTTCAGTCGGTAGGCAGATAGCACTGGACAGAGTCACTCTCTTTGCCCCTCTTCCCAGCCTCCTTTGATTCTTCTGTCACGTTTGGAAGTCGGGGAGAATTTCAGCTACTTTACTGCGTAGCTGGTTTCTCCTTTCCTCTCTCTCTCTTTCCTTTTTCATCAGTAATGGGTACTGCTTCCATGCCCTGAATGCATTCAGCATGAGTCTCCTTCAAGAAATTAGGGACACATAGAACAAATTGATGACATGCAGATGTGTGCATAACAGGTAACCAAAAGATGACTTCTCTTCAAGGAGAGAACTCCCCTAAAGTAGCTGTGGGATTTGTCCTTTCTGCTGCTAGTCATGACTGTGACGTGTTAAGTATCTGCATGCAGACTACTACATTAATGTCAGTCATGCCAGGGAAAAAATACATGCATTGCCTTCTCTGTTCCCCTCCCCCAAGAATTTTCCTCCTTCCTCTGACAGGATTCATTAGCTGGTGTTTGCTTAGCACTCTGAAGATGAAAGATGTTTCTTGAAGAATAAACAGGGTGTCTGAAAGTAGTTTCTGCAGAAAAACTACAGATTTGGTCCAAACTAACCACTTGGGAGTGTAGGCCTCTATACAACAGCTTTTTCATGGCTGATGCAGTAATGGGACAAGTGACCTGGGTGTATCCAGCTGCAGCCATAATCCCTGGAACTGTCTGCTACAGTTCTTACTGTCAAGTCAGCCTGATGATGGCACAAACTGAAAGGTTCCTTAAGTAGGGTTTCTAGTTGATTAGCTTTGGATTTGTGAGCTAAATCATCTTCAGTGGACAAAACCATATAGTGTAATTCCTGCTCAATCATTTGCTTGCTCTAATTGTACTTAAAGATTTTGGTGTTGTTGTTAAGGCAGCTTTTAGCAGAAGCTGCATGGCCAGATATGCTAATCAGCTTAGAAAGTTTCAGCTACTTATCTGCTTTCACCATATTCTTTTTCAGCAGATGTCAAAGTTCTGTGAAGGGTACTATAACATTTCCTTTTCCAGGCTGCATGGAAAATTCTTACCATAAACCTCTGCTATCATCTGTGCATATCACAGAAGCTAAACATCAGCAGTAAAGAACCCATTTCACATGTTTTTTGGGGAGTAGATAATTCATCTGTTAAAAGCAGTTCCTAAAATAATCTATAGGGTATATTGAACCTGAGTAAAAAGACCTGCTGTCAAGGGAGTGCACTTACTTGTTACTGTGTTCAATAGCAATCTTCAGCTTCTCCCAAAAGATATTCTTTTCCTCCATGACCAGATCAAACCATGCCCAGAAATATTTCCTCATGAGGCAAGCTGCATGGAAAATAGTTGCTCTCTCCTCCAGAGTGGAGAGATAATCCCTGTACTAGGGAAGGAGGACAGAGAAAGAAATGAGAATGGCTTCTTATTCTCAACTCCCAGTTCAATAAACGGAAACACAGCAGTGCTGAGACTGTGGCAGCAAAGGGTAATAGGGACAGAAGTGGAGGAAAATCAGCAGGGAGCAGGGCGAGAGGGTGCAAAGGTAGAGAAGTAGCATGCAGGAGACAGTCCTGGGTATTATTTCTCCATGGTGGCATAGGCAGACCTTTAGCCAGTTCCTGAAGCCCCATCTCAGCAATGTATGGGAATAGAAGTCTTCAGCACAGGACATCTTCTCCATGAGGCTCTCCCGGGAGACCTGGAGCCAAGCCATCAGGCATTTCCTTTGCAGGCCCAAGCAGTGGTGCCTTTGCGCCACCTGAGTAGAGACAGTGCACATGGCAGATAGTTATTTGGATTAGTGACTACATAAACATAATGCTACCAAAAAAATGGGTACACTGGAAAAATAATAAAACCACAGAATGGTAGGGATTGGAAGGGACCTTTAGAGATCATCTAGTCCAATCCCCCCTGGCCAAAGCAGGTTCACCTAGATCAAGTCACTCAGAAACACGTCCAGGTGGGTTTTGAAGACCTCCAGAGAAAGAGATTCCACACCCTCCCTGGGCAGCCTGTGCCAGGGCTTCCTCAACAGTGAAATAGTTTCTCCTTATGTTTAAATGGAACTTTTTGTGTTCCAGCTTCTTTCTATTACCCTTTGTCCTGTAACTGGAGACAACAGAAAAAAGTGCTGCCCCATCCTCCTGACACCCACCCTTTAGATATTTGTAAATATTGAGATACCCCGCAGTCTTCTTGTAGCTTGATGTTTTGGGGCCCCCAAAATGCAGATGTCTGACAGTTGGAATAATTTAGAGGATAGGTTCCCATAAAGAGGTGTTGGCATGAGGAAGGACTAGTCTCTCTGTCAGGCCATCGCTGTGTCACTGTTAGAGAATATTTTTTTGAATTAGCTGCTCAGTTTAACCTGTTGTGAAAGGAGCAGATGCATGGCCTGTAACAGCTCAGTCCAACCCTGTCCATAATGCTGACCAGCAGGGTGGACTTAGGGAGCAGCTGCTATCCCTCTTTCCATCCAGAGGCCTATGTGCATTTGGTTGAATACCATAAGGAGCTGTAATTCAAGTGACTTAAATAGAAACTTGCCAAGTTATCCCTGGGCTCTGGCTAAATCTTAGGATACAGTTGAGAGTTACTGGTCCATCCCGATAAGGCATGACAATTTAGTCACCTACAGAAACCTTTCATTAGCAGTATTTATGTGTCAAGGTCGCAGAAGCTACCACTTGCTATTCTGCGCTGGAAATGTGGCCCCTGGAGATCACTGGATTATCACCTGTGATGTCCTACCTCTGCCAGTGGCCAACGGTGCCCTAGCAGCAACTGCAGAGAGAGGAAAAGCCCTAGCAATGGGCTGAGGTTAACTACTGTAACTACAGTGGCTTGGTGGTGGCTGACTGATTAAGCTTTGCTGTGGAGCAAAGAGAACTGACAAGCTCATATAACTTTAATTTTTTGGTTTTTGACTATATCATACTCTAACTCCCACTGTGTTATTGGTGTCAAATCATGTGGCAGTATTGCAGACGTGGGGAGGCAAGTGAAGGACTGAAATTTGTTCCTTTGTCTGTCCTTTTGGTACTTGTTTAACCAGTTATAAATGAGGATTCCACCCTTGTGGCTTTTTGATTACATTTCATGATTATTGTCAAGTGGGATGATTTAAAGAACCTAATATAGGGCAGGGTGTCCAGGGAGAATTTTTGCTTTTTTTTCCATTTGCCTTAAGAGCCTATTAGGGTTTCTGCTAAGCGCTGCATCTATTCTTTTTCCCTTCCTCTCATGGCACCAGTCCTTTCCTTTTATCCTCAACACTCACCACAAGGTTTTCCTTGGCTTGCTCCATCAGCCTTTTCCATGGCCCCATTCCCAGCTTTCTGAGCAGTACCTTCTCATAGTGATCTCTGGCCTTTTTCTGGAGCTGCTGTTCTTTCTCCAGCCTCCTCTGCTTCTCAATCTCTTTCTACAATAAAATGAGCAGTAATTTTAATTCACTCTGGTTAAAGAGGAAGTTAAGCAATGACAATAGATTGTTACACTGGAGCTAGAGGTCCTGACCTAACAGGACATAGGGATCTGCATCACTTTTAGCAGTGCAGACCAGACACGACTCCATGTACTAGAACCTGTGGTAGAAAGCAAACTGTCTTGAAAATTTTCATGGAAGATTGTGGTGTTTCTGGACATTTCCTTGGGCTGCATATTAGTGTGTGGCCTTCCCTCAGCACTGCACTCTGGTGTTCCTATAGTAGACATTATCATCTGTGGCTACCAGCTGTGCTGACATAGCAGGAACCTCATTTTGATGGGCCTTCATCAATGTGGGGAAGGGTGCTTTGGATAGCTCAAGGAGGGCAGCTTTCTATGTTTATAAAACTAGATTGAAAACATTGTCCAAAAATGATTCTGACTTTACACATGGACCCTACCACGTAATCTAGCCTAAACAGTAAAGGGGGAATGAACTGTGCAACACCACTTTTGACTGAGACTCAGGGATGAAGGTCAAACATCCTAAAACATGCAGTCCAAGTAGAACAGTAGTTGTAGGTCCAATTCCTGTAGGATTTCAAATGTGCTATTTGGGTTATTAGGACACCTCATTTCCAAGTAACAATAATGAAGTGAGGCTATTCCTAGGCTAGCTCTAAGGAGAGGATGCTTCTGTTCTTCAGGTGGAAAGTTCCCCTTGCTATAACTGTCAGGCTTTTTTTACTTTTAAATCATGTTGGTTGTGACTGGTATCATTATGTATGCTTGAGAGGAGATACAGTGGAAGGAGCAGTCTGAAAGCTGGCTGAATATGCTGCCAGTGTGGGGACTTACGTGGCTATACCCCAGCAATGAACGTCCACCAGCTGGGACCTCTAGTCCTGCTGATGAGACAGAGACAATATTTACCTGATAATGCATTTACTCCCCAGCCCTTCTCTTAATGTTGCCAAAAAGGGGGAAAGTGGTGAGTCTATAGAGCAGGTGCTGTGCTGTAGAACTCTGCTCTGTTAGTGAAGACCTTCAGCTAACATTACTCTGGCTGCTGACTGAGTGCTAGCAAGTGATGGCTCTTCTGCTTTATCCCTGCTAAGGGAGGGGCAAACAGGTGAGGGGCTTGATCACCAGCTTCTGCTGCCTTCTTTCCTCCCGTCGTTTTTCCAACTGAGCTTTCTTTTCTTCAGCCTCCTTCCTCTGTTGTGCTTCCTCTTCAGCCTTCAGCTGGGCCTTGAAATGGAGAAAATGGAGGAAGGTGAAATTTAATTTGGCACATGGGACCTTTTCAAAGGAGACAGTTTTCAAAGACACAGACATCTAAGCTTTCCCACTATTCCTCCAGTACTGACCAGCAGCTGAAACTTAGGGAAGCACATTTTGTCACATACTAGACGTGGTCTGTGATGGACAATGAACTATGGAAGAGAGAGGAAGGAGGGACTGGTCTACTACCCATTTGTATTTTTCTACTACCCACACATATCTCTCTTTGCCCTAAGTTATAGCATTTTCCACTCTTCCCCTTAAAAATTTAAACCATATACCAAGTTATCAACCTGATTGCTGAAGTCAGTTCTGAATCCCTGGGCTCTGCTCTAAGTTTTACTTTACCAAAACATTTCTTTCCCCAAACACTGAAGATCAAAGAAGTTATTCTACCTCAGTACTGGTCATACTTGGCACAATATCCTTCTCTGAATGTTTATCTATTCCCCTTGCAAACCTCACTCTGCTTTCATTTCACGAAGCTTTTGCTCTTGATGTATGCATCAAAGGCCTAAAACCCACACAAACCGTAACACATGGTTACTATGACTGTGCTTCCTGATCTCTGTGATCTTGGCAACTGCATCTAAGGAAACCTCACCTTAGGCTCATCTGCCTGCTGTATGGTTAAAGTGTTCTCTAAGGCTCGTTTCAGCCTCTTGTGTACGTGAGTGCATCTTTCTTGGAGAAAGGAGAAATGCTGGTGCTTCTAGGAGCCAAGTTCTGAGCTTTCTAATCCTGATGCAACTTATTATCAGCATTTTCAGTGACAGCTTAATGCCCTGAAGCTAAGAAGTCCTCTCTGTTTGATGTGTATCACAGAATTTGTGTATTAACTATGCAAACATTGTCAGTATCTTCTCTCTTCAGCATAAATTTGCTAGAAAAAATCCCAGGTCCAATCAAATGGATCTCTGCATGCACTTCCACCTTTCTCATCCTTGGCAAGGAAACGTTACAGTCTTGGGGTAGGTGTGAAAGGGGTGGTGAGGGGGTTGGTAAGGGAGGCTGCTTCTAGAATTGTAACTGCAGCACATGAAGTTGTAATTGTCTGTGATAGTCTGCCTGTTAGATGGCAGAGCTAGTGCCATCATTGTATGCAAATGCAGCAATAGCTGCTTCTTTTGGTGTGTGCTGGACATCTGCTTTCTTACAAGCTACAAAACTCCTGTTTTTCTTAAAGGCCTTTTTTTAGATCCTGAATCTGGGATTAAAACAGCATTTCTTATAACTGGAATGGTGTGAGAGAGACTTTCTCTTACCAATTTTTCCTCTTCTCTTTGTTGCTTGGCTGCTTCCAGTTTCTTCCTCCGTTCTGCTCGCTGAGTTGCTCTCTCTTCCATAGCTACAGAAACAGAGGAAATAAAGCTTACTGGAAATAAGCTATAGGATAATGGCAGGAGTCTGGTGAACACGGATGACCACTCCACTCTACCACAAAGACCCCATTGGCCTGCCAATGCTGGCACAAAGGGACTTGCTTTCTGCTGCCTATTACGGCTGGCAGTGTGGTAAACATGGAACCCATAAACATTTACGAGATGAGACAGAACTATCCCAGTTAGATTCGCTCCACCCTCCTTGGTTAACAGTCACAGCCATGAGGGTCAGTTATGAAAGGAGCTGTGTTCAGAAGTTTTATCCTTGCCTTCTCTGATTGAGTGCTGAGGCTCAGGGCACCTGATTCAGCAGCAACTGCTATGAGGTCTCCAATAAGTTCCAATTGCTTATTTAAAGTGCAACATGATGGAAAGCATCCCTGCCAATGACACAGAGATACTTGGTCTCACTAGTGAGGAACTACTTCTTAATGCTTTTTTGGGGAGATAAATTGCAATGTGGTGATCTTGCAGGCTGTCAGTGAAAATGTTACGGTGCTGTCGTGGCCACACAGAATATGCAGTGGAGTTGAGAACCTGTGCTTGCTGCTTCTGAAGTCACAAAGCACAGGCTGGAGCAATCAGTATCTGGGGGGCATTTAAGCGTTTTGACCACAACAGGTTTCCTTAGATTCTTTTCTCCCTTCAGCTGTCTCAGGATTATCTGACAAGGGAAAATCATCCAGTGTGACTTATTCACTGAATTATTTGCTGCCAGGCAATGCTACAGGCTTGGGGCAGAATGGCTGGAAAGGTGCCCCCTGGAAAAGGACCTGAGGCTGTTGATGGACAGCTGCCTGAATGTGAGCCAGCAGTGTGCCCAGGTGGCTTGTATAAGAAATAGCGTGGCCAGCAGGACTAGGGAAGTGATTGTCTCCCTTTGCTCAGCACTAGTGAGGCCTCACCTCAAATACTGTGTCCAGTTTTGAGCCCTTCACTGCAAGAAAGACATTGAGGTGTTGGAGCATGTCCAGGGAGATCTTACCAGTCTGTACTATTGCCTGAAAGCAGGTTGTAGCAAGATGGGGATCAAGTCTCTTCTCCCAAGTAAGAAGCAGCGGGACAAGAGGAAACAGCCTCAAGTTGCACCAGGGGAGGGTTAGATTGGGTATTAGGAAAAACTTCTTCACTGAGAGGGTTGTTAAACACTGGGACAGGCTGCCCAGGGAGCTGGTGGAATCTCCATCCCTGGAGATACTTAAAAGCCACGTAGATGAGGTGCTGAGGGTCATGGTTTAGTGGTGGGCTTGGCAGTGTAAGGTTGGACTTCATCTTAAAGGTTTTTTTTCTAAACAAAACCATTCTATCATAACATGATATTTTTCTTTTTGATCTTCAAACAGAAGCACTTGAGTGCTCTGAAAATACATTTAATGTCTCCAAGATATACAGAGCTTTGGCAAATCAAAGTGAGTGATGGCTTGGACTAGGTAGCGCTGAAGCTGAACACAGTTAATGAAAGGCATTACTATAATGCCCAGCTTTTATGGCCAAAAAGCTGTGATGATCCTGAAAGTGTTAAAAAAAACCCCATAATAATCATATTCCAGACAACCTTTCCTGCAGATTATGACCACTCCCCAGTTGACAGAGAAGAACATGACTTAGGGATATAATAGAATCTGATCTTAATTTACTGCACGAAAAGGCTGTGCCACACGTTTAATGTGTTTATGCTATTCCAGTGTGGCCAGAGAAGGGGAGATATCTCACAGAAGACAAGGACCCAGAGCTCCTTCTCCAACCCCAGCTACTGTTGTCTCACAAAACCTTGGGTAGGCACTTAATTCCCTTTGAAATCTTGATACATCTGTCACAGTTAGATGAAAACGAATGGTCAGTTTGTTACTTAGATATGCAATGAGGGCAACAAGGCTTGCAGCAAAAAACCTGTCGAGCCTCACTCTCTGGGTCTTGTCACACACTAGAAACAATCACAAGTGTTGAGAGTAATGGCTACCACAGTGCCCTAAGCATGGACTTGCAGTGGTCCAGGTTTTACAGATGCCTGACTTGGGCATGAAAATGGCTCCCCCTCTCACAGTGCTGATCAGGCTGGGAAAGAGTGCTGAGTTTTAATTGCACACTGTCATCAACCAGCAAGGCTGAGGCAAAGAAAGAGAGATGTTTTCAGACAAGCTGTTGAGAAGAGTGGTCTGGAGTGGTCTTTGCTATCCAGAACAGTACCTTTCAGTATGGGGTGAACTGAGGTCAGCTGCCTGGATGGCCTCCTGCCTTGCATCACTGCCCTTGTGTTTTCTGGCCCATGAGAAACAGCTGGACTGTGAAAGGAAAGAGTAAACAAATGTTGTCAAATGATGTCTCACACCTACCACCTTTGGCTGAGAAACGGGCTGTAGTTCAGTTGTGCTGCATTTTCATTCTTAATTCTTGATACATCTTTCTCCTGCTTGAAATGGGATTAATGATGCTTCCTTGCAAATGAGCTGAGTACCCAGAGCTGCTGCATGTTCAGAAACACTGCAGATGACACTCTTTCTAACTAAATAAATCCCTGCTGTTACAATGCTCACATAATGCTCTAGTGTTGCTGTTTCTGTGTGGATCCTGTAAGGATCACATGGTGTTGAGCTACTGCAAAAAGGGAGAAGGATGGAGAACTGTGGCCAGCCTTGAGGCTAAGTCACAGGTGAGAAGAACAGGCAGCGCTAGCATGAGTTAAGTGTGCCTGGTAAACTCTCAACTTGAGAAGGAATGAGATGTGCTGACTAATTGACCCTGCTTTATCATGGGCATATACCTGAGATGGGTTGTATTCTTGCACTTGCATTGATTTTCCTCCCTGGTTTGTGAAGCAGAGTTGTTAAGGGATTGGGTTACAGCTGTGTCTTGTGCTGCCTCTTCTTTAGGTCTGCTCAGCTTCTGATTTTCCTGCAGTATGAGGATCAGCTCTTGTTGTTTCTGAAGCTGCTGCCTTTGCTCCTCAATCAGATGTTGCTGGAAAGCATAATGGTGCTCAAAATGGCTACTATAAGCAGGAGCTGTCTTTGGACCAGGTGCCTGAAACTGCTGGGGGAGAGCGGGTATTTGATTCCTGTACACAACCTGATCCTGGGCACATGAGGCTGTGTGTTTTAGGGTAATCTCCCAGGCAAATCTGGTTTCATTTCGATAGGAATGAAATGTGTGAGCAGCATCCCAACACGAGTGGTCTCTGTTCTGGTCAGGTTTTTCCTGTATGAGGCAAATTTCAGTTGGCTAGAGGGGGAAAAAAAAAGAAATTACACAAAATTTGCATTGATTAAAATCAAGCTCTCTTCTGCCCTTCCTAAATAGTAAGTCTTTCTGCAATACAAATCTGGTAAGATGCCTGAAAGTCAGCTATGCCATAGAGAGGGCCTGTTATGCACAAAACGGGAGGCAGTGAGACAGAACTGTAAAGGAGCTTGTGCTGTTTCCCTGGGAGGAAGAAATCGTGATCAGGCAAGAGCTCTTGCAGGAATCTATGCTGACTGTTGTGTCAGGGAGTACGAGATCAGGTCAGCTCATTTCTCAAGGATTAGCACATCCCTTTTTGGACTGTGCTCACAGAATCTTCAGAGTTGGAAGGGACCTCAAAAGATCATCTAGTCTAACCCTCTGCAAGAGGAGGACCACCTAGAGGAGATCACATAGGAACTCGTCCAGGTGGGTTTTGAATGTCTCCAGACAAGGAGATTCAACAACCCATCTGGACAGCCTGTGCCAGCGCTCAGAGAATAAAGGAAAAAACCCAACTGATGAAGTGGTCTGCATAGCTGACCTACTGGACAGTGTCTTTTCAGATAGAAGTCTACATGGTGCTGCTTCCTCATGCCTCTTCTCCAGCTTTGACAAATAGTACCATGAAACTAGTGCATAGTCAGGAACGAAGCTGCACCTTTTCTGACACATGGTCTTTCTCTGAAGAGGCATCACATGTAAGGTCTGCTTTCTGATTCCTAGGTCAAACCCCAAATTCAATCCTATCCTTCCAGCACTAATTTTTCCAGTGCATCAGAAAAAAAAATAGAGGCCTGCTAGGATGATACAAGCACCGTAGGAAATAAACTTGCTGACAAGCAAACAAAAACCTTGAGCTGTAATATATGTGTGAGAGCTCTCATGCTGGGATCAGGATGCTGCTGTGGTACAGGTTTTATAGACAGAACGGAAGGGCAGGCTCTGACCTGAGACATGACAATTTAAGGAAGTAACCTCTGATTCTCCTTTCCCACCTCCTTGTGATGTGCATTATCCCAAAACAGCCAGTGACAACTTTTATCCTTCACACTTGAAAGCCAGAGAGCTGCACTGGCATGACAAAATCTCTTGTCATGCAGTCAAGCGTTATTCTTTTTAAGTCTAAGCAGGCATCAAGGATGTAACTAATCTCTCAGCAAAAGTGATCTGGGGGTGGGATGCTCAATGCGAGTTGCAGTACATGAAGGGTTGTTCTCTGGAAGCATTAGAGATTCTTTTTACAGCTCATCCATTGTCCTTCACATTTGCCTCTGAGTTTTCAAGACTTTTCACCTGAACAGTTGCAGGCAGGTATTTTGGGGTCACCTTGGGAAAGAAGTCACCCTTCCTCTGGCACAGAGCACTCTATTTCAGATTGCACAAAAGCAGCACTTTGTAAGAGTACTAAGGTGCCAATAGACAAAACTACCTGAGAAGGATTTACCTTGTCTTGCGGCAAGTCCTGATGGTTTACTTCTGCTGCTCCAGGCTTGTTACCCTCCAGTGGCCTGTCCCGACCACCCTTCCCCAGTGACACTGCCTCCAGCAGCAGTGACATTTTTCTCTTTGTCTCCTCTCTCTTGAGCTGCAGCTCTCGCTTCTCTGTCTCTGCTTGGCTCCAGTGCTGCCACGCCAGAAAGCAGCGGCGCAAAAGCCGTCGCCGGTAATGCTCCACGGACAGTTGCGTTTTCCTGAATGAGAGAGCACTTGTGTTATCACACAATGGTTGGGGTTGGAAAGACCCTCCATCCAGTCCAGCCCTCTGCTAAAGCAAGTTGACTTCAATCAGGTCACACAGGCGCAGGACTAGGTGGGTTTATCTCTGTCCTCCTTTTCATCTGTGCCACAATGCCTCTGGCAGACTATAGACGATGTAGCAATTTTCTCTAAAAAAGCTCCTGTTGTCCTCCTGCTGGCTGACTGGCAAAGCCCCTTTTGCAGGCCCTGATGGCTGTATTGCCCAAGTATTGCTGCAGTAGGGGGAATTCCACAGTGTAAGGTCGTTACCTGTTTTCATCTTGGAGATGAACTGCCAATTGCTGCGTCTCCTGCTTTACTTTCTGGGCCCAAGTATAGTTTCTCCAGGCTCGCAGGGCCTTCAGTTGGCATTTCCAGTCAGCAAAGGCTCTGGCTTTTCCCATTTTAATTCTGTGCTCCAGAATGACTTTCAGCCACGCAGAGAAATGTTGTTGCATGCACTGCATGGGAGAGTTTCAGAAAACCAGTGAGCAAGACACAGCCTGTCACACAAATGCGGCTCCTCTCCACCCTTCCCCTTTTCTGACTTTCCTTTTTGGAACCCTTTTTAGAATCCCCACTTTCAACAATTACCTTGAGGGTAAAAAAATAAATCAAATGCAGAGCATGTGCAGGTCTACAAAAAGCAGAAAGGGACCAGAAGGACAACATCATGGGGCTTTATGGTTTTGAGTGAAATGCACTTAGTTCACCAAGCATAAAGGGATAAAATGGGTGAGGAACACAGAACACTAGAATCTAGACAATGTCTAAAGTGTTACAGTTAAGAACAGTTCTGTGGAGAACACTTTGCAAATATCTCCATGCACCACTTTGGGTTTTTTGTTCTTTTTAACTTAGAAAAAAAATCAAGATACTTCCCAGTGTGAATTTATGACATGACCTAAGCTCACCGTTGTTCCAGTAGGAAGCCAAACCTTTCCTCTATTGTGTACTTAGACTTGCTGCCTCTGGGAATGATTTACATTGTACAGACCTCAATTTGCTATCTAATCTACCACATAATTCTATCCTTGTCACTGCAGACACTGTGCAGTTTGATCCTCCAAGTGGGCCAACTCACAGGACTCAGCTATTCCCCTTTTGTTGTAATTGCCTTGTTTTAATTGCATCCTCTCACTCACTGAGATCTCCAAATGGAGACTTACAAAAAGGACAAAATGTCAATGCATTAGCTATTTCCTTCTGCTTTAGGAAAATAATCAAAGTGTCACTATTGCTTAGCTCAGCTGAGCCGTGGCTTCTCACACTATGCCAACCCTAAATTGTTCTGTGGTTTCATTCAGGCTTATCTTCATAGCTTAGGTTGTGCTGGAGAGAGGCTGTGTACTGATAAACAGTAGCCAAGCTCAAATACAGCAGACTGACAGATGAAGTGGGCCACGGGGAGAATCATTATAAAAGCTATGGGATTCTTCTATTAAAAATTCTAGATGTAGATAAGTAGACATTAAGGATGATGACTGCTCTATTAATTAAAACATTCTGTGATGGATGGCATTCATACCTGCACTCAGGGAAATTTATTCTCTTTGCCAAGAGTGCCCATATAAAAAATATTCAGTACAAAAAGATTGATCTTTAATTGATCTTTCATTTGATACAATTAGGTGTTTAACCTAGAGCTGGCTGTGGCATCAGAATAATGAGGGTAAAAGAAATAGGTTCCTACTGGGGATTATTGAGTCTGCACATTTGCCTCAAAAGAACTGTCACAATATCACAGAATATCCTATTATACCCAGTGAGAGTGGATACTTGAGGAACCTATTACTGTGCATGGGCTGGCATACTTCAGCTCTTGGAGACCCAGCTCAAAATTCATCCCAGGCCTCAGCACTTCTCTCTCTGCTCCTGCACCAGGGTCTGCAAGGCAATCTTTAAAAATATCTTCCCCTACACACCATAAGGTCTTATCTTATCACTTTCATTTCCTTCCTCAAGGGAAAACAAATCTTGCTTCTCTCTACTTTTGCCTGTTTCTCAACTGCAGAAGCCTTTATGTTCACAGCTGTCCTGAGAGCCACATTTTTTACACCTGCACTGAGCACACTTGAGACACAGACATGCTGGGGATGGATGCTCCTAATCTTACAAGATACTTTTTGCTCAGCTTTTCTACTTTCGTGTTATCAGGAAAAGGGCTTGGAAGAAGTAAACATTTCTGATAACCAGGACTTTTTACTTCAGTTTTGCAGACAGCAGCTGAAGGCAGGTAGCTCAGAGTCAGATAAAGATGCTCACTCTTTGCTTATTTATGTGAATCCTGTGCAGCAGCTCCTGAGCCTTCCTCTGTTTCTCCTCTTCTTTCTTCAGGTCTAGGGGTGGTGGTGCAGTAATAGCTACCTCCTGTATTGACAGCTTCTGACTTTTTTCTTGGCTTTTACCTTCCCTGGAAAGTGAACAAACATACAGATCTCAGACAATGAGAAAGTACTATAGCACAGATTTCACTGTCTTTTTGGCCAATCCTAAGAAAATAACTTCTGCAGCTGAGAAAGTTGCTGATAATGTAACTCGGCCTTCTTAGAAAACAGCCTCTGTTGTGGTTTGCTGTCCCAGAGATTAAACACACTGGAGCACGTCCAAAATACAGCAGACAGAAGAAAACAGTGAGACTTCAGCAAAGTCCTGCAGGAGAAGAATTAGGATCTTAGGGCTGTGTAAGTAAATAAATGGCATCTCTACAAGTCACATCTCTGTGACAATCCAAGCTCAGCAGAAGCAAAAATACATCTCTGCAGAATTCTCAGCCAAGAATGCTCTTTATTCTCTCATAGTAGAGGAAAGATTGTTAAGTGCTAGACTTTCAGCACAGACTATTTTTCTTGCCTTTTTGTATGGGCTTTCATGCTGCATTAGATGCTAACAAGGCTGGATGTGGCCACAGAGTTGACGGAGAGAATGCATGGGTGCTGCAAACACACTCCTACCTTGTGATTGAATGTACGCACTGGTAATAGCTGAAGGGAGGCTAACTGTCTTTAGCCCATCTTTTCGCTAATGATAAACTCTGCCACTGATGTTGGTAACAAAGGAATAAAAGGTTCTGGGAGAGTTTGGAGATGGAAGAATAGCAGATATTTCCTTTGGGACCAGCACTCCTCTTACATTTGGCAAAAGGAACTGATAAGTGCTCTTCCCATGGTTCTTTCCATGGCCCCCTCTCCCTCTTACATTCTCCGTGCTTCTGCCATGATTCGCATCTTCTCAGCCATTTCCTTTCGCAGCTTCACCCTTTCCCTCTGGATCATCTCTTCCTCCTTCTTGGCCATCAGGGCCTTCCTTCTGTCCTCCTCCTGTGCTTGAAGCCTGGCCTCAGACAGAGCCAATTTCCTCAGGGACTCTTCTTGTCTCTGAAGCTCTAATGCTTTCTGATACCTCATTCGTTTTTCTTTCACCTGGGAAATCAAAAGTCAAAGCAGATGCCAAAGGCTGAAGAACCTGAGGTTCATTGTACACTTACAAGAGTGGGTCACAATCCATCTTTCACAAAAAGCAAGCAACTCTATCTATAGTTGGCACTGACTGGATTGCATCTGCTCTCAGCCCAGCAAAAATTGCTATTCAAGAGGGTGAGGTTACACCTGTATTACTTGATGGGAAGAAACTCAGACTGATTACTATGGTGGCTTTTCCTGTCAGTCTTCAGAAAGGGGGAAAATCTGAACAGATGTAGTGAAAGTTGACTCTGCAAGCCACTGTGAGTGGCTAATGTGCAGGTGGAAACACAGTAATGTTTCAGCCAAACTGTGGAAGAGTATCCTCAGGTATTTGCCTCTACATCAGAAATTATTGCAGATTGGGAGAGAATACTGGGGAAGTTATCACTGAGCATTTACTCTAATCCTATAATTCTCCATCTTTTTCCATTTAACCGTGTTGCCTCAGCTTCTGACCTGCTTGTGTCTGAGCTCCATGGCTATTCGTGGATCTGCAAGCTTTTTTTTTTCCTTGATGTCTTCAAGTCTAAGGCCTTTCACTATCCCACAGTTCATAACTTCGCTCTGCAAAAGATACTGTTGGTAGTCTTGGGCAGAAGAACTTTCCAATTCACGTTCCAGATAGCTGCACAAATCTGAAATGAGGAATTCAGATTATCTCAAGGCTAGTCTGAATTGAATAACTCCCCCTCGCCACCCTGTCTCAGATCACAAAGCCTAACATAATTAAAGGGATCACTTTCCCAGACTGTGAATGCATTTCTGATGAAAGCAGACACACTGACTGCACTCCATTTACCCCCAAAGAGTCTTAATCAGTCTCCCATTGAACACGCTAGAGCACTAACAATGTTTCGTCCATTTTTTACTGCCTTGCCTCTGAGCATCTCCAATGGCTGTACAAATTCGACAGGCCTCACAAATACTCCCAAAAAATAAGAAATAAAAGTTCTCTTTTACAAAGGGAGACATTGAATGTTTATGAGGTGCATTTGTGCAGCCCTACAGCAAGCTGCTGTAAGAGCTGGGGGAGAAAAATCATCACCTCTAGTCTTGTTTCTACTGAGCCCACTGTCCTGGCCTTGAAGCAACTTTCACCTCTCAGTCTGACAAGCTACCAGGCCTGGCTCCCTTCCCCAGCACACCCTCAGAACGGAAGCCAGGAACTGCTTTGTTGTGCTCTCACCATCAAACCGGTCATACTTCAGAGGGGCTCCAGAAGGCTTTTCCAGGACAACAGAGTCAACTTCCTCTTCGCCATTGCTTGTCATCTCCAGTTGCAGTTTGGACTTCATCCAGTTACTGAGCAGCTCTTGGGCTATCACGAGGAAAGAGACTGATGACTTCACTTGCTTAAAAATATATGTGGGTAAGTGTACACTAGGGAGACTCTGTATCTGCAATAGTTATACCACATGCTGGGAAGGCTGCCTAAAATGACTGAAAGCTGATCCGCAACAGAAAATGGACCGAGGCTAATAGTTCTGTTCTCATCTTCTTGATCTATGAAAGAACAGGAAGAGAAGTTGGCCAACTTTTTCCCTATCACATTTGTCACAAATTCATTCTCCTCCACCTCATTTTTCTTACACGATCCTGTGGACGTTTACATCACTTGTGATCATTATAGCATTTATCAGGGAGATGGAATTCCCATGAGGTAATTCATAACTCAGCTTTTATATGTTTTACCATTGCTCTTGGAGACAGATTTTTTCCACATGTACAGCCAAGGTTGCCATATGTTAAATACAAAAGAACCACTGTTTGGGCAAATTTTTGCTTTGTGTGTATAGGTTAACCTTTGCAAGTACCAGAGCTCCAGAAAAAAACTAGTGAGTCCAGATTACAGCTCTGTCAGGTGGTAAGCTTCCCCGAGGACTACTTGTACTCAGAAGTAAGCCTACAGCTACATGAATGTATCCATTATGGGTTTGGTAATCCTCAGTGAGCTCAAGTGCCTAATGAACAACTGTGTATAAAGTCCTTCTGTGAACTTCATTTGCATCTCCATTCTTCTGCAGAAAAAAATGCAAAAATTCCTTTTTCAGAGTCCCTACTTAAAAGCAAGGACAGCTGATGTGGCTGCTGCCTCAACAAACCACCTGGCCCGGCTGCACGTGTGGCCAAGCTGTTCCTAAAGCAGAACACAGGGCTGTAAACTTCAAAAGCATGAGGAGCAGCCCCATGAGAAGCTGAGCCATCCTGAGCCATCCATGCAGTGGGTATGGGCAAAGGACAGGGATGACAGCAGCCACTGTAGTGCAGGTCATCCCCTGTGAAGGCAGACAGCTGATTGGCAGGAAGAAGCAGCAGCCCCAAATCTCTGCTTCTAATGCAAAATGAAGATGCTCTCATTGAGTCCTGGTATTTCTAAGGCAATAAAGCCTTTCTAAAGCTTCCTTAAAAAGGAGTAGTTTTTTTTCTGAAGGAAACATAAATCTAGTATTTATTGTCCTTCAAATTGCTTTTGTTTTCTTTCATAATCTCTCAGACCAGCTCAGGAACAAGGAAATATGTCTGATAACAGAAATAAGAGAGAAAAACTGATTACCGCTTGCAGAAGAATTAGTAATTTAACTGGGAAAATGTGAGCTCCTTGTAACTGAAGTAAGAGTTCTGATACTTCTCTTATTGATACCTTTCTTTGCGAAGTGGACTATGTACAGTTAATACCATTAAATATTCTAATAATGGATTGCAGATAAAAGGCTTTCAGTTGAGCTAGGCACTATCCTGAGGGATCTGTAGCTATAAAAAGGAAAATTCTTGCAGGGACAGGCAGACAAAAATAATAAACTTGAGGAAAGCCAGCAACTTTTCTACCAACTGCAGAGACAGCTCCTTTTGAGCCACTCTGCTGCATGATGCACGCAGACAGCACACTGTACGCAGATAGACGTATTCCATGCTACTAAGTGAACCTTTGATGTACTTCTAGCACTGATGGGAGATCATTTCCCTCTTTTTTTTTTTAATGTACTGCAGTTTTACTTTTAAATTTCATTAAGCACTTGTGGCCTAACAAAAGGAATATTTAGTTAGCACATTAGTGAAAAAATTTTTCATGAGAATCAAAGCAAAAACCGCACGATTATATGTAGATGTGGAAGTTACCCAGAGCCACTCCATTTCACATCTGTCCTGCTATTAAAAATATGTCAGGTAATTTTATCCAGTTTCCTACAGCCATATTATTTGACCCCACAGTGTGTCTTCAAGGGAAGTCATCCTCATTCTGATCTAAAATCCCGAGGAGATATTATCCTTCTCTTAGGTGGGCTAATTAAGATCTTCTTTAGACTCCAGCAATTTAGTCTTCTTATGTCTTTCTCTATTAGATGAAAGACAGATTACTATGAACTGTTTCTTACGGTGTCAAGTTTGTGACAAGAAGTACTTCGTCTCACCTTCCTCACAGGCCTCCTCATGATCTTGCAGCTGTGCCATGGTTTCCAAAGTTGTCACAGGACCATACGACCCCAGTGGGTACCTTGACTTCTGAAGGGGAAAAGCTTCAGAGACAGCATGCCCAGAGGCTTGATCCACTCTCTTTAAATTAAAGAAAGAAAAACATTTCTAAGAATGGCGAGTTAATTATATTTAAACTTCCTACGTCCAGGTTTCTCCTCCAGAGAAAGAAAACACCAGCATGAAAGTAACAGAAGACAGCATGGCTGTTAGGAGAAATAGATTTATTTTGAAACATGTTTCTCACTGCTCAACTGACTAGAAAAATTTGACGTAGAAATCATTAAATAATAAGCATTCATTTGGCAATTAGTGTCAATTGCAGTGATTGGAGAACACGTAGGGAGAATGCAAACACCTTGGAGGCTGGATGGAGACTTGCTCCGCTAATCCCCAGCAACTACCAACTATGAAATTTGGCATCGGCATTTTGTCATAAACACGTCGGGCACTGTGTAAATAGCCTGAGTGGTTTTATGTACCATGTTAATCTCTTCGAGGTATAAACAGCCCTGACGTGTCAGTGTCTTTTCACGTGTAACACCTGCACCCCAGGCAGCCTGTACTGCTGCTGAACTTCTCCTTCTCTTTCTGCTGGGGCAACCCAAGCAAGCTGCTGGCAGAGGCTGCGAGAGGAGGCAGATGCATACTTCTACCTTTTGTAGGAAGCAAAAGGTAGGCTGAAGGTGGGGGCTCATAGCTGCCCAAGGAAGCAAAACAAAGCGAAAGTCACCCTAGAATTCATTTCCTATGATCTCAGATGGTTGTCGATGCAGGAGCTGGCGCTTTGGGGTAAGCCTCTTGTACTCCCCGCCACACATGCAACCTGCAGTGCAGCGGCTTTTGTGCGTGACCCGTGAGCTTTACGCATGGCAACCAGGTACTTTACTCTTGCTTGAGTTACTGCGCGAGTGACTTCGCCTTCAGCCGGCGTTCAACATCACCACGCTCAAACCGCGCCTGGAAACGAGCCTTAAAACGCATAACAGCGTGGCGAGCTGTTATTTTATGTAACAGCGACGCGTCTGTTATTCTGACGCGTTCGGTGCCGCTCCCCCGGGCCGCAGGGCGCACGACCCAGCGGCTGCCACAAGCGCCCGTCGCTACGGCCACGCCGCTAACCCGCGCCGAGGCGCCCACGTGTGCCGCCGGCTCCCGCCGCCGTTGGGCGCGTAGCGGCCCCGAGAAGGCGCGCTCTGATTGGACGGGGCGCGCCGCAGGGCGCCCCCTAGCGCTCTCTCCCTTTGCCCCCCCCGCATCCCCCCCAGGCCACGTTACCTCCGGCCCGTCCCCGGCGGTGCGGCGCCGCCGCCAGCGGTACAGCTGCGGTCTGTGCCCCGGGAAGCCCGCGGCCACGCCGGGTACCGCCGCCAGCGGCCTCTCGCCCCGTCCCGCGGCGAACCGCGCCGGCGGCTGCTTCGCCATAGCAACGCCGCTGCTCCTGGGCGGAGGGCGCAGGCTGATGATGCCGCGCGAGGTGATTGGGGCTGGTTGCGGGTCCCGCCGTTTCCTTCTGCATCACACGGCGGTAGCGGCGCCGCGGGGCCGGCGATGAAGGTGACGCTGTGCGGAGCGGGCGGCGGGCGGCTGGGGATGCTGGCGGGGCTGGGCAGGAGCGGGGCCGCCGCCCTGGCGCTGCCGGGCTGCGTGCTCTACACGCGCACCGGCTCGGCGCCCCACCTCACCCACGACACCCTGCAGGAGGTCGCCGGTGTCCCGGCTGTGGCCCAGCTCACGCTGCCCACCATGTGAGTACAGCGGGCGGGGGGGGGGGGGAAGAGAAGGGAAGGGAAGGGAAGGGAAGGGGGTGGCATGAGGTGAAGCGAGACCTCGCAGTGCTGCCGGGGGACGGCGGCGTTGTCCCTTCCCCGAGGGCAAGGCAAAATGTCCAGGTCGGTTGCCCGTTCGTTGCTGCCCCTTCGAAGGGAGGTGCCGTGATTTAGGAAGCGGATGAAGAAAAGAACGGGGCTGATGTGAGACCTCATCAGTTCTTGTACATGCCTAAAGGGAGGATGTCAGGAGGATGAGGTGACGCTGTGTTTCTCTAGTGTCTAGTGACAGGAGAAGGGGTAAAAAGCTGGGACACAAAAAGTCCCACTGAAACAGGAGGAAAAGCTTCTTTCCTGTGAGGGTCCCAGGGGCTGCCCAGGGAGAGTGTGGGCTCTTCTCTGGAGGTTTTCAAAACCCTCCCGTATGTGTTCCTGGGTGACCTGATCGAGGTAAACCTGCTTTAGTGGAGGATTGGACAGGATGCTCTCTCGAGATCCCTTCCAACCCCTACCTATTCAGTGATTCTATGATAAAGGTAAGAGACCCAGAGAGTTGTGTAATTTTTGAGTGTTTTGGCCAAACTCCTCTTAGTGACCTCACAGTCATCATCCCAACCCTTGAAACTAGTTAGGTAAGTGGCAACTGAAAGGAAAAAAAGAATAAAGCTTGTTAGAAGCTATCCTCTGCCTAGCTTGTATAGCTGTTGGGTGATGTGTCTTAGTAACGCTACCCAGCAAAGTCACACTGTGGCTTCATGTTCTTCAGCAAGTCAGAAGTCACTGGCCAGTGCAAGGAAAAGCTGCTTTTGCCACAGAATTACGAGTGCCCCAGTTTGTAAGCTGTGATTCTTGAGTTCTCTCTCTCTGATGTTTAGCTGTGGCCTGGTAGCTGCACAGCAACTATCAGTGTCTAAACCCATCCAAGTTTAGACAGTGCATTATTATGGAAACAGAATCCTTAGGTATGATACCACCTGTCTGTCTTGACAATTGTTTGCTCAGTTAACATATTTCTGTATCTGAATGCAGGGCAGAACTTCACGACGTCCTGGAAGAATATAAAGAAGGAGCTGCAAAATTCATAGGTAAAGTGTATGTGTGTTTGCTTGCGTGTTTGGAGAGGTAATTTAGGTGGATCCCACTGGTGCATTTTTAGGCAGTACAGTAGGAAGAAAGATGTAGGCATGGCTTTCCACATTATAGGCATTTTCGTACTCGAAGTGGCTCTAAGGAAGACTTGAAACAATGTGTTGTCACTAGCATGGCCAGAAATTCTTCAAACAGGCCACACTCCTGCAACTGAATATTGCCAGATCCTGGCTTCTTTTGACAACGAGGCTTAGAAATCCCCATTAAAATGGGCTTCCCCATACAGCTGTTCCTGAGAGTATCTCTGTGCCCAGACTGGCTTCTTTTAGTCTTATAAAATAGTTGGTTTCATCTAAAGATTTTCAACAGGAAATTTCCATCCAGTATGAAGACAAAGGCAAAACACCTTGCCTCAAATCAGTCTGAGCTAGTGGACGCTTCTGCCTCTGAGCTATTTCTGTTCTGGGAAGATGTTAGAGGAGGGACCTATGCTGAATTTGTTGGAACTTTGAGAAACTAAAGAAGCAGGTGGAGAAGTTAATTTCTCTTCTGCTTTCTATTTCTGTTGGTTTGCCAGTCAGACTGTACTTGCTCCTGTATTCTCCTTCTATTTTTCCACGTTAGAGTCAGTTTCAGGAATAAGTTCAGTTTAAATTCTGGATAGTCAAATGCAAAACTATCAACGTTTCCACAGCCTTCAGCTACTGCACCAAGCCTTTGTGATCTTCCTCAGTCCTTGCACTCCATTCCCAGAGCAGATCCTGAATGAAGTCTTTACCATAACACTGTGGTGATGAGTAAAGCCACAGTTTCTGTGTTTGTGACTATCCTGGATTTTCCCTTTGGTTGTCGTAAAAGATCAGTAACGGCCTGACCACGTGTGTTATGTAGCCAAGATGACTGTTGTCAGCCCCTGGTGGCAAAAGAAGCCCAATGCGCAGTGAATGAGGAGTTAGCATCTCATGTGAATATCTGTGTCATGGCCTGTATTTGTGGAGATTGCTCAGAGAACTGGAGGACCATCAGCCAGGTCAACAAGCTTCCCTGGGATGGTTTTTCTGCTTTTAAAAAACGTGTCAAAACTTTGAATGTGCATTTCTTTTCATAGTAAAATTATGTTTTGGATTTCCAAAAGAAGTTTGCACCCAACTTTCAATAAACTGTGATTGCTTCGGCACAACTTATTCCTTTAGCAAAAATTGAAAATCTCTTCATCTGAAACTTCTTGGAGGCTTCACCAGTTTCAATGACTATCTGTGAAGAGAAAACTGTATGTCATTGAGACATACTGTGTAGCTTTCTGACATTTGCAACCTCCAATCTGGCAGGGATCACAGATTTCTCATTCCTGTAGCTGATGTGTTTTCTCACTGTACATTGTACCTCCTTAAAAGTTCTGAGCTTGAGGTTGTTGCTCAGTTTAGACTGTGTCAACTGTGGGATATCTCCAGTGTATTAGTTGAGTGATCAGGTGAGTCAGCTGTTGGGTCTGGCAAATTTCAGAAGCAGGAGTATTAATCAAGAAGAATTGTAAATAAATCTCAAAGGAGCTCTGTAGGCTGCAGAACCAAAGGGTATTATTTGATTGTTTGTCCTGGGGCGGCACTCTTCTCCTTGCAGCTAGTAAAGCTGGGGGAAAAAGTATGCCTTTGGTGCAGAGAGATCAAATGAACAACATTTTCTTTGTCAGAATAGATGTACTTGTGGGAAGGAGAATATAATGTTCCCTTTTGCAAACACATAAACCACATCTTTGCATAAGCTTTGTTTTGGCTCATAAAACTTCCTCTGTGTGTCTGTTGCTGTGTTCCCAGGTATGCCTGACAAGGTGCTGTACTGTTCCCTTCTCGACCCGGTCGCTTCCTATCCATCTGGCTACAACACAAATAAGGTATGGGAACTGTAAAGACTCGAAAGGGTTCCTAAAAGAAAGAAATGTTTGCACAAAGAGGAAAGTAATTTACATGCACTTACCTCCAACTAAACAAAGTTGGTATTTTCTTACTTGGCAGCGCGTTCCCCGAACGGTTAGTGCAGTGGTAGTCCAGGTAGATAGGGGAGCTCTGAACTCCCATGCTACTGTGGTTAGTGTGATAGTAAAAGAAAATACATGTGTTTTAGCTTTATATGCTGACCAAGTGTATGGTGATGTGACTGCTCAGTAATAAACCCGAGCCCTTATGTCTGTATTTACAGACTGCTACAGGCACACAAAGGGAAAGAGCTTAGTGTTTCTGCAGGAAGGTGGCTCAGCAATGCAGGAGTGCGTAGTGTTGCAAATGTTTGCCTGTTCCATCCCTCAAGCACACGTGTTCTCTGTGTTCCCTGTGCAGTCCACATGCTGCCTGCTGCCTGCCACAGCTTTGGCCCGGAGGGGCCACTCCTGGCACTTGCTCAGATGTGGTCACTCCCAAGGCCTGTTTGGGTACTTGGGTACATGTGGTGAAAGGTCACTGAATGACAGAGGATAACTGCTGTCGTCCAGCTATTGGTGTGTATTCTCTGTTACTGGGAACCAGGCAGCTTCCTGTCTCTCTGCAGAGAAGGGAGGTACCTGAAGCTTGTCTGGCCTTCTGCAGCTGTGAGGTGATAGCAGCGATCTAAGCCTAGGTTTTGCAGGTTTGCTTTTGTTTTTTTGAAGGTTTTTTTTCCACTTTGCTGTGATGCCTTTTGCAGCTGGATCTGTGCTGACAAATATTAATGAAAGCTTTATGAAAGCAATGGGACAGAAAGCTCTGAGTTCTGAGACAGAAAGCTCTGGATTTAAATAATCATGGGATAATGCTCAGTTCTCTAAGCAACAGGGCTGGTTTATGTATTAAAGCAGCTTTTCTTCCTCTGGAGAGCAGAATGAAGGTAACTCAACTTGATTAGGCTCTGTGCCCTTTGGCTCAAACAGATCTGACTTTCCTCTGCCTGCCTTTACCAGCTGTTCTCTGATGTTCACTTAAGAAGCAGCAGGTACTAAGTGTCCAACATGCTGCTGCAGAACAACATACAGCTGCTTCATTCCAGTTATTCTGTAGGTACTAATTTGGGATCTCTCTCTTTTGGAGCTGCCATTTATTTCCTAATGAGAAATTGACAAAAATGTTATTAAGTTGGAGATTTCTGCCTGTTTCTGTGTTACTCAAATGTAGTGAAATTGGCTGATGAGGCCAAAAGTGATCGAGAGATGTGGCTGGATGGGCAGCAAACTTGGTGTATTTGTGTAATTTAACCTTTTCTTTTTGTGGAGACCAGGCCAGAAAAAAAGAGTTCTGATCATACTTTTTGCATCAGTGCATGAAATTCAATTTGTGCATCGGTATGCATGAGAACTGCACAGTTTAATCTGTCTGTCTGGTGTAGACTAGAAGGACATGTTTAAATCCTCCAGCACCCAAAAGTTCCCGTAACACTTCAAGCTAAAAGCTATTTCTGAAAACTAAAAAGCACTCCTCATTTGAAAAAAAAAAAAAGCTGGAGACGAGAGGAACTAACTTCTAAAGGGTTCAAGCCCAATATCCAACCTACTTGAATAACCCCTTTAAAGCAGCAGTGCCACAAGTCAAACAAAAATACAACGAAAGCAACTGCACCGATGGGTTAATTACAGATTCTGCAGAACAGGGTGAAACATGATAGCATGCAGAGCTGCAGTGGCTGCAGCCATGTTTTGTGAATATCTGAATATTTAGGGGATTGAATGGGGATATCTGGTAGCCCAGAGGTGTTCAGGTGACATAACCTCTCAGTGCAGGTGCTTTTGTCCAGCTTTAAAATCTTTTGAGTGTGGCATGGAGAAATGATGGAAGATGGGGGGCCGTGTGCACACACACACACACACACACACACACACACACACACGATGGAAAGCATGCAGAGAGGCTGGGAAGACACTGTGAAATCCTAATGAGTACCTGCCGTATGTTACATTGGTTCAGTTTGGAAGCTGTGTACTTCTTCTGCACTTTCAATGCCCTGTGGCTGGATTTGAGACCTAAGAATAACCTTGGATTCTAAGATTAAATCGCCTAACAACCTTTTGTATTCTTTCCAGCATGTCTCTGTGGTTTACATATATTCACATGGGTTGTATGAATTAGCTGCTTGGAAATGGAAATAGTTTCTTGGTTTTGCATTGTGTGCAGAACACTAATGGGCTGTGTTGCCCACTGCAGCCTTTACTTTTTGTAAGGTGACAGCACAAGTTTGATGGGAATTCAATACTATATTTTCTTTAACTTTTTTGCCAAATTCTGCCACTTATTTGTGTGGTGATAGGCCAGCTGCTCTATCTCAGAGACTTCCAAACACGTGGAGAAGTCACTGTGTTGAGTGCGATGGTTTCACCAGGAGCATCCTGGAAATCCCAGTTCAGCCATTTATCTCCTTTCATTTGTGCCAAGTGCAGCTGATTGTCAGAGCCGTGTTCCTGAAGAACTTATCTATGAAATAGCATTCTAGTATCTGGTGTTTCACCAGACCAATTTATTCTCTCTATCAGTTCTGATAACCTTTGCAACTAATGTTTGTCCATCTTCTTCCTTGACAGACGGTGTCTCTGTGGAACAGCTCAGGGCGGATGGAGATGACAGCTTCCAAGTTCATGGACATCCAACGGGCCATCCAGCCAGACTGGTTCCAGTGCATCTCTGATGGAGACACCATTTCTGGGGAAGGTGGTAGTAAAAGGGCCAAGAAGTCTGTGGACAGGTCGCTTTCCTTCCTGGATGTGTGCCTTCAGCTGCTAGAAAAATCACCAGTAAGGTCCCCAAAATATCCAGGCAATAGCACCACAGCTGCCTTTTGGTCTGTACTTGCATCCTGGGCCATCCTGGGGTGGGATTTAGTAGAAAGTGAGCCAACAATGTGCCCTCATGGCCAAGAAGGTCAATGGTATCCTGGGATGCATTAGGAAGAGTGTAGCCAGCAAGTCAAGGGAGGTTCTGCTCCCCCTCTACTCTGCCCTGATGAGGCCTCATATGGAGTCCTGTGTCCAGTTCTGGGCTTCCCAGCTCAAGAAGGACAGAGAACTTCTGGAGAGAGTCCAGCGCAGGGCTACCAAGATGATCAGGAGACGGGAACATCTTTCATACAAGGAAAGTTTGCGGGAACTGAGGCTGTTTAGTCTGGAGAAGAGGAGACTGAGGGGAAATCTTATTAATATTTACAAATATCTAAAGTGTGGGTGTCAGGAGGTTGGGGCAGTACTATTTTCCATTGTAGCTAGCAACAGGACAAGGGGTAATGGGATGAAGCTGGAACATAAAAAAGTTCCATTTAAATATAAGAAAATAACTATTTCTCTGTTGAGGTGAGGGAGCCCTGGCACAGGCTGCCCAGGGAGGGTGTGGAGTCTCCTTCCTTGGAGGTCTTCAAGATCTGCCTGGACATGTTCCTATGTGACCTGATGTAGACGGACTTGCCTCTGCAAGGGAGTTGGACTAGATGATCTCTAAAGGTCCCTTCCAACTTCTGGAATTCTATGATTCTATGAAATTGTGTTATGCATATGTATCAGAGAATGCCTAGGTGACAGTCCTGCACAAGGCATAACCAGTAGCACAGGGAGGTTTCTTTCTGCCACTCTCTTTTAATAACTTGCCTCCTGCACCAGGATGCCCTTCTCAACTGGTCAAGGAGATCTGGTTTTTGGTTTATTTTTTTCTGGTTTTGGACTGTAGTGCATTTCTTTTGCTTACCTTCCTGCTATGGGCAAAGTAGGATCTTCTTATTCAGATTGGGAAAACCCATGTTTTTGCTCTGAAGTCCCCTCAGTTCCAAGTGAAGGAAGACTTGCTAGAATTTGCCAGTGCTATTCTTTCTTTTTTTTCCTTCCATCATTGAAACTTCCCTCCCTTTTGGTGAAAGGGGATGTACTGTCTGAGTCTGTACCACAAAGGAAAATGAGTGACAGGAGCTGATATTGATATCCCCTGAAAGGCAGTTCATTGTGACATCTGGTGTCTTGACAGCCAGGATAGTGGCACCTGCATTGTATTCTGCACTGACATATGTAGTTCTGAAGGGCCATCTATAAAAGTCATGTAGAAAGATGATCTGTGGGAAGAAAGGCCCCAAAATTCTTGGTGAGTTAGTGTCAAGGTAAGAGTCCTATCTCTTCTAGTCCTGTTTCTACTTACACTTGGACTTCATGGTGTCATGTGGGGAATAGTCTTAAAAAGGGTGAAACACCGTGGCTCAGGCAAGTTCCTGGGAATGTGGGGCTTAAGCAGCAGGCATCTGGAGTCTGAGCTCTGAAATGTCTTGACTATCTTTGGCAGAGTGTGCTCTAACACTTGTAGCTTTCTCCTGGGCCAGGAACTACAAGGAAGTGTAATGTTTGGAGCAATTGAAGGTGGAGATGTCTTGGAAGAGAGGCTCAGATCAGCCAGAGAGACTGCCAAGCGACCTGTGGGTGGCTTTTTGCTAGACGGCTTCCAGGGATGTGCCATGGCTAAGGAGACCAAGTTGAAACTGATAGCTTCTGTCACAGCGGAGCTGCCAGAGGATAAACCAAGGTAAGTTGTGTGGGCAACATCCCAAGAAGTCCATCTGTCCCACTGTGGGAAGGGTCTACAGGCTGCTGTGCAGTATCACTGTAGGAAGTAATCACCGTGTTGCACAGGTGTGCGTGTGCCAGGCTGCGCAAGTTCCACCACTGTCAGACTGCAGCCCTCAACACTTGTTTCAACTTTCAGCTGCACCAAGCTGTACTCAAGCTGTGGATTTGAGTATTCCCTGCATTTGGAGAATAATTGAGATTTGAGTTCAAGTCATCTTCAGTTTTTTTAGGCAAAATTACAAGTAGGGTGTGTCTGGGCTGCTTGCATTTAGCTTCTGAGGCCATGGCTTACTCGAATTTCAACTTTAACAGGAGCATCATTATCAACCTATTGTACAGGGACTCCTTCTCAGAAAAACTGTCCTGTTTCCAGTGCTCTCTACTCTGAACTGGAAGAGAACAGAGAGGGGTGCTGGCAGAAACACAGTGCTTGCATGGTCACGTGGCAGCCAGCTCTGACCTAACACCTGAGACACTGAACCCGTGAACTACCAGAGGTGGTACAGCCTGTCCTGAAACATTTGTGTTCTCTGCTTGAACTGGCACAGTGCAGGGGCTGGTGTGTGTTCTGACTTGTTAGTGATGCTCATCAGATCCACGCCAGAAAGTGGACTTCAGCTGCAGCAGAAGTAGTACGGGTACTTTCTTTTTCATCTTTTCCTGAAAAGAGTGACTCAGGCCCAGTTGTCTTTCTATAGCTGTGCTCCCCTCTGTTAGCTGAGCATTCGTCTGACCTAAGAGTGTTCAAAAGGAAATTAAATGGGAAAACACATGTCTGGTGTTGCAGCTTGCTCATGCTTAGCAGTGCCTGGGGTTTGCATTTTCCTGACAATTAGAAGGCTTGCTGTATTGTTGCCATCTTGTGTGGTTCAGCTGCTTAAAAGATCCCCTAGGAGCATCAGAGTCCAATCTGCTCAGCTAACCTTAGTGGCTACCAGTGCATCTGTCTCATCTATCAAATAGTTGGCGTGTCTGGTTAAGACAAGTGTTTCTGACCTCTTTGTAGGAAGAAAGGTGGTTAGCCCTAGGGAGTCTTGTAAATACCTCAAGTAAATTTCAGACAGTCCTGCTTTACTGAGTCACCCTTGCCATTCTGACTAGAGAAGTTGTTTTGTAGTTGTTCTACCCTGATATGAAATTCTTAAGAAGACAATCCCTTGACTGTGCTTCACTCAAGAAGGAACTACTTTTTCTGTGATGGTGAAATGGTCATATCAACATATTCTTTAGAGTCCTTTAATGCACCTAAAGGTGCCAAAGTCTCTTGGTAAAGTCTTTTTTTTTTCCTTTTGAATGACATCAGAACCCTTTCAAGAATGGATGTTTGTTCTTACCTGGGCAAAGATCAGTTTTAGCAAGAGAGCTACTGTTTTAACTGATTTAAATATATTATTTTTCCCTGCCATGAGAGCCTGAAAGATAAGATATTCATTCTGTGAACTTCTCCCATCCTTATTCTGTGCTCATCAGTTTAATTGGAATACTGAAAAAAAGTGACTAAAAATGGCACCTTGTGACTTCATTTATCAGCCCTTGTGTATTTTCCTAATTATCTCTTTAGATCATTGCCCTACATTAGCTTCTGCTGCTGTCAGTCCAGCCATGCACCTGCAGGAGAGCAGGCACTGCTCTACTCTATTCTGCTTCACCCAACCTTGTGGAAGCTGACAGCTACATTTGGCTAACAGCAGGATCTGTTATTACCATTGTCGGCAGTCCAGCTGGACTCTTCCTGGCTCTTAATGCTCTGTCCTAGGATATGGTACAGCCCAGGTTTTAGGGTAAATCATTTGAGCAGGTAGAGTGTAAAGAAAGAGGAAAGAATAATGTAGGGAATTTCACTCTTTCCAGTGATGTCTCTCATTAGTCCATTCTCCTCCTGGCAGTTCTGCAAGTGCTATATGATGTGTTTGTCACCTCAAGGACTTGTAGCTTTGACCAGCCATCTACTGCTGTCTGTGCTGCTCTTTATCAAGTCAGTTTAGACTGTCTCCAAAACAATGTGTCTAGAAACTGGTAGCTTCCTTGGACACAAACCTGACTGAAGAAAATACATGTTTTACAGCAATGATGTTTGTTGAATTTTGAATCTAAGAGTATTTTTGTGTGCGAGAGAAGCCAAATCACTTCAAACATAGCAAACAGAATGAGGTTTTTCCACAGTAACTGAGGGATTATCGCTGTCTTCCAAATGACAGAGGAAGAAAAGCTTGCCAAGTAGTGCATAGGTTGGAGGTGGGGAAATGGAAGCATACAGAATGATGACTCTTGTACCCACTTGCCTTCTGGTTAACAGCTACTAGGGATAAGCTATGGATACTGCAGATGTGTCTTTTCCTTCAGGTACTTGCTTCTGCTCAGAATATTCTACATTTGTCTTATTCTTTGTCTCTTACAGAATCATCCATGGTATTGGAAAACCAGATGAGGTGCTGGAGTGCGTTGAAAGGGGAGTGGACATTTTTGAGAGCTTCTTTCCATTTCAAGTAACAGAACGAGGCTGTGCCTTGGTTTTCAGTTATGACTGCCAACCAGATCCTGAAGCTACAGGTAGGCTTCTTGATGGTCATTATAATTTTTACTGTATCAGCTGGTATTATGGCAAGCATAATTCACGCTTTGGGGGAACCCGTCTTTTGAGGGTTTTGTTCCTGAAATAAGTGCATTAACCACCAAGAAAACTGGGATTTCACTGTCAAGTGTTGCTTTTGAAGGCGAGATATTTTAGTGTGAAAGCCATTGAGGCAACCTTGAGACCTCAGCCCTAGGATCTGAATGTCTGATTAGACAAAATGTGCTCAAGTGTTTCTTAAACAGTTACAGAACAGAGGGTTTTTTTGTTTGACATCACTGGCAAGCTTTCTGTTACCATAAGCAGTGAGACCTATTAAGTGGAGATCCAAAATACTTGATCTCTAGAATGAATTGAATATGCGTCTGCTTGAAAAAAGTGTATTTTTTAAGTCCCTTCCTCTTTCTACCTGTCAAAGGCTGAGGATCACATTTCTTTGAGCAGCTTTCCTCTCTGTCACCTTCACCAGTTCGTATCAAAAGGCCTATTAAATGTTTTTAATACAGGAAAAATGTTTCACATTTTTCCTCCTGGATGGAATCTAACAACTCTTCTTGCCTGGGTAATTCAAAACCAGCTGAATAGAAGAGAGCCTCTTATTTCTTTGTGCTTGCTGCTATATTTTTTTTTAACCCACCACTTTGTTTTGCTGTTTTTCACCTTGTTTCACCTTACTCTTAAATCGTAAAGATTCTGGGTGAGGACAATCTCTTTGTTCTGTGCCTGCTTACTACTCAGTAGGCATGGATTGTGCAAACAATAATATTGATGTTTCCACATACATCTCCTGCTTAAGAACAAACCTAAAAATGCAAACCTATGAAATGATAGGATGGTTTTTATTTTTAAGGTAAACTGCTGAAAAGTAAGATGTGGAATCCAAACCTTCTGCATTAGTGCTACCAGTCTCTTTTTGATTCCAACTGTTTAAAAAACACTCCATCTAAATATCTGTGCCTGATGACAACATGGAATGTAGAATGATCGAATGCAAATGAGCTGCCTGTCCACTTCAACTAAATCTCAGTAAAATCAATTTGTTCAAGTGATTGCATTTTATTCACTGTGCAGTTCAGACTGGAAATATTTTTGACATTTTATTAATAATTGAGCTCAGTAGAGCAGCAGAAACTTATACTGTTGTTTCAGCTCTATCTCTTTGTTAGATTTAGTAGCTCACTTTTCACTTATCTGTTCCTGTTTTAGTCATCAAAGATTGTATTTGTATTAACTAACCTTTGACAATTAAAGAAAAATAGTTCCTTACTAGAGGAAAGAGGTGAAAACTTGTGGCAGGAGTTTTCATCTGGCAAAACAGTGGCAGTAATACCTCCTGTAAGATTGCTACTCTTCTTTTACCCTTTCTGCCTGTTCATAAAAGGCTGTGGTTTTTTAATTTAAAACAGTTTTAAAACAAAATGGGATCCAGGACCTGGAGAAGAATGGTGCTGAAGAAGACCAGGATGAAATCTCCAAACCTGACCCAGAAATGACACCATTTGAGATATTTCTGAAGGACAAAAGGTGTGTGAGTTTGTGAGGATTGTACCTGCAGTTCTGTCACTAAATATGACGTTTTTATCCTATGTATTTGTTTGCATGTGTCAGGAGCAGGATGGGAGACTTCATAAACCATGAAGGTGCCAAAGACGGTAGTTGTGGACATTGAGTGGAGAGTGTTGGAGAAACGTTCTAGCTTGTTTATCAGGCAACAGTGTATGGTTAAAGTGCTGTCTCTTGCCTCACCTAAAGCCAGGAGTTTTCTGATTGTTTGTCTGGCAGACATACTGTGATCATAACTGTGTTCCAGCTGAAAGAGAGTAGATTTTGGGCTATCTGGGGATCATTTTGGTCTTCTGCATCTAATTTGAGTCATCTGGAGATGTTAGATTTTATTTAAGCTATGGAGAACCTTCATTTTTTGATTCGGTTTCGACAGCTGCAGAGCAATTTCGCAGTTCCTGTATACTTCACAAAAACCTCAGCCAGTGTTACCACCAGTCCTTCCTTCTCAGACAGCCTGGAGGTAGCTGTGGAAAGGAGCAGACAGCTGTGTTTCTTTGCTCGATCCTCTCACTACTTTGTGAAAGTGCTGCATCTCTCAGTGAACAGTGGAATCAGTAAATCCTTGTTTCTGAGAGCTTCCTCCTTCTTAGACTGTGTGACAGCTAGTGAGGTGAGGGAAGACACAAATAAGGCCTATCTCTGCTGCTAGCTGTGATGTAGTGAAAGTTATCCTCTGACTTAGATGTGTGGCAGTTTGTGAGTTCTGGCATGTTTAAAGTCCTTCATGCCAGTGGTGTTCGTCTTGGATGTCAACACTGCAGCTCGATTCAGGCCCTCAGTACTTCAAGGCTCAAGACCCTGCAAAAGGCCTCGTAGTAACTGGATACTCTTTATTGCTTGAATGAGTCTTTTTACCTTTGATGTTCTGCAACATTCCTTCTTTTTTAGATACCATGATGATTTTGGTCCGTTGCTGGAAGGATGCACCTGTTACTGTTGCCAGAGGCATACTCGCGCCTACCTCCATCACCTGCTCGTGACCAACGAGCTGTTGGCTGGTGTCCTGCTCATGATGCACAACTTCCAGCACTATTTCAGTTTCTTCAGCGCTATACGGGATGCCTTAAGAGACAATAAACTGGATCAGATGAAAAAGGTTGTCTTCAGGCAGGCACTTCAAGCCCCAGCAAATGCAAAGCCAGGCCAGTGAGTCGAGAGAGGATAGAGGAGTTTGCAGGTTACATCCTTACCCAGTGGCACTGTGTAAGATGGACTGCTAGCAGGGTCGCTTGGACCTGTTAGTAGTAAAATGCCTTCCTTCCTGGAGGGAATTGAAGGAGACATTTGATGAAGATCTCACTTCCTGGTGGGGAAAGCAGATCTTATTCAAATGTCCCTTTTGGTTAGTTGGCTTGGTGCATTCTTGGAGTATGGAAGAGCCTGAACAACTCACAAGACCAGTCTGGATAGCTTTGCTTTTGGTTACTCCCTGTTGGTTTTCCAGGTTTGTCATAGTTTAGGCCCATCTAGGAATGAAGGAGCATGATCAGCTGTATGTACTAAGGACATTTGGAACACCCTAAGGACAGGGAGGGCTCACTGGCCACTATGGTCCCAGGCAAAACAGACAAGACTGCTCACCTTAGGGAAGGAAACAGAGATTAATTTAATCCACCACCAACCAAAAACATAACAAACAGAAAACCACAAAGTGAGACAAGGAAGAACACAACCCGCCCTTTAAGACCACCTGCCCCCTATGCCTCCCCTCTTCCGAGACAGAGCCCTGTCCCCTATGCCTCCCCTCTTCCCAGACTCAGAGCCCTGATACCGATGACTTTATCTCCTCCCTCCATTAATGGCTCAGGGGGTAGGGAATGGGGATTTCAGTGTTCCTGCCGTTTGCTTTACTCAGGGCAGGTGGGCTCTGCACCAGTCCTCCCTGCATCTCTGTGGGGTCCCTCACACACCCAGCAGCCCTGCAAGGGCCACTCTGATGTGCGCTCATCCCGAAGGCTGCAGCCCCTCTCTGCCCCTTGTGTGGGTCTGCTCTGGGTCCCGCAGGCTCTCCAGCACGGCCTGCGCCATGGCCGCCTCCTCACACAGTTTCATGCCCATCTGAGTGCACTCACACAGAGCTGCTGGTGGCTCTCAATCCTACCATTGCCCTCCATGGGTTGCAGGGGCACAGCCTGTGTTCTTGTCATGGGTTGCAGAGATGCCTCCGATCTGGTGCTCCTCCTTCCTTCCTCCTTCTCTGACTGTGGAGTCCACGTGGTCACCTCATCTTGTACCACTCTTACACCTCCTGCAAGCACTTCAAATTCCTGTCCTTAAACAGTGATGACAGAGGCGCCAGAATGGCCCAGCTGGGCCGGAGGTGAGTCTGCCTCAGAGCCAGTGGATGTTTTGAGAACTGCAACTCGCTCCCACTGTTACCAGTCAAAAAGCAGCTCCACGCAATCCTGTGACACATATGGAAGGACAGAATCGTTGAACTTGTGACTGAAAAATAAGTAGGGCACATGCTTAAAATGAATTCTTCTGCCTTGGAGGCTCAGCAGCTGTTTGAGACTCTCATTCCATACCCGATGGACATTGCAGGTAATTTTTTTGATAGCAAATCCTACTCGTGTGGTTGTCTCATTGTGCAGCTCTGTGATGAGACATCCCACCTCTGTGCAACACACTCTTCCTTGTGATCATTGCCAGCATCTATGTGCCTGAAAATAACTGACCAGAAGTGCTGCTGTGTTCGGCAGCACAAGTGACTGTATCTGTACTTCTCTCGTGCTGCCTGTGGTGCAGAATATTCTCTGAGCCAGGAGGAGGCCCTCCATCTTGGCCTGGCCTTGGGAACCCCTGCCTCAGGAGTGCAAGTTTGTGACATTGGAGCCAGTAAGAAGAGAAAGTTTTTAATTGATGTCCTGCTGTAGAGGGCTTTTTTGACTCTGTACCCTTTCACCTGTATGGACTGAGGTTTCACTCCCACGTGGGGATGATAAGGAATGTGCCATTCTTTCCAGCGGCCCTAGCAGTGGTCAAAGAGCAAGTTACACAACTTTCAGTTGGAGATGGAGCCATGGAAGAGAGATATTGGAGGAAAAGGCTTTTCGGAAAGATTCTTGTGGCTCCTTGTTTTAAAGTATGACTCAGTTATGTCACATTCCTCTTACTCCAGTGGGTTTTTTTTCATGCAGCGTACTTCAGAACCCTGCATTTATTAATTTTAGGCTACAGAGCAACAATAAAAAAAGTTTGTTAGTCATTACACTTTCTCCTTAATGGGTGACAGGTGCTGTATCAGAGGACTTCAATGCAGTGCTCAAGAAGGTGTCTCCTGAAGATTTGACCTAGCAGCCTGATAGGGACAGGAGAATCCTGTCAGAGAGTGGGAGTCCAAATAATTTGCTTCAAAAGAATGCCATAATTAACCTGGAGATGTTAAAGATCACCCATCCCTCTCCCCATAACAACTCTAGTAGCCGAATTTAAAAAATGCTTTAGTTAAGATTGCTGGCCTTAAAGCAATTAAGGATTAATCTGCTGCTCTTCCCCAGCCTTAAAGCAATTAAGGATTAATCTGCTGCTCTTCCCCAGTTCTTCAACTTTTTAAGATTTTAATGTCTTGCATCAGCATGACTTTTCCATAGAGTACAATAAGTTTTTAGCTTCCCTGTCAGCGTTGCTGATGCATCCCTGCCTACTTGGGCAGGTTTTAGCTTCCCTGTCAGCACTGCCTGTGTATCCTTGCCTCCTTGTGCAGCTGCACAATGGGGTTGGAGCCCTTTCCACCATTCCAGCCTTATCCACTGTGTTGCACAAACTACATTGCTGTTCCACAGGACCCTAAAGAGATGGTGCAAAGACTGCTTTATTCTTGTCTTCAAGCATAGGTAACAGGATGCAGTTCAGACACAGTATATACAGTACAGGGCTAATGTCCTCACTGCCTTATGACTGTTAATATTGATGCAGCACTGGAGAACTTGGAGATGATGTTCTGGATATACAGCGTGAGGTAGAAGGTCTGCAGGGAGTTACAAACGAAAATGTTTTATGCTTCTTTCAAGAAGAATGCAGGATAGGTCAGTAGTGTCAGGGGCTTTGCAGGGCTTGTTTTGACAATGTTGCAAGTGTCAGTGCAAAAGCTGATAGGAGAGGATAGCAACTCTTTTAAAACTCCTCATTCACTGGCACTTTTACATATACTTGCAGTCACCAAAGTGAACAAGTCAGGCCAGCACGAGACGTGTGTACCCCAGAGGTCTGGGAAGGCATGGAGAATAAGAGATGTTAGCTGTCATGTCCTCCTGGCCTTGTCCTCGTTCTTCTTGGGTTGACAGACTTATTGCTAGTTTTGGAAGCACCATTTTGTACATTTTGGGAGCTAGATGTGATTGGTCTCCCCATCCTCCCCCATCTCTGGAATCATTAGGATTTATTCATTTTGCTTTGTCTCCCACCCTGTGCGTCCTGAGAAGCTGTACTGGGATCTTAATGACCTGCTAAGCTAAGTGCCAGTAACGTGCCATTTTCAATAACCCTTATGACCTTCATTCTGGCCTTCCAGTCTTTCCATGCTGTCATGTTCCTCTTCATTCTCCAATCATACTGGTGAAGAGTTCCTGCTAATGCTTCTCAGCTTATCTTGTATGTATGTGCATACTTAGAGATGCACAATTTCCTGTTGGGCACAGTTTGACCAGCTACATCTACCCATTATCCAAGAAACACAGTAACAAACTGCATTAGCCCTGAATCGATCTTAATGTGTTGTATTTACACAAGTTTCCATTCTGTCAGTCATCCTAGTTCTCGTTGTAAAACTTAAGCAGCACTTTTCATACTAACTTAGAACGGAAATCCAATTTCTTTCAAAACCAGAATTCTTGCCCTCATATGGGGAAGAAAATTACATGAAAGAAGTTAAACTTCTCATGGAGAAGTGTGAGGCCTCGTCTGGAGTCCTGTGTCCAGTTCTGGGCTCCCCAGCTCAAGAGGGACAGAGAACTGCTGGACAGAGTCCAGCACAGGGCCATCAAGATGATCAGGGGACCGGAGCATCTTCCTTATGAGGAAAGGCTGCGGGAACTGGGGCTGTTGAGCCCGGAGAAAAGGAGACTGAGGGGGGATCTGATTAATATTTACAAATATCTACATGCTGGATGTCAGGAGGTTGGGGCAGTACTTTTTTCTGTTGTATCCAGTGACATGACAGGACAAAGGGTAATGAGATGAAGCTGGAACACAAAAAATTCCATTTAAACATAAGGAGAAACTATTTCTCTCTTCAGGTGAGGGAGCCCTGGCACGGGCTGTTCAGGGAGGGTGTGGAGTCTGCCCTGGATGCGTTCAAACCCATCTGGATGTGTTCCTGTGTGACCTGATCTAGGTGGACCTGCTTTAGCAAGGGAGTTGTACTAGATGACCTCTAGAGGTCCTTTCCAACCCCTACGATCCTGTGATTCTGTGAGAAGTGAAAATTGGAATGAATAAGGAGTGGAAAAATTTCTGTGCTAAATTAACTTCACTTAGCACAGAAGACTTGAAAAAAAACACATCCTAGACTGCCATCCATCCCCAAATGGCAGAACACAAGAGCAGAGCAGAATATAAAAGAGATGGTGTGTTACAAAAACACTCTACCCTTCAACATGTTTCCCTCAGCAACTTTTAGTGCAGCTTTCTCCTTGATAATGAAAAATCTTTTGTGCCCTTCTGTTTCTAATGAGAATAACTGTCAGGGCCACATGTTCAATGCTAAGTCCTGGGCCTTTTTGACCACCCCATCAGCATTCTGCTCATTAACTCACTCCTTTCAGAGCTATTTTAATATTGTTCTTCAGCAATTTCAAAGGTGTGCTTTAAAATATTTTAAGAAAAAAAAGAAATTGTTTTATCACAGAAATGTTTTCTCCTTTCCATCAGGTATGTAATTTCTTCCCACAAGCATTCACCCATGCCTCATCTATCCTCTAAATTACTAGCACATGGTGTCCATGACAGGTTGTATCAACCCTTTTCTGACAGTTTCTAGACCTGCTCTTTTATGGCACTATAGGATTGCAGGAGCTGCCCAAGACTGGAAGTGTTCCAGATGGGTGTTCAATTTACTTCTACAGCTCTCAGGCTTTCAGATTATGGAGTTTTTATGCATAGAAAAATCTATTCCAAATATGTTTCAGAGGTGCTTTTAAACATTGAGTAGCTTTTTTTTTTTTTTCTTCCTCAACCCTGCTGATTTTTGATTAATAACCTGAGGTGGCAGGCAAAGGGCCCCAGTAAAATGTTTAAACCTTCCTCTCAGTAATTTCAGAGAGATTTCCTCTGTGATATGGAAGGCAAGCAGAAAATACATGATGGTTGTATTTTAGTACTCTGGGATGATCTATATAATTCACTAGTGAGCTCGTCTGTTTTCTGGTAATGCAGCACTTGCTCCTTTAGACTATTAAATATGCTCAAGCATGCGTTGCCATCCTTTCTGAAGCACATTCTGTGGGCATAATGGGACTTCTCAAACAAAAAGAGAAGGAAGTTCAAGCCCTCTTTGAGAAGTTCGATCCAAAGTTACTGCTGGCACAAAAGTGGTTAACATCTTCCTGCAGCAAACGTTCCTGTTCCCCAGTTGATGCTGGCGGTGTGAATGGCCTCTGTCAGAATGTGTGGTCTCCTCCCTGGTGGCATATTGGCCTGGAAAGGAAATATACCTTCCCTGCCTCACAGTGAGGTGATGATGAACTGCCTGGTTACTTCTACATCTGTTGTCTGCACAATTTAATTAGACTGGCCAGGGTGAAGGTGCAACACAGTGGGATGCTATGTCACGCTTCTGATGTACCTTCTCCAGCTCTTGGCCTTGCTCACTCCCCATCACTTCAAAAACTTCAGAGAAAGCCTGCTCTGTTCCAGCAGCTCTTTGTGAGTCTGAACACCTTGCAGAGCTCTTTGGAAAGCAGGTTTGGATGAGAAGAGGTTGTCTGGTTAACCAAAGTTATTTCAAACTGCAGCCTGAGAATTTAAGAAGCTATACAGTGGTGACAGTGATAACTAGAGGCACCTGGATCTGCCAGACAGCTTTCCTGTCTTTCCTATCATCCTGCTACTGTGTAAAGTACTTTCTGGTCAAGGGCACTGCAATAGCTATGGCTCATGCCAGTGGCTCTGCAGGACAAGGTGTACCTCGCCTATCTGCACTTGCAGAGCAGGTCAGTTTGCAGACTAGTGATCAAGAAAAGATCTGGAAACTACAGCCCTTAGGTGTAATTTCCCAGCATAGATTTTTCACAAAAGAAAGGAGTGGTTTCAAGGTCCTTGGACAGAGTTCCTGGACCCATTTCTGTGCTCTGTGTGTGATACCTTCCACTCTTGACTGAGGCTTTTCTGAGGTGTTGGGCATGTATTGCAAAGCATGACATACAGGTAGATTTGCAGCAATTATTTGTTCTTGTTGCTCCCTCCTTCCACAGAACAGCTGTTTTGCCTTTTGATGAGGTAATTAGGGGAGATATTGAAGTGATGTAGCCAACATCTTTCAGGAAGTCAGCAGAGACTACAAATCTGTCCTGAGCCCTTCCCAGGCTGGAATGGAAGCGTCTACATTGTAATGCCAAGTTTAATGCTGTTATGTGCCGAAAAACAGATGAGGAAGCCAATCCTGAGGAAAGCAAAATAATTTCCACATACAAAGATGAGTGAACTGGGATGGAAGAGAACACAGAGACTGGCAGGCAGCTGAAGCTTTCGAAGAGATGCAGCATCTTCAAGGAAGGGAGCAGGAGATGGAGCATCTGGGAGGAAGGAACATAGGCAAACAGGATGATTAGGATTTGGCAAAGCTAGCAAGGAAAGGAGTGGGAGCTGTGCAGTATGTCCATGTGTAGCGTTGCCAACACTGAGCTGCAGAAGACTCTGGCATGTGCCTTTTTCCATCCCTTGTTACACGTATGTCTTGTGGAGGAGGAGGCATTCTGTTCTTGTTCAGGAAGTTTAGCAATGGCTGCTATACCCCTACTCACAAAGGCAAAAGGCTACAGAGTAGTGCTGGTGGCCTTCAGACCTGAGGCTGAGTGGGAACTTGAGTGATGGACTCACCCCTGAGACCTGACTCCCCTGTTCCCTGCAGCCAGTGCCGTCACAGATATTCAAGAGAGTCCTACAACATTAATGACCTGCTCATCTCTCTCTGCCTGTCCCTCACAGACAGAAGTACTGCTGCTTCTCAGCTGAGCTACAGCAAGGTGAGCAGTCTGCCTGCACCACAGCCCTTCTGCCAGGGCTCAGCGTGGCAGAAAGAAATGGGAATTTCCTGTAGGAAGTGTCCTTCTGCCCAGTGAGAAGTAGCCCTTATTTGTGCTGTTCAATTTGCCATGTCCACAGCTGTGGGGAAAAACTTATTAAAACTGACAAGAGTCCCCAGGGCAGGGAATCAGAAAGGTCTTCCCCACATTGCCAAGCAGCCTAGTGCTTGTGTTGCTGAGATGCTTAAATCATTCTACTGAAATTATTTTTTAATTATGTTCGTTTTCTTTTTCGGCTCCAGGAGTTTTTTCTTCGCCTCACATTTCCAGAGGCGTTCAGGGACAAAATGAGACCAGTGTCTGTCAGGAAGAGATTCACTGATGTGTGGCTAGAATTAGGAAGGAGACTCAGGAGAATTCCTTGCCTGGGCCTGAGAGAAAGAGCCTCCCTCCTGGAGAAAGTTGTGGTTGACATCAGAGTTTATGGGCTCCCATTCCTGCCCTTGAGGTGGTATGAAAGCAAGAAAGGATGTCAGAGTGATGCCAGCAAAGCAGAACAAGAAAGGTCACTGTTCTGTCTTGAGTTGAGACTGACTATCTGGTGAGTACCAGAGCACAGCTGGATCAGTGGCTTTTGATATTGAAAGGCAGGATTGGTCTGGACTGTATCTTCTACCTCCTGTTTAATGTCATTCAGAACGATATATGTAGCAGATGATGCTGACTTTGAAGAAGTACCATTTCAGCTCCTGCACACCTTGAACTGCCTGCACCCTTGTGAGCCTTGCTTTTTTCCTAAGGCAGCAGGTCAGGTGGTAAGATACCACCAGGAGGGGATAACTGTGTTAATTCATGATTACTGTTAGATAAGGAAAAGTTCACTCTAATGGTTCATTCAATAGCTAACTCAGATTTGAGGTACTTGCATCGATCTGAGAAAGAACTAATCTGCCCATCCTCTGGGAGATAAGACAACTCACAGCCAGGAGCATTTGCAGGTTGAAGGCTGCTCAAGCTTGACAGCACTTTATGAGCAAACATTCACACACTTGGCTGAAACTAATCAGACTGATACCAACATTCTCTGGGTGCCCACGATTACTATTTGTAGTTTTCTGAGCATCACCCATATCAGCAACCTGCAGCCTGTTGATCCTTCCTCAAAATGCTAGCATTGATTAGATGTTCTTCAAAAACCATCACCATTTTTTTTCATGTCTGTCTGCAGCTGGGATTGTTAAGAGGTGTCCAATAGCCACTGCAAGGCGTGCTGGAGCATGTTAGTCGTGCAGTGTCATCTGCAGAGCAGAGGGGCCGTGCTGGCTGCCTCCTCCATCATTTCCTTGCCTTCCCAGCAGGTAGTTTTCCATCATGGATGATTGTTTTACTTTCTGCCCCATGGGCCTTTGTGCTCTCCTGCTTGAAGACTCCAGTGTGACCTGATGCCTGTCGTGCCTACTGCCGCCTCCGAGGGGAGAGAGTGTTTTATGGTTTCTTCTCTGTTTATGTTTTGCAATGGAAAACAACATAACAACCGCTGATTTTTAGCTCTGAGTGGCTTTGGTTTGGTTTGCTTTTAGAAATTTGGGTAACCCATGTTTTCGCTAATAGATCTGAAGTTAAAATCATGGCCTTTGAGAACACAGCCAAGAGCCATGGGACACACATTGGGCTCTGATCTGTGATGGACATTTCCTGTCACACCTGAAACAAATAAGCTACAGCAGTAGTTAAAATAACCACCATACAGCAGTCTAAATATAAATTTTTGGTGGTCTGTAAAGGGATGGCAGTGAGCTATGGAGATGCTCTCTGCTTGCTCTACCCACCATGCTTGCAGAGAGTGACTGAGAGCTGCTCAGGGTGGCTTGTCTTGCCTTGCCTTGCCTTGTTTTTAGGTGACTGGTACCCACCTTAAATACTTTCCACTGTCATGGCTATCTCACAGTAACCTGAAAGATTACAGATTGAGAGGCACCATAGAGGGTAGGTTGCTGCCTGGCCAGTTGTCCTTTCCAGCCCAGAATCAGGCTCTTACTACTTATTCTGAAAAACCTCTTATTCTGAACTATGCATTCATAATCCATTTTATTTACAGAATCACAAAATAGTGGGAGTTAGAAGGGACCTCTAGAGATCATCTTGCTCATCCTCCCCTGCTAAAGCGGGTTCACCTCAATCACATCACACAGGAACGTGTCCAAATGGGTTTGAAAACCTCCAGAGAAGACTCCACACCCTCCCTGGGCAGCCTGTGCCAGGGCTCCCTCACCTGAACAGGAAAGAAGGTTCTACTCAAGTTCAAGTGAAAGGTCCTGTGTTGCAGCTTGTGCCCTTTACCTTTTGTCCTGTCACTGGGCACTACAGAATGTTTTCTGCTCTAATAAGAAAAGTGCCTCAGAGCTGCATCCATCATCAGGTTACCCTGTAGGAGGAATCTGTGTACACTGGGAGATGCATGCATACACCTGGGTGGGTTGTGCTGTTCAGGAGCCCTGAAGAGCCCTATCACAGGCAGAAGCAGCAAGCAATGTGTGCAACCAGCATGTGGCACACCTACCACAGACATACCCCTGAGGTACATCAGATACATGTGGAGAACATGAGGATCTCTGACCAAGTCGATGTGTGGTGCTGTGAGCAAGCTGTGTGTGCTTGCTAAGCCCAGTGAGGGTAACTCGCTGCTGAGCCAGCCCTGGGGGTACATGAGCCCAGCGTCTCTGCTCATCCGCCTGGGCTCCTGCAGCTCAATCAGGGCCTATGGCCCTGTGAGCTGGAACATGTGTCTGCCTGGAGAAATGGTGGAGGTAGGAGATAAATGGTGTTTTTCAGTCCATTTCTCAGGCGTGCTGTAATTGTGTCTAGACAGGCAGTACTTGGACGGCTGCCTTCTACCTTGCTGGGGGGGAAGGCTGCTCTTCCCAGGGGGATTTGCCATCTCTGAAGGCTCTTAGCTCTCCTCAGCTACAGTAGGGTTTCTTCCTGGCTATTTTATCTGCTGGATCGTTTACAAATGGCATCCAGCACAGGGGACCTTAGCTGTCCCATTCCTGCTGCCTGAGGGAGCAGAGTGAAGGTGAGCACAGGCTGCAAGACCCTTTGCTGTGCTGGCATGTCTGCCCCACTCCACCGTCAGAGCAGGTCTCCTGACACTGGGAATTATTTACAGCCTGTAGCAGTCTCTGAGCTCCCTCTCTGCAGGAGAAGAGCATTCTGCATTCTCCAAAGGCTCCTCTAATGTGACTATCAGCATGTAAATGAAACCCCTGTAAAATGCCCGTGGTTCTAAAGAAGAGCACAGAGTCAAGGCTCACCCCTTCCTTTTCCAGACAGGCGTGGAGCCAGGGGAACAGAAAAAACAAACTGGCAAAGAAGAAAATGGTGCAGAAAATGAAGGTTACGAGGAGGCATTTCAGCTAAAAAAGAGGGATGCATGGATTATTCCACTGCAAAAAATGTGTGGGGGTTTGTGAAGCACAGGTCCTGGTGGGCTCCTCAGCTGTCCCTCTGGCTGGCTGGGCAGGGGCAGAGGGTGTCAATGGGTCACACCTTTGATGGCTTCTGTTCCTTGGCCTTTCCTTTGAGGCTACCTGTGTTCACATTGCCACCGTAAAACCAGGCGCGCAGGTCAAGCAGTACTTGAGGGAGGGAGAGAGAGAGAGCTTGTTTTCTTTCAGACTTGGGTTTTGGTAATTGTGGGTAGGTTTTGCAGTGCTTTTGTTTGTTTTGGTTTTGTCCTTGGCAGGTTATAGTTAAAGAGATTGCTATCAGTTCTGTGGTCTGATAGTTCAAATCTTAATTATTAAATAAAAGACCATATTTTTAGATATTGAACTTTCCCCCATTCCCCATAGCTGCATGGCTACCAGAATACTGCTTGGTCTTCTGTCACATCTCTTGCTCCTCACCTCTATCCTGAACTGCCTTGGGGATCAGTGCTTGAGGAACAGGTTTGAGTTCAAGTAAGATCAGACAGAATGTGACACCTGAGAGATGCTAGACCAGGGCTTGAAATGGACCTAGTCACCCTTTAAAAGATCTTTTTCCTTGTTTTCACATTTCTGGCAACTGTGTCTATAAAACAACTGAAACTGGTCTCTGGTGATCTGTTTTATGAAGCAACTTAATGACGATTACTTGAGCAGCACTCTGTCCACATGTTGATTCACTTGATGGATACCCACAGTGTCCTGTGCACCAAGTACCTCCCATGCTGCCCAGCACCTGTGAGCAGATGGAATAACACTTCAGCCTGTCTGTCTGGTATAGCTGGGAAACTAATTGACCATATTTTCAGAATTCATCTCCTGAAAGTGCTTAGAGCAGCCGTTGGTTTCTTTCCCAGTTGCAAGTAAATGCAAGTAATAATAAAGAACTCTTGTGGGTGACCAGACGGAGAATCATTGTGTGGAGGGAAAGTGCTGAGGGCTACAGGTGAGAAAAGGCTTATCACAAAGGTACCAAAACCTCCAGTTACATCTGTCTTTTATTGGATTAATGAGGTTACAATGCAGGATGGAAGGCACCTCCCCAGGCAAGCAATGCAGGCTGTCTGTGAGCACCTCCTCCCAAAACCCAGACAAACAAAAGAAGCTAGAGCTCTGCTATGTGCTCCAGAGGCAGAGGACAGTGGTTTTGTCTTTCTGTTAGGAAAGAGAGGAAGCCTTTCCTGGGCTGAGGAGCTGTGGCATGGACACAGGCAGAGATGTTCAAAGCTGTCACAAGAGTGTGGCTTAACAACGCAGTTGAGTCTGGTATTGGGAGCAAGAGCTGGAACCTTGGATCAGTACAGCGAGGCAGGGAAATGAGAGAAACACATTGAGGCTGTCCCAGGTCAGGTTTGTCTATACAAGGAGAAGAATGTTTGAGTGCCTTGATCTGAGATCAGCTTACATGGTACAGCAGGGCTTGTCCGATACGCTCATCTGGGAACTGCTGGAGATGGCTTTGTAAAATCCTGCTGGGAAAGGACATCATGGCAGGACTGTATTTGGCCAGCTCCTGGAAAATGAAATGTATGGGGCATCATGTGTGCTCACAGGTGCATCCCTGGTGAGAAGAGCCAGAGAGAGCCCTGGATCTGATCCTGAGGCACACATCCTTTCTTACTGTGAGGAATGTCACTGAAACATCTCTCCCCAAGGTGTGGACTATAACAAGAGTAATCACAGTAGTCAGACAAGACAAACCCTTAATCTAGCAGTGATCCTGATGAAGACAGGACCACAAATGCAGATTGTTTCAAAGAGACTACAGAATAAGTTTTGAGACAGAGGGCATGCAGCTTGCCTCATCTGAAAAAAACAGGTGTGAATCTATTGCAGGGATGACTGGAGCTGTCCTAGGCTGCCTTCAATATTTAGTGGCACCAGTAGATGACAGTTAAGTAGTGACCAATCTACAGCTGACCTGTGGGTTAGGAAGAGAGGGGACACTGTGATATTGTTGCACTTCTCATGCAATCTGACCTATTAGAGGTATGACGGCCACCTCTCTGCCTTGCAAGGAGCAATAAAATACAATTTGGCATTACAGGGGCAGGTTTGATTTGTAACTGGAGCAATTTTCTCAAGCACTGAGACTGACCCAGTTTTATGAGCAAACCATCTGATGAAGAAAACAGGGACATTGTCATTTTTCCACCAGTGCTCCGTTTCTAAGTTTCCGTGTCAGATTTTTGCTCTTGGCTCTTGATCAAAGGTATCAGGATCCTTATCAAAGAGGTCATGATCTGCCCTTTTATTAGGATTGCTGCACATGAGCTGTGGGTGCCTTCTGCAGGTAGAGGCTCCAGCAGTGGGAGAGCAAAGGCATTCCCAGCATGCAGGGGTGTGAGAGGAGGGATGCTGCCTGCCTGGGTTCCAGGTTCTCTGCCAGTCTGGCAGCTCCCAGGATCTGTGTGCTGCTGTGGCTGATCTTCCACTGCACGCCTTGCTCTTCCTCCCAGTGCCGAGGGACTCATGGGTTTGTCTCTGTGTCTTCTTCCCCCTCCCTCCCCAGAAGTTGGAAACAGTTGTACTCTCTTCCACAGGAGCTCTGTGGCTCGATGTGGGCAGCCAGCCATGCAGAAGGTACAGAGGGTGCCTGGCACATCATGCTGACCACCACCACTGGCAGCAGAGCAGAGCACTTCACTCCCCTAGGTGTGTAAAGCAGAGGGAGGGCAGAGCCCCTGTGCTTTGTCCTCAGCTCAGGAGTGTGCTGCAAGCCACAGCCTGTGCATCCTGGTGCTGGCCCCGCCGTCAACAGCACAGGATCTTGAGGAAGGCTTTGCGAAAATCGGTGTTGAAGGTCGTGTAGATGATGGGATTGAGGGCACTGTTCACATAGCCAAGCCAGGTGCTGGCACTGTAAAGCCTTCGCGACACGTGGCAGGACGGGCAGTGGGCGTTGAGGATGTGAATCAAGAAGAAGGGCAGCCAGCAGACTATGAATGCCCCTGGGTTTAGAAAGAGGGAGAAAACAATCCATGACTTTAGAGAAGTGACTACTTGGAAAGGGGCCTGCACCTGCGCCCTCTCCCTCCATCCTCTCCCTATTTCCATGCACATCTGCAGGTGATGTTTATTCCTCATACAGAGGGACTTGGCAAGACCTCAGGCTCCTTGGGACCGGTTATGTGAATGAATGGATGGAAGGAAGTTGCTGGGTGACAGACAAAACCAAGTGGCCACAACTTGGCCAGAACTGCTGCCTCAGCTGTTCTGCTCAGTTACCACCAGGGCTGCGTTATTTCCCTGCTACTACTGAGTCTGTGAGAGGATATAGTGTATCTGGTGACTGTGGCAGGTCACTGGAGCACCAGACTCCTGGCTTCTGAATCCAGCTCTATGAGCTGGTTCCTCTGCTGCTCCTTACCTCAGTTTCTCCTTTAACTGGAACTAAGAGCTGCTACATGTATGGAAATCTAGGATTGTTCCAGCTTAATAATAAAATAAAGGAAAAATGAAAGCAAAGATGTTGGCTATTGCTCCAGCTAGCATGGCTTGTTGGCCACTGGTTTAAAACAAAAGAGTAACAAAATAAATAAACTACAAATATACTTGTTTCCCAGCATTTGAGAGCAATACCCTAGATCCCCAAATGTCCTCCAAATGGCAGCTGAAGTCTGGGCCTGGCTTGAATTTTTAAAATCTCAATACTGTATCAGGAGATTCATTGCTCTTGCACATTCCAAACCATCACCCCTTGCACTTCACAAGACAGAGTGTCTCTCGCTTACCCAGGACAATAGCTAGCATCTGCGTAGCCTTCCTCTCCCGAAGCTGGATCAGCCGGGGCTGCTGGTGTGCTAGCTTCAAAGAGCTGACGGTTTTGCCGTCTCTGAGCCTTCGTACCTCCAGTCCTGGCTTCCTCTCTTCCAGCCTGCTTTGTTGTGCAGTCCCTGGTGTCTCGGTGAGGGAAGCCTCATGACTGAAGCTGCGGTAACGCTGTAGGCTGAAGACAGTCAGCAACTTCCTTTTGGTAGACATCTCCTGGCCTGAGCATTTGAGTGGGAGGCAGCAGGGGAAAGCGCCTTGGCATCTCTTTGGCAAAGCTTTTCTCTCCTTGTGTTCCTGCAAAAGACGATGCCACAGGGGAACTGGGAACCATCCAGTCTATTCTTTGTCTCAAAGGATGACAAACAAAGCTGCAGGAGACATCCTGAGCCCCACTTGCTCCTTAGGTTTGCACCATAGCCTCTGAACTTAGCTTATCAGAGGGGTGAACCAGCACTGGACAACTCTCTGCCTCCATCCCACCAAGGAGGAGCATGAGAACAAGAAGAGCTAAAACACCTGCTGTGATAAGCTTTTGCTTGTATTTTTGTGTTGCCCTTGCTCCCCTCAACATCCCCACCCCTATAAAATGTAGCTTCACTGGGAGAAAATGAGTAAAGCAAGCAGATATGCGTGACCAGGTGATCCCTTTCAAACCACTGTGCTGGTTCCCATGGTTGCAGCTACTTCGTCTAAAAAGGTCAGTGGAACAAATACTCCACGCACTATGAGCATTTTGACCTCTTAAGTCTGTCAGATGAAGAGGGTTTGAGGTTTTTAAAAGAATCCAGGTTAAAGCCTTTGAAGCTCTGAGACTGAAGCTTCGTAGCGCAAAAATCAATCAATGAAGTCATTAAAATCAATACGTAAAGAAACTAGCCAGGCTTCTGCATGTCTGAGAAAGCCCTGCTCTGAGGAAATATTGAAGTAGGCTGATCTCTTTGGTAATTGCACAGTTCTGGAGGGCAGAGATACACAGGGAATATCCTCTTTCTAAAGGGCTGCAAAGGATTTAACTGGAGCTTTTGTGTCTCAGTCAACATGGTGTATGAGCCAGGGGTGGGACGAAAACATGCCATGTCCCTCCTTTATGCTTTCCACCCTGTGCTCTTGACTTTTTGAGGGGAGGAGGCAATGCCTTGTCCTTTTTGACATCTCCTCCTGCTTTCACGTGGATCTTACTTTGTGTGCATAGCACGGTTTGGTGCTGGCGCTGTGGCTGCCCTGACGGGTGAGGGATCGCTTCTTTTGTCTTTGTCTTAGCACGAGGTAAATCCGGACATAGAGCAGCAGGGTCACCATGAAGGGGAGGTAGAAGGACACCAAAGAGGAGTAGATGATGAAACTAGGGTTGGATATGGAACAAACACTGGGGTCCCCTGAGGAGGAGAAGAGAGAGAGAGAGAGAGGAGTGGCTGAGCTGCTTCAGTGTAGTACAAGAAGGCTCTGATGCGTTGGCAAAGCAAGTCCAAAGGTATCTGAGGAACAAAAGCAGCCTAGGGAGTGCAAGTATCTCCCGTTCACTGTTGTTCCAAATTATACCATGGCCTACTCCCTCACCTAACTGATGCTTGAAATGGACTTTACCTAGGGCCATCTAGCATGACCCAGAATGCAACTGCCTGCTTTTCTGGCCAACAGTTCTGCTCTCTTCTCTCATGTCTATTCCCATTCTTTCTCAGAGGACTGTTCTTCCTTTTGTCCTTTCTCCTGTTCCTCTGATGGCCTCTGAGCTGTCTAGACACAGAAGTGTGCCTTCACCCCCATCTGCCTGGACCACTCTGTGAGGGACAGCAACACGTCCTATCCCTCATCCCATTCTCACCTCAAGCACTGCATAGAGGATGGATGGGGAGCAGAGGACTTCTGCCTGTGGCTGAAGGGGGCAGAAAGGCTCCTGTTCCACTCTGCCTCCAGGGAGAATGGGCTGCCCTAGGTGAGGAGAAGGAGAAAGACCAACCTGCTTCCAAGGAGAAAGCTAAATTGTTTGCTCTCCTCACGGGATTAGATGAGGAAGCAGACAACTAGTTGGATGGTAAGAAGATTTCTCACAAGCAGTGCCAATAGCAATCATTGCTGTTCAGAAATATGTCCTGTATCAGATTTAAAACTGTGTGTCTGGAGCTTTTGATACCGGCAAGATGCAGTAAGTCTGATGTGTGTGTTGGATGTGCTGCATGTCTGGAGATTTGCTCTGTGTGCACTGAGCCATTGTCTGGGGGAATCTGTAGGCCTTAACACTTGGATGGGCATTGATTTGGCACTAAAGCAGGCAAGTCTGTCCTCAGAGCAATAGTCGATGTCTGCCTGGGCAAATGGCAAGTTTGTAGACAAGAGCACATTTGCTCTCAGCGCTGGAGATTTTTCTGACCCTTCAAAGCATGCTTCCCAGTTCCCCAGAATTTCCTGCAACTTGGAAAGCCTGCAAGACCCACGTTAAATGACCTGACCATACACAGAGCAACTCCATTTCCAACCCCCTCCCTGCATGCTATTGTTTGGGACATCACCAACCTGTAGTATTGAAGCCGAAGAGGAGAGGGCATGACACTGCAAATGCCAGCATCCAGACTATCACGATCATGAGAGACACCCTCCTGCAGGAGCTTTGCCCAGTGCTGTACTGGTACTGGACTGGTTTCACTACTGCAGTGTATCTGCAGACCAAACCAGCTCCAGAAAGAGGAGAGGTAAGAATGGAGGGAGGAAAAGGACCAGATTTTTAAGGGAGCAATGAAAGGCATGTAGAGAACACGATGGTGAAGGTGGTGAAGAGGAGAGACAATCAGAGGATGGGATCAGCAATTTGTAGAAATGGTAAGCGGAGTGTTGTGAGGGGGAAGAGAGGAAATCAGAGTTAGTTGGCAGCACTGCACAGAAATGTTCTGTAGAACTGCCAGCACTGGGAAATTGCAAGGTTTGGAATACCAGGCAGATATAGAGATCCCAGGACAACCCCACTCATCAAATCCTTAAGGTTATACGTGCGCTGCTGGGAAAGGACAGTGTCTGGAGCAACCTCAGCCTGCCACACTCAGTGCCTCAGCTGCCCGCACTGGCCTTGGCCTTGCTGACAGCTAGAGGGTTGCCCACAGGCAGGTGTTCAGGGCCTTCGGCTGCCAGGGTGCTCCAAAGGGTGCAGTTCAGCAAGGTTTGGAAGGCATAGAGTAGCCCACAGGCTGCTCCTTGCAGACAAAGCCAAAATAAAAGGGGAACAGAGATTCCCACGGAGGAACATCAGACCAACCCAGTGCTGGGAGCTGCTTCATATGATTACCCTTGAACAACATATTACAAAGGTACAGCATGTAGCATTTTTTCCTTCCTCTGCTCCTCAGTCCTAACAGCACCACATGTGCCGAGGTCTTGGCTCCCAGTCCTCAGTGTTGCTTAAAATTGGGTCTGTTTTAAGATGCAGGAAAACACGACAAGGCTGAAGATTACATAGTGATAGTCTTCACCTCTCCCTATGTATATGGCAGGATTTTGTTGATTAAAACTTCACGAGTGAAGTCTCCATCAGGAGAAGCCCTCTTTGAGACTCAACAGGAATTAGATGAACAATTCTGGCCTTCAAAAAGCATGAGGACGTGGTTGATGACTTACTAGTGATGTCCTATTGCTTTGTGCCTCTCTGCCCTTAAGTGCAGACATCTTCAGGGACCCTGTAGGCAAAGCCACATTAATAGCAGTAGTGACAGTGATAGACTTGCAAGGGAGGTTTGTGTTCCTGAAGACATTGATGTTGCCTGTGCAAACCCCACTTCCTTGTCCCTGACACACTGGGGTATGGGGCCAAACCTCAACTCCAAACTATAGCCCTTCCCACCCCCATTGCTGTTGGCTCTCACCTGTCAATGCTGATAGCACAGAGGTTTAAAATGCTGGCGGTGCACATCATTACATCCATGGTGACGAAGATATCACAACAGACGCGGCTAAAAGTCCAGACTCCTCCGGTGACCTGCACCAGCAACCAGAACACTGTCAGCCTTGTTCTGCGTCAAAGCCTGAGAAGTTACACATAAGGAGATGCTCTCCTCCACGTATCTCAGCAACTAGGTGAGTTGGTGTCCACTGTGATGTGCAGAGGGAAACTGAGGCGCTTACATTGCGTGCCCGTAGGTCATGGAGGAGGAACCACACCTCAACTTTAATACTTTAGTTACTCTTACAGAGGAAGGCAGGGTAAAGAAATAGATAGCAGCTCTCTCTTCCCTTAAGGCCTAGCATGAGAAATTGATTTAAATTTGATAACACTGTATATATCATTTGATTAAGGATTATCTGAGGCAATCTAAGGGCTGAAAGTGTTTCTCAGCTTAGCTGCTGGAGCTCTCTTGCAGACACTGAGCTGGAAAAGTGCTGAAGAATTTTATGCATTTATGTATGAAACAGAAACCTGAGACCCGAGGCTTCTCTAAAACCTTATTTGGATTCTTATCTCAGTTACAGATTTTGATTACTAGATCTGAGTGAGAGCTCACAAACTATTAAGATAAAAGGTTTGGGTTTGCTACCATGTTGAGCTTTTTATTGGTTGCTTTGAGTCTTTTAATCTTGAGTTATTGTGAAAGATTAGCTGTGGCTAATCTTTGTGATGGGAGAAATGCATTGTTTTGGCCTGGCCATCAAGTTATTGACAATGACCTCTTTGGTTGACAACAACATGCTCCAAGCACCGTGTGGCACTTCTCAGGGCTGGGATGACAGCTTGACCCTGAGAGAGGTGGTCTTCCTCAGCACACACCTCTTGTAGGAGATGAACAAGGAGGCAGCCTGCCCTTGTGCAACAGGAGAAATACTGATAAATGAAAGCGAGTCCAGTGGAGGGCCACCAAGGCAGTCTCTGGGGGTTTCAGTGCCTGAACCAGCAGATAGGGCTGGTTCAGCCTGGAGAAGAGGGTCTTGTGAGGGATGGGAGCTAGCAGCAGTCCCCGGCTTCTTAGTGGGAAGTTATTAAAAGAGTTGGAGCCAGGTTACTGAGGCAGAGGCAGGCTTTTCACAGCAGAGTGTGGTCGGAGGATTAGGGGCAATAGGCATTAATTGAAAGGAGGAAGGTGCAAACTTCTGACCATGCGGACAGTGAGGCAGTGGAGCTGGTTGCTTGGTGAGTTTTGCACATTCTCCATTCTTGGTGGTTTTCAAGACTTACTAAAAAATATCCATCCCAGATCAGGCTGGAAAGGGTATCACAAGTAAGCTTGGCTTCTAAGTTAGTGACTCAACCCTGCAGGAAGTGTTGATGCCTAGGAAGGACATAGCTCCCTGCAGAGAGAAATACAGACCACGCTTGTGTGAGTTGTTTTCAAAGAAATAATCCTAAGTGGTTTTGATAGTGCCAGCATTCCCACACATGTACAAAGAAACGTGCTATAGAGAGCTGTGTCTTTAGGGTATTCTCCGCTGTCAGAAGACACGAATGAGGCAGTCTTCCGTTAGACCTCTCTGACCCTGACTGAATGCAAGGGAGATAAATGGGAATTGTTTTGCAAAATGTAGTAAAGAACTGTCACCTTCAGCTCTCTGATACTTGTGGGAATTCTTTGGTTTAGATTAAGAAAAACAAGCAGAGGAAAAAAAACCCCAATCACTTTAGAGTTTATTCTGCACAATTAACTGGTCTATGAGATGTGCAAACTGAAGACTGTTCCTCTGAAATTAGGAACCTTAAAAGTCAGGTTCAATACTCAAAGAAGCTCCACCCTGGTTTTGCATTAGTTGCAGATTTTAACATCTGCTTGACCATCTCAAAATATATATTAAAAAAATTATAAATGCTGGAAGACTTTGTAGTGGCACCCCGGAAAAAAAGCGTTTCTGTAGTCTGAGGCAAAAAGCAAGGCAGTGTCTGTGTGATCTGTGGAGTCTGAAGGATATTTCAGCAGGAGCTGGTGCCAGGTGTTCACACAAAAGCCAGCTGCCACTAGCCCAGCAGATGTGCAAGTGCTTAACTGAGTGAGTTTTCAAGGTCCTGAGCACATTCAAACGTTAAGAATGTGAATGATTAAAACTGAAGAATGGGTGGTGGGAATGGCTCTGAAGTGAACTCTCTCAGGATGATGCATTCAGATTACACCAGCTGCGTACTACACTACAGTTTGTATTAAGAGGATGCTTCAGAGATCAAAACGTTTGGCTTTTAAAACCCATCCTCACTTGCACTGGCCATAACTTCTATAATGGGGAGTAGCTCTGCCGAAGTCAGTTAAGCAGTGAATGTTTATTTACCTGTGGGGTATGTGGATCCAGACTCTATCCCAGAATTTAGCAGTGAAGAAGAGCCTTTTTTTATTATAGGCCCTGTTCACAACTTTTAAAATCCAATTTCTGCTCTTCCTTTTGTTGCTCTGTTCTGCTCACCTTTGCTACAGCAGTTGGAACTTGCTAATGTGCATAGCTGGTTTTCATGTGCTGGCAGGGTACCTATTCTTTATCCCTTTATTGTCTTTTGTCCAGGAATCAAAAAGCACATCACAGGTACTAACTGAATGAAGCCTCACAACTGCCTGGGTGAGGTGGATGGCCAAATATTATTCTCTTACAGCTGATAAGAGCAAACCACAGAGAGACGACCTGATACAATCTCTCATTACCACTCAATGCGAGTGCGGCAGGAGTGGCAATGGAGTCCTGGAAGAAATCCTGGCTCTGTCAAAGACAATTATAAAGCTCCCTATAGACTATTTAGATCAGATTCTTACCTCATCTTTCTTGATGACCAATCTCATTTATCCTCAAAATTGCAGTATTATTATTTTTAACTTCTCAACCCTACAGGGAGTCTTCCAGTTTAAAAAAAAAAAAGGTAAATCAACGTGCATTCATAAATTTATGTAATCCATCACTCTCTTCAATCCCTAAAAATAAGAATCTCTGTAAATCAGGTATGTAAGATGATGCCCTATTGAGGAATGCATGGATGGGAAAGTATGAACACCAAGTTGCATCAGGTTAGGACAGGCATGTAAATAGCAGTGCATCTGAACAGACTCACTTAGGTGGTTTGTGGTTAAGAGAGTGTTCTTCCTGGGGGTGCTGTTAGCAACCTGTAGCTGTGAAATGGCTGCTTATGGTTTTGCACAGCAGGAATAATTAAGGGTGTGCGTGTGGTCAGGCGTGAAGTGGTAAGATCCTGAGCTGCTGTCACTCAGTTGTTTGTACTCCATTTGATAGTAGTCTGGTGAGCTCAAAGAGCAGTTGTAGGTCTCGTGGCTTCAGTGTGAGAGCCATGGAAGAGGAGACAGTGTTACTTTCACACTTTCTGAACAGAGCTGCAGATTGGACCTCAGTGACATCCTCTGAGGCTTATTTCCCTCTGTAGGTAGAATTGGATGTGGTGTGAAGACTGAGAAGGATTCTCCCGGCCATGGTGGTATATGTCCTTCTCCATTTATACAGTGACTATAGGCATGACAGTATTTGATGCCATCATATTGCAGTGGGCAGGATACTCTAATGTCACTGTCTTAAGAAATCATGGTAGACAGTCAGTAAAGAGCAGGGGTAGCAGTACTGGTGTATTTAGACGTACCTGTTGACCCCAGAAGATTGCTAGACACAGTGCTGAATAGCACTTTTGTGCCAGAAACCTCATTAGGTGGAGACAAGGATTTTGAGGTTATAAACTGCTCCTATTGTTCTTCTGTCATGGTGCTCCCAAAGGACTTCGCAGAAAGAGACAGTTCTGGTCTGCATGACTGATAAAGTGCCAAATTTCATGGAGAAGGTCCAGCCCACAGATGGCTCTAAACATTGAATGTAAAGCACAAATTGGTGCACAAGTGACATTTAAATCTGAGGTATTCATCCACCCTCAGCTTCTCCATCAATAATGGCCAAGTCTCAGATGTATGGTTTGGCAAACATTCAGTAGATCAATAGGTATTGTACACAGTTTTGGGGACTGAATGGTTTCTTGGCAATTTCTAGGCCCATAGTGTAATGAAGCATGATGCCGTTTCCACTTCATTGGGAGCATCACTGATTCATAAACAGCAGCAAATATATAAAGTACTATGGGGCTTTTGGACTGTTTTTTTTAAGTCTTAAGTCTTGCTGGATTCCTACAACCCAGGTTTCTCTAGGAGAAACCGCAAAATACTAGGAGTGATTAACTGAGTTTGAGATGTGTGTGGATTCTTCTCCCTGTTGTTTGCTTGGCTCTTGGATCAGCTACCTTGATTATCCAAGAGATGGAAATGAACCTTGACTGGGTCTACCAACAACTAAGGAATGGACCTACTGCCATGCTCACCAATCGTGACCACAGCACTGCATGGACGCAGAGGCTGCTTCACAGATGTGCTTCAGTCCCACCATCTTCAGTTCACAGCGAGAGCAAGTGCTGAAGCCTTTTCTAATGCAAAGCATATTATGATTTCATTAAAGACTGGAATACATTCAAGGTGGTGGACTATTCCACCTTCAAACAAAATTTGACTTGTAGTAACACCTTTTTTAGTTACAAACAAATTGCGCAGTCTAATTCTGTCTTGCTGGGAATGGCTTCCCCCCACACACACACTTACTCGTGTTTTAATAATTTCATGAAACACAGCTGAGCTGTACATGTCCTGCAGGCCACCTCTAGGACCGCTCCACATAGATTATTCCAAACATTGTTACTGGCTTCGTTAGGAACATGATCGCACATGCAGCATCATGGTACTCTCTTTGTTGTTTCACTCCACAGTGATGCTCTACACAAATAATTAACCATCAATGCCCTTATTAATAACAATTATACACAGAGAAAACCCTTAATTTCTCTTAATTGTAGCCTTTCTGAGACTGCAGTGGGCACAGTTTGGGAAATGGGCTCTGATGAACATGAGGGAAATGCCTAGGCTGGATGCCAGAGCTTAGAGCTGTGTTGCCTATTCAACCTACTTTGATGGCAAAGGAGGGCTGTAGGCCACTGCCAGTCCCTTGCCACTTGATCATGTCATGTAGCCTCATAGTAGGTCTGGCATTTGCTGGTGTTGTCTCGTCTTGCCCTACTTTCTGTTCATGCACTGCGTGGTCCATATGTACAAGTCAAAATCCTTCTCTACTTCTGCTTTGTTTTGAGGGAAAGAGGTCAGGCAAAGGTGGGGAGCTGCCAACAGAATATTTACCCTCCCTTTCAGCCTGATCCTGGATTGCCCCCTACAGAAGACACATGTGGCTTCAGCAAGATCATGGCTCAGAGGCTTATTCTGTCTCTGTTAGCAGGAGAACAGGGTACTAGGGCTCAGCTGAAAGCTTACGGCTGATAGATGTTCCCTCTAATTTTTCTAGACCTACTGTTTTTTGTGAATTACTATAAAAATGCTGAAGAGAACAGATAAAAATGTTCAATTGTAGCATACCTTCATGTATTTACTTTAGTAAAACTATTTGCCCCAGGAGTGGCTTCATTACTTCAGGATTTTGCCACTGTGTGGAGGTATTTGGTTTCCATCTTCACTGCCCTGTATCTAATAGTGTTGTCCCCACTGTGCATGGTCATGCCAGTACATTTTTACATGAGCCAGTGTGCAAAGATTGGGAAAATGGATAATAAGACCCCAAGGGCTTCATGAGTTGTTTGGAGTTATTGTAAAAATACTTAAGGTTTTTAAACTCTGAAGGAGATGAGGATTTGACTGCCCTCACTTGTTTTTTGGCCACTGGGAGTAGGGATTGATTGGGGCTCTGACATGAGTTCCTATAAGGTATTTCCACCCTCTTGCCACCCGTACAACTCCCGAATCATTGTGGTGCTCCCTGGCAATGCTTCTGTCTGATGGAGTCAATTTCAAGCGTGCTCAGATGAAAGTGATATCAGCAGATCAGAACACACAACTTACATTACTGGCTTTAACCCAGCTGCCATCTAACATGTCCCAGGAACAGCAAGGCTCAGGGTATCTTCTGATGTGTGGGACTGTGGTGTGTTTGTCTGGCACATGCCCAGCCTACTATGGCCATCTCTGTAACATTGTGGCATGCTATGACCCTGTAAAGTGCCTTGAACTAGCTGAGAGGTTAAAATGTCAATGGACTTTACCTGAACCAGAGCTGGCCTATCCTGTGAGCGGGCACTAATGCTGGTGAACTTGTACTGTGGTTAAATTCTGATAATGTTTCCTGAGGTGTACTCACCTCCAGGTACACCACCCATGGCATCACCAAAGTAGCCACCAGCAGGTCTGCCACTGCCAGGCTCACCACAAGGTAGTTTGTCGTGGTTTGCAAGGTACGTTCCCTCAGCACAGCTAAGCAGACCAGCACGTTCCCAAAGATGATGGCCAAAATCAAGATGCAGTAGCAGAGGGCATAGTAGGCATGTGAGCGTGGCGGGTCAGGCTCTGTAGTGTTGTCTGCCCCACAGGGAATGGGGCCAGTGGTGTTAGGATGACTGCTGGTTCTTGTGAAGAGGGCCATGGGGAGGCTACTGTAAAGAGAAAGAGAGGGCTGAAAATCAGAGCTGTACAGTAATTGTGGAGCACATTACTTTTTGAGGATGGTGTGTGATTCTAGGCAGAGCTTTGCTTAAAGTCTTGCTTGGCCTTTGTTGGTTTTCACTGAATCTCAGCTAAGAGAAGAATGCAACACTTAATTCAAGATTTCACCCCCTGTGTGCACCTGAAAGATGCATGTCACTGGCCAACCCATCTGTACGAGAAGTGGCAGTGGTTTAAGATGCACCAAAGTCACTCCTACGGTACGAGTCAGCCAGGCAAGAGTGCAGCCTGAAAGACAGCAATTTGTAGCCTGAGTAGGCTGAGGAAGACCCAAACTAGGGTCCAGCCAGAAGCTTGAACCTAGTATCTTTTCTTCTGGGAAATACCCTCCCCCTTCTCTTGTTAAAAAGTCTCTTCAGTAACTTCATGCACTTCAGTGCTTGGCGGCCTGGCAGAGAGATGGCACCTGCAATGCTCAAATAGCCTTTTGAACCCTGCCTGACAGCAGTCATGACCTCCTGAATGACTCTTTCCTGCAACATGTTTCTGTCCCAGGCCTTCTGTTCCAATAAGGCTCTGCTTCAGCCCTGCCTGCCTTGCCAAAGCTTGACTGTCAGTGCTGCCCCTGTTTCATCCATACTGCGCTCTACGTTTTCCATGCATGGCCAGGCTATGCACTTCCCATTCTGAAGAGCAAATTCACTTGTCATTTGGGATGAAATAATGGAAGGATGCTTGCAGACTGCTCAGAATTTCTTTTCCTTACAACGGATTCATACTTGTGCTCAGGAACCTACCCTTTCTTGATTTAGCAGGAGGGTGATTTTTTCCCCAGGAATATGAAGGCTGCTGTCCCAAGGTTGTTCTTGTGACATTTAATCTCTTGTATCTGTTTCTTTTTTTGTTTTGTCCCATTGCTTGTGCTCCCATTGCTGAACTCATCATCAGTATGACAGGTATGAAAGCCAAGGACACAATGTTGCAGTGCCAATGGTATAAATATCACTCTTTGTTCCACCTCACCCCTTGAACAGTAGCATCTGTGATGCATACTCTCCTGGAGGAGTAGCTGTGTAATAGGTATAAATTGTACAAATGTGTATAAATTGTCACTTGCTTCTGCTGCTTTGTAGCTGGGAGAGGGCAAAGGCTGAATGAGATGGAAACTGATTTTCTCTCTGTCCTGTGAGCATAGATCTCTCAGGACAGGGGTGGAACAATCTCTAACAGCATGTGTTTTGTTTCAAAGTGCCTGTGCTCATCTATCCTCTTTCTTCTGCCTGCCCCTGACAAAAAAGTTAAGCCTTCCACAGGATCTGAAGGATTTCCCATAGTGTGAGTGCTGGTGCCGAGTCCAGGACTGTTTGCTCATAAAACAGTCTGACTGCAGCCACCTGAAGACAGGACTCATTTTACAGTGCCCCTCGCACCAACGAAGCTCCCACTCTAAGAAATCTGTATTGTCCAGGGCTGTGACAGGCAAGTCCTGTAGCACTGGAAAAAAACCCATCATTAAGCATCTGCCTGGCTGATAAGCAAAGCCACGACAGGGAATGAACAAAACATCACGTGCAGTATAACCAAAAGGCTTATGGCACTGCGTTACACAGGGGTTTTTTTTTGCTGTCTCCTACCAACCTAAAGCAGTATTTTCGATTTTCACTCAGAGGCCAATCTTCCCTACCAGGATCCCTCCCAGCTCCCCACCCCCGGCCAGACCAGACCCCCCAGGCCTTGGACTGCCCAATACCCCCATGCTGGCCCTACCTGCTGGATTGATGTCAATGCAGGTGAGTATCAGGGTGCTGGCATGCTGATATGCCAGAGAACCGGCATATCTACGTAGGGGGATACCAGGCACAATGGGACACCAAGGTACCAAGGCACCCACCACCCGGGACAGAAGCTGCAGTAGGGACAAGGGTCCCTGCCGTGGGGATGAGCAGACGAATGGGGAGGGGAGGGATGCTCCTCCCGTGGGTGTCAGCCTCAGAGAAAGCCGGGTACAGGTCCCGGTCCGGAGGGTAAGGTCCAGGCGCGGGTTCAAGTGCGGGGTACAGGGTGCAGGGGAGAGGTGCAGCTCTCAGCTTAGGGTCCAGGCGTGGCCGCAGCTTCGGGTCCGGCTCCGAGTGCTGCTCCTCGACTCCCCGCAGTGTCCCTGGCCCTGGGCGATGCCGCAGGGTGCCGGGGAGCGAAACCTAGGGGTGCGGGGCGGGGAGTGGGGGATGGAGTGGTGGTTCTGCGGGGAAAGGGACCGCCGGCTTCGGGTTGGAGGGGAGCAGGGGGACAGCAATCAGGACTTACCCCCGGCCCGCCGGGCCGTGGCAGCGCTGCCGAGCAGGGCTCCGTCCCGGTCCCAGTGCTGGTGACGCTGCCGCCCGGGCCGCCCCGCTGCCCTCCCGCTGCCCTCTCGGTGCGGAGCGGTGCGGAGCGGTGCGGGCGGTGCGGAGCGGTGCGGGGCGGCGCCGGGCCGGGCTGGCCACCTCCTTCCAGCCCGCCCCCCCGACCCTGCTCCACCGGCGGCAGCGGGGAGGGGGCAGCTGAGCCGAGCACTGCTCGTCCCGTCCCGTCTTCCAGCGCCCGAGCGGTTGCCCCTCTCCCACGGGGTCTGGCAGAGGGGTCTGGGTTAATTTAGAATCCAGAGGCCGCGGCGAGTATGTGCTTTACTGAGGGACTGGCCCGCTTCTGCCCGGGGGGTGCAGCAGAGAGCTGGGAACCCCAAACTCCGGGCCGTGCGCTTGGCCCCGAAGCGCCCGTGTTGTGGCAGAGCAGGGGGAGATGCCTCGGGCAGAGCTGCAGGCGTTGCGGTGGAAGGCAAAGAGGCAATCCCCTTCGGGAGATGCTGCAAGCACAGCTTGGGATAGAAAGGTCGCATTTAAAACATTGTTAGGGATTTGGTTTTTAATTTTTTTTTTTTAAATGATCAAAGTAGACATGTTTTTAAATCGCCAGAGATTTAAACACATCGTTCAACAAATTGCCTTAAGTCTGAGATGAAAGAGTGCTGGCTAACTGGGGAGAAAACCAGGAAGGAGCATTGAGATGTTGGGGGAATGTCCTTCTCCTGGGACTATTACCTGTAGGCTCAGCATGCCACATCTACCACTGTCCGGGTGTGACTACAACCACTGTCTTTGAGATGTGGCATCCCCTGAGCTCTGAAATCAGGTCTCTGATTGGGGTTGTGGTCCCCGGGAGGGCTCCGTGGCGTACCAGTGATCCCTGTGAGCCATTTCTCTGCTAAGGTTGGGCTGTGTACACCATCTGTTCTAGCATAGCAAGCGGAGCTCCCTGCAGGTTGTGATGAGTGTACAGGAAGCTCAGCTGCAGGGCTGAGATTGCCCTTCTCAGGTGTGCCAGAGCTGCAGGAGTGATGCAGCAGGGTGGAGGGAAGGTGCTCTTCACCTTCAGGCATGGGTGGCCACACGTTGACTTTTAAGTGGGAAAGAAGAGGAGTTACTGCGAATGGAAGAGTTTATTTATTTTTCAATAAATGTTACCTTAAGAAGCATGCCGCAGGACTTTGGCTGCCTGGATTGTCTCCCTTGATTGCAGCTATCCAAGCTAATGTCTTTGTGGGTGAGGATGGTGGGATGCTCTACTTTTACCCGTGAGATGTGAGGAATGTGAGAGTACCAGCTTTAGCCTGGCTGGAGACGGTGGAAATGACCACACAGGACTTGATGGGGACTAATCAGTGCCAACCCCGAGGCAGGTCAGTGGATGGTACTAGATGAGTGTGATGAGTCAATCTGCCTGGTCCCTACAGGTGACACATTCAAAGGTGTATTTGCTGGAGGACAGAGCTGCCAGGCTATAGAACAAATGACCCATGAAGGGCTCTACAGCCTCTTGTCCCCTTGAGAACTTCAAAACTATCTGTCATGGACTACATTTACCATGCTTGTATGTATGTGTATAGTTGAACTGTTGCTGTTATCCTTCACATCCTGCTCTTCTTTAGGGAAATGCATTTGCTTACTGTGCCTGGAGCAGTCAAGGAAGGGGGGAAGCCCTCTCACCCATCTCCAGGAGAGGCTTTTTAGCTGTGAGCTTGGAAAAAGTCCAACATATCCATGCTCTTGTGATGAAGACTGGAGGGAGAAGCACACTCTACGGTTCCTGTTCTGCCTCATGAGGGCTGTGGAAGTGGTGGGCTGGATGTGAATGAACAGCCTGTGAGCACGGTTCCTGCCAGTGGGGACAGAGGGCTGCAAAGGACTGAGACATTTTAGCTTCATTTTTAAATGCAGGATTTGAGGTTTGTTTTTTTTTTTTGTAGGTGATTCCTGAAGGAGTGTGGCCATCAAAGTGCTCACATTGGCTCTGGGAGGCTGGTGCCACAAGGCACAACTGCAATATGCTTTACTGATGTCACATGCTCCATGTAACATCTAACCACGGATCAATAAAAAAACATTACCTTGCACATTCCCCCTTCTTCTATGATAGGGGAGATTCAGCAGAGGGAATCCAATGCTTTAGCCATGAAGGAGTTTGTTGTTCTGATCCTCGTCTTTCACCATTGAAACCTTCCCTGTTGCCTTTCCTTGTTTGTCAGTGGAGCCCCTACTGCTGCTTCTTCCAGGAGCCACCTCATCCCTTAACCTATGTTACCCTCACTCCCCACCCCAGAGAGCCTCATTGCGAATGCCCCTGCCCTTTGCCATCCTCTGGTCCTGAGAGGCTGGCAGCAACCTGTCCTCATCAACCTGCTCAAATCAATGAGACAGAAACTCATTTCTTGCTTTAATAATTATTATCGTCTCTTTCCTTTAACATTACTGCAACTGAAGGAAAAAAAAAATAATCCAATTGCAAATGTTGATGCTCCATTTAAGCTTGTTCTCATGAGTTCTCCCTCCTCATCTCCTCCCCCGGGTGACTGCCTTCATGCCCCTTGTCTGGTTTTCCTCAGACTGGAAGCTCTTTGGGGTAGGGACTTAAAGACTTTACTGTGTGTGCTCTGCAGCAGAGGTCTTGTAGAGCAAGATAATAATCCATGTGATCGTTTAATTTAGATTAGATTGTGCCACACACAGAGACAGGGCTGAATTAAAATTGCATAGGCAGTCTTGATTGTGATATTTGCAGTCATTTTGTTTGTTTGTTTTAACATTACAGCTTCTTTAACACAGTGTTTAGTGCAGTGCCTCTCTCACAAGCTCTCCTCATTTATCCTACCCCAAAATCAAGTATGTGGTGTACATTTTGCACAGTTAAATACCGGACACATTGCAGCCCTTGTCTGTGACAATATGGTGTCACTGGAGCATGGCAGAGAAAAAGGGTCAATAGTGAGTTGCAAGAATCTCAAAAGGAGAGAATGGGGATTTCACAAGTGTATCCTAATAGCAACGATTGCTCAATCCCAGACTTTCTGCCCCCATGTGCAGAAAGATGAGCAAGGCTGTTGTTCCCAAACCTGGTCCATTTCCTCTAAATCCCCTTCAGCCTGTTTCTCTGCCCTTGCCTCCAACACCAGCTTCCCTAATTCTTTTCAGTCATATGTATCCACAAGCTCTTTGGTCAAAGTTTCAAGTAACATGGATATATCTCAGTGATTCCCTCAATTTTCCACCATCTCCTTGCCCATCAGTCCCAGTGTTCCTCTGTGATGAGTTTGTCCAATGTGTGTTTGTGTGATCCTGTTGCCTTGTCTCTCTCCCTCCAGCTGCTGTTTGCGTTTCTTCCTTTGGTTTCTAGCCACAGTCTCAGCATCCTGTCCAGTTGCCAAACTCCTGAAGGCTTCATCCAACCTATTTGTCCTTCCTCACTACAGTTTCTTGTCAAGCTCCTCACTCTCCATCTTGTCATCTCTGTCTGGATTCCTAGTCCCCTGCACCCCCGCATTTTAAAGGATTGATTGCAAATGGTATTTGTTGTGATTTCACACTGTGATTGCTGTTGCTACAGCTCGTGTTTAAGGTGCAGTGTCTAATAAGTGCCCCTCAGATGGAAAAAAAAACTTTCCATCACTCATCCTGCAAGCCATGAAACCCCTCAACAATGAGTATTATTAAAATATTCTGCATCCACAAAGCTTTTCAATACCTGACTGGATAAAGCCCTAATCTGACCTTGTAGTTGACCTTGTTTGGAGCAGGATGCTGGACTCGACACCTCCAAGGCGTTCTTCTCAACCTAAATTATACTATGCAGTTATGAAAACAATCTTACCCATTGGATGTAAACAGAGCTTTCCTGGTTAGCACAACCTGCAAACTTCTGATGGAGCTGAAGTTCATACCTATACCACTTAAGCAGGATATGCCTATTCAGTCTTGGTTCCTTTAATTTTTTTACAAAGCTCACTTGTTTTCACAGTGGTGACCAAATAGCAACTGAAGAAGCGTCAGGATAATGTATGCAGAGCAGCTTGCAGAATGAGTACAGACTCCTTGGAGAACTAGGAGGAAGCTACCACAGCTCACACAGGAGATTCCCATCCTGCCAATATTGATTCCCTTCTGCTCAGCCTTTACCTTCCCTGTTCTCTATTCCAGCAGTCTGGAAAGAGGTGGTATATCCCAAGCCTGCACAAAACACAGCAAAGTGAGCTTGGCCCATAGGGAATGTTTGTCATGTAAATTGCATCCCCAGCAGATTTTATACAGCATAAAAATATTACTGCAAGGGTAGGTGGTAGCATTGTATCTCTCTTTCTCATCCAATGATTAAGTATTGGGCTGGGATTTTCAGGTCCAAGTTCTGCTTCACCTAGTGTGTCATCTCAGGTAGAGGAGCTCTCTCTGTTGGGCTGAACCGAGATTTCAGGCTCTGCATCCTGTAAAGCAGACTGATAGGATAAAGCCAGCATCCTGCCAAACCCTCCTCTAAAATCACAGGTCTGATCTTTTTTTCCCCCTTTCATTAAATTTTGGTCATGTTAAAACTCTTGTTTTGCAACATGTTTGCAAAAGGACAGATCCTGCTGTGGTTAGTTTTCTTCTGCATCCAGTCTTGGGTAATCGATACTGGTCATGAGGAGAGGAGATGATGAGGCTTTTAAAAATGAGGAAGGTGACTTCTAATGCATGTCTAACAGAGAAAGTCTATGGAACGGACCAGGGATCTTATTGCCATACCTTACCTCATGGTGTCTCCTCATGGGCTCTGCACTGCACATGCACAGGGAGCCCAAGGGGCTCATCTGGGTGGAGCAGTTCCAGGAGAAAACAGAAGTAAAAGTGATGGAGTCCCAATGCCTGTGTGAGAAAAAGGACATTAGTATTCAAAAGCATGGTTCTGCTCTTCAGGGAAACCCGTTCACATTTTCACACAGAGAAGCAGTGGAGCTGCAGGGCTGTTACCTCTCTCCTTTCTTCCTTCCTACCTCAGAAAATGAGCCTGTCTGGTCTGTGCTGGACTTTGCTGCTGGGGCCCTCACCATGCCCTCTTGTGAGACACAGCCCTTCAGTAGCTAGGGCTGTCAAGTCATTTATGGAAGCAGCTGTAAATCTCAGAAGGGCTGGTTACTGCTAAGTGCCTGTCACAGCCGTGTCTGGAGGCAAGTGCGGTCATGTGGGCTTCTCTCAGGTAGCAGGACTGCACTTTCTGCAGGGGGTGGCTCTCTGTCAATGGAAGGGAGCAAAATTCCACTGGAGGCAGGACTAGTTATGGGAAATACCATTTGATTTCAACTGGAGGAGGAGCTGTATAAGCCAAATCTGAATGCTAAAGCTACATTCACTCCTCAAGCCATTGTCCGTCCTTCTCCCATTCCTTGCCTCTGCCTCAGCTTGAGGATCCTCAGCAAACAAGATTCCTCCTTAGCAAAGTTCTGCTGCACCATCAACTCTTTCTCTGGTGTCTGTGCCCCTCTTCTTTCCTCCCACCTCCTCCACTCTAAAGGGCTTTTGGGCTTTTGACATTGTCAGTAACAGTCCTGATGTTTTCTGTTCTACACCTGGGATTCCTCCTCAAACCCATCTGTCTGGCATCCACGACTCTGGGGTGTTTCTGCTGTTTTTCTGACCTCTCAGTTTCTCTCACTGTTGGTCACAGCAATAGGGTTGTCTCACAGGTAGCAGGAATTTTTAATCTTCTTGTCTTGTTGGAGGCAAGAAACTGCATTTGCACACATGTGCATGTAGGCGAGTAGAAAGGGGTGCTTGTGGCTCTGTGCTGTCACTGACTGTCTCTGGCACCAGCGTACATCTAGAGTTACCTTGGCCTTTTGGCTGGTACCCCATAGGTTGTTTACCCCAGGCAGAGGCTCTGACCACCTCACCTTTTTGGAGTGGGGTGTGAATGACTGGCAGGCATCTGTATCACTGGGGAGGGTGCAGGGAGATACTTCCTACATGGACTTGGAGTGTCCTCATTGCCTCTGGTCAAGATGCCCATTTATCCCACAGCACAGACCAAACACTTAAGCTTCACACAGGAGCGTTGCCTCTGCCAAATTTTGATGTTCTAGCCCTGAGCAAAAATGCTCCAGGAAATTTAGTTTCTATTTTAAGACAGACTACAGAAGAACTTTTCCCCACTCTTTTTGGAAATTAGTTGTTCCAGGGGCAGTGGGAGAAGTAGGGTCTAATCTCCCATGGGTTTGAGAATTCTGCCTTCCCTCCACCAATCATAAGCTTGGCTGCTTCTCTTACACCCTGGCTGAGGGGAAGAGCTGTCCCAGTCAAGCACAGCTGTACACCAGGCATCAGCATGAGCAGGCATCAGCAGAGCCTGGTCTGCTACCTTCCTCCTTCCCATCCTGCTTGTCTGTGTGGGACTTGGAGTACTGTCATCCTCTTTAGGTTTGCTCCTACTCCCTCTATCAGGCTTGGGTCACTGGGCACAAAATCTGCTAGGGGCCAGAGATGGTGTGATTGCATGAGCTGTTTTCTTGAAAAATCAACGAAGCTAAAAACATCTGAACCTTTTTTACTTAAAAGCACTGAGAATGCTGAGCTGAGGCAAGACCGATGAAATTACAGCCCGAAGAGAGAGCCAAGAAATTAGACTGTGTTCTGGTACTCTTCGTTATAGCTTTCAGAGGTACTTCAGTTGCTATATACAGACTCACCATGAAATGATCTCGAGTGAAAATTGCTGGGGTGGATGTAGCATTTACGCATTTCCCTGGCTGTGAACTGAAATCTCTCTCGGCTTCCAGTCTGCCTTGAAGTCAAACCTGCTTGCAGCCATCCCCTTAACTCTCCTGCACCCCCTGAAATACCTGTCCTGAGTCCTACTTATCTACCTACCTCTGTGAACTCTGCTTGTTTCTTGTGAATTTTTCAGTGGAAACCTCTATTCTGGGCTGTCTGCTGGGATAGAAAATGATTAGTCCTGCTGTCGTCTCCCTGGTTTTCTGCTGCATATCCCTGAGGTGCACTAGAAGACAAGGAGTGGTTTAAGGTGCTGTTCAAAAGTGTATCTTCCTGTCTCACTGCCATTTGCATGCTGCTCAGGTTTTAAAACCTTACACTAAGTGCGTTTTCCAGAAGGCACAAACAGCAGCTTCATCAGAGCAATCTGCAGAACACTTGCAGTCGCACAAGCATTATGGAACTGCAGGCTAATTTATTTATTTCAATTAAAGGAAGCTCGTGAGAGACAGAAATCAAGACTTGCAGTGTGCACTTGTGTTCGGCTTCAGGGTTGTTTTTTTCCCAGGACTCGGTCACAGAGCAAGTGCCATGGGCCCATGGGCTGTGAGTGTGGTGGGAGCAGGGCCACGACAGCTCCATGAAGCTCTGGAGCGGTGCATTGTGACCGGTGGCTATTGACAATGAGCAAGGTGAGGTGTTTTTATTTTGCAGGGTGGGAAATATCTTGTCATGGTAAATGTCTGAAAGCCAAAAGCCCATAGTATTTGGCTTGCTAGATCTGACCAACAGCAGCTATTCTGTCTAACATCTGAAAGTCTGTAATGCTTTCACTGTACTCCTGCAGCAAGGCTTACTGCACAACACTCCCTGCTATATGACTGCCTTCTTTGCTTCTTTTAACTATGCTACACACAGCAGCTTGCCAAGCCAGTGGCCCAAATCATGCTGAACATTTTCACAAGTGTTAAGATAGAGCACAGGGGAAAAAAAAAAGTACTGTTTTGCCTTTGTTGAAACCTTACCTCTTAAAATCAAAATCTCTTGTGGTTCTTAGACTCAAAATTTGACAGGGAATTACTGCAAGGCTGTGGAGGACCTCCTGATCCTCCTGATTATGAACTGGTGCTGTTTAGTCTAGAAAAGAGGAGACTGAGGGGGGACCTTACTAATATTTACAAATATCTAAGTGATGGATGTCAGGAGGTTGGGACATCCCTTTTTTTTCTGTAGTATCTAGCAACAGGACAGGGGGTAATGGGATGAACGTCCATTCAAACATAAGAAAAAAACTACTGTTGAAGTGAGGGAGCCCGGGCACAGGCTGCACAGGGAGGGTGTTGAATCTCCTTCCTTGGAGGTCTTCAGGACCCGCCTGGACATGTTCCTCTGTAACCTGATCTATGTGGACCTGCTTCTGCAGGGGGATTGGACTAGATGATCTCTAAAGGTCGCTTCCAACCCTCAGCCTAGTGGTCACAAATCTCTTGATGTAGCACAGGATACAATTTCCTGTATGGGCTGCAAGAGTACATTGCTGGGTTACATTATCAACCAACACCCTCAAGTCCTCCTCCACACGGCTGCCATCAATCCACTCATAGCCCAGCTTGTATTTAGGTTTGGGATTGCCTGAATTCATGTGCAAGACTAGGACTAGGTATAGTGTATTTGCATTCAGGAGCTTTACATTTAGGGGATGACCATGTTAGCCAAAGGGAGGAAACATTCAGGTATGCAGAAATGAGCTTTAGTGTTGATTAATTACAAATATATCCAAAAAAGACAAGCCACTAAATGCAGTGACCGAATCAATTGTTGTTTCTGTGTTTTCTCCTTCAATACAGAACATGAACTTGAAGGACATTCCTGTCCCTCATTAGAGATGTCTATGTGTGAGTTTGTTCCAATATATCTTTTGGGAAGAGGGTCAGAGCTACTTCACGGCATGTAGTGTGTGATGTCACACAACAGTGACATAGCTCTCACACCAGCATTCTGCAGCTGTGCTATCAAGGCAGGAGACCTGGGACACAGCTGGACTGAGAAGCTATTCTGCAGCCCAAGCTGAAGTTCTCTTACCAGAGCTAAACCTTAGTGCTTCATTTCTGTTTACTTCTTGTTGTTTAAATCCCAATGGAAACTTCGTGTTAGAGAGCCATTCCTTCAGTAAAACAAAAAAAAACCCATGAAACTCTTAAGTGCCCAGAATTTATTGCAGCACTCTGCAAGATTTGCTCTCATCCTGGGAGGGACTGGAGAGAGCTAAGCTACTGTTACTTTGTTTGCCATCTGTTGTTGCCTCAATAGGTCAGCGTTCATTAGTATGGGCCCATCATAACACAGTATTTGGGTAATTAATTCATTGCCTCAGCCTTCCTTAGGGTATAAAATATTTCCAGCAAAGTTCTTGTTGTCTATACACTTCTCTCTGGATTCTGAAAGTATTTCAATGTATAAGAGGGAAAGGTAAATTATTTCAAGCACTTGCAACAATAAGGATATTTGCAAATAGGCAAATACAGGCTTTGGTGTGTAGGACCGAAGTGATTTGCTGACATGGATTTTTCAATCATAGAAAAGGGGAGACATTGGAGATTTCACCACGGACTTTTAGAAACCACAGGAGTGGTATTTGATAAAGATTTCAAACATAGAATGGTAGGCAGTAACCCAGTCTTACCCATTGATAACAAAGCAGGAACTAATCCATTTCGGTTATTATTTAGTTATTACTATTGATTTAGATATTTGATTAAATAGTGTATTTCTGATTTGTAGGATTTTACTTGAAGCAAACAAGGAAATATTAATGTGCTTTTTAATGAAGTTTTGATTTTAGGGGATTAGTAACAAATTAAAAGGATAATAAAATGTAAGAAAAAAAATACAGTGAAACTCATTGTGGGATCTTACGTAGTGGGAAGATGATTTTGAAACCAAACCTTTGGCAAATTGTTACACACACTCATGTAGTAACAAGCACTGAGCTGCGTGAGTTCAGGTAATCTGGACAGGACCACTTGTGTGCAACATGGAGGAGAAGGCTATCAAGTCCTCACTGTGACAAATGGGTTTCTCTTGACAGCCAATTACAAAATAAATTTGGAATGGATGCTGAGGGAGGGCTCCCTTAGCAGTCAGCAGCTGCTAGGGTTTGGTCATAGAATCATAGAATGGTAGGGTTGGAAGGGACCTTTAGAGATCATCTAGTCCAACTCCCCTGCAAAAACAGGTCCACCTAGATCAGGTCACACAGGAACATGTCCAGGCAGGTCTTGAAGACCTCCAAGGAAGGAGACTACACAACCCCTCTGGGCAGCCTGTGCCAGGGCTCCCTCACCTGAACAGTGAAATAGTTTTTTCTTATGTTTAAACAGAACTTTTTGTGTTCCAGCTTCATCCCATTACTCCTTGTCCTGTTGCTAGATACCATAGAAAAATGGATGCCCCAACCTACTGACACCCACCATTTAGATATTTGTAAATGTTAATAAGATTCCCCCTCAGTCTCTTTTTCTCCAGACTAAACAGCCCCGGTTCCCGCAGTCTTTCCTCATAAGAAAGATGCTCCAATCCTCTGATCATCTTGGTAGCCCTGCACTGGACTCTCTGCAGCAGTTCCCTGTCGATCTTGAGTCCAGAACTGGACACAGAACTCCAGATGAGTCCTGACCAGGGCAGAGTAGAGGGGGAGCAGAACCTCCCTTGACCTGCTGGCCACACTCTCCTTGATGCATCCCAGGAGGCCATTGGCCTTCTTGGCCATGAGGGCACAACGCTGGCTGTGTGTGCTGGCAGGGCCAAAGGAACACACCCTTCACAGCTGTGCCTGAGTGTCCCAAACCAACCTATGCCTTGCCCTGTCAGTCCTGCAGTTTGTGGGGCAGGGTTGGACGGAGGTGAGTGCATCAGTAGCTTCAGAGATGGAGCAATGAAGACATATAATTTGACCAATATTGAAGAACTGGTACCTGGCGAATCCTCCTTTTAAGGCAACAATTTCTTTCTGAAACGTTGGGTAAAGCTGGCTTTGAGCAGCAGTGGATGCAGGCTTAGTGACCCTCTGCGGGCAGGACTCAAGAGACAGCTCTTGGGCACATGCTGCCAAAAGTTTTCAGAGGGTCAACTGTATAACTGAATTATTAGCAGAGATGTCATAACAGCTTGTCTTCGGTGAGGCTTTGAGGGAGTTTCAAGACTCAAGAAAGCACAAGTAGTGTCTGCAAACACTGAAGGCAAGATCCAGCTTGCTCTGTAGCTTAAGGCCAGGAATTAGGGAGAGGTAAAGCAACTGCTGCTCTATTCCCTGGGGCAGGTTTGGCTCCCGCAGGCACAGGTGAGCTGCTGGAGCGGCTGGACGCAAGCCCTGCACTCTACTTTGGGCTGAGGTGGGCACAGATGTGTGACACTCGTGACAATGGGGTATGCAGTCTTAAACTTCAGAGGATGAGGATGTATTGGGCTCCTCTCTGTCCTCGCTCTTGAAACAGCAGACCTGTCTCCTTACAGCTTATTTCTGCTGCAGGTGATGAAGGAGAAGCTCTCATCCCGCAACTGCTACACTGGGAGCTAGAAATGCATTTACAGACACATGCAGCTGACTGCAGGTCCACAGCATGCTCATTTATACTTCTTTCAGAGGATAGGTGAGACAGCTGCTGCTTCCAACTAGCTTTTGAAATAATCTTTTCAATTCTCTTCATAATAACAATGGCTGCTGGAGCAGGCGCTGTGAGAGATATCGCTTGTTAGCTTTCCTGGCTTGGTGGCAGCATGGCCTCACTCCTCCTGCCAAAGTGGCTGTTGGTGATGGTGTGTGATCAGCATCCTCATTCTCTCTGGTCCAGGTCCAGGAGGGTGCTGAGTTGTGATGGTTTTCCTGGGGTTCAGGCAGGGAATGAGAAATCTTGGGTTTTGTCTGGAATGCTGGCATTCGTATGCAGAGGGAATGAGTTGCTTTTATCACTCAGTGCTGCAGGCCTCCAAAATTATGCAAGAAAAAACCCCACAACCGAGGGTTGTGTTGTTGTCTGGGAAAGTTGGGCTCCTGTTATTCGCGTGTTTGTTTGTTTGCTTGCTTTCCTTTGATTGCTTTGTTTTTAGTCTCTTCCAGACAGCTGGCTTTGCCTCATTCATCAGGCTAATTGATCATGGGCAGTGGGGCTATATGGAAAACAGAACTTCTCTGAATAGCTGGATTCTTCTTCGCTTGCTTATTTTAATGAGACGAGCTGAGATAGATGAGATTGCAGTCAGTGGTACTGACAGTGCTCTTATCATGCACTTCTCTTGGCTTGGGCAGGAAAGCCTGGCATGAAATCCCCGTGGATTACAGCCTGCAAAATTAAAACCGAGTAAAGGCTCAACAACAGTATTGGTGTGAGGTTTGTCAGTGCTGTGCTATGAGGATAGTCCATGGGCAAAAGAAGCGCTAAATAGCTGCCTATAATCTGCTGGTGACACAAGGGCTACCATGTAGGGGAGCATGTGAGCTGAGTGCTTTTCTCCGCATAGATTTGAGTTTGAAGCTCATCAGCAGGACTAATGTGGGCAAAGTGACCATCCTCTGCTGGTTCCTAGGCACAGACAGCTTTGTCAGGACAGCTGAGTTTCTGCAGACACTTTTAATTCCTTGGATTAATGATATTTATGCCTTCCCTGCCTCCTAAAGAAATGACTTGGTCTGTAGGATGTATTGCACAAACACCTGTATGAGTGTTGCAGAGATGTCACTGATGATGATGATGATGAAGATGATGATTACTAAAGGAAGTATGTATGCCAAGGTCTTGAAGCATAGGCAGCCCCATTTCACTAGGGCCATGGGGAGTATCTCTGATACTCAAAAAGATGTTCAGTGGGGGCAACGATGGCAGTATTCTTCTTGACTATCTCTACTTAGTTGTGTAAGGGCATCCTCCTGTGTCTCCTGAAGGAAATCACATCTTTTGTTCCTTAGGTGAAGTGATATTTCAGTCTCCTATTGTGCTTCAGACTTAGGCTTCAGTGCACTCAGTGCACAGACCCACCACTGAATGGGTCAGCCAGGGAAAACTGCAGGAAAACAGTCTCTTGGCAAGCAAGGAAATGTTTCAAAAGCAGCTACATCCTGCTTTCAAAAGGGACTGAGACTCAGCTATGAGGATCTACATAGATGCTTTGCCTCTTTTGAAACAGCTGTGTTAGAGACAGCCCCATGGACCTGGCCTTAAAACATTTCATAAATGTGTCTGAGCCTCTGAAGTCACAGAGCTACTCTTCACTATTGTTCTAGATCCCATAGGTATCCATCGGGAACATTAGAACTTCAGCCCTCCTAAAAAAAAAAAGCAAGCTATTTTAAATGGAATTTGACTATTATTTAATTATTTTATTAGGACTTAGAAAAAGTCAGTTTTGATTAAAATTACTTGAACTTTCCACATTTTCATTGGAAATGGGGATTATTCATCTTGGTTTTGGCACAAGCAGGCATTTCTAGTTCTATGAGGAAGCAGCCTGAAAAAACTTTGAGAGTTCTGTTTTTTAAAAAAATCATGTTCTATTTCCATATTCTAAGACGTGCAAATTAGAAGCTTTAAATATACAATTCTGAGAACCTCTGATTTAGCAGTTCCGCTGTAACCTATGGGTCGAGCCACAAATCTCCAGATATGGACCTTGCATTTCTTTGTTAATGCTGTAAACAATTGTGCATTACAGAATCACAGAATGGTAGGGGTTGGAAGGGACCTCTAGAGATCATCTAGTCCAATCCCCCTACTAAAGCAGGTTCATCTCAATTGGATCACTGAGGAACACATCCAGGCAGGTTTTGAAAACCTCCAGAGAAGGAGACTCCACATCCTCCCTGAGCAGCCTGTGCCAGGCCTCCCTCACCTGAAAAGTAAAATAGTTTTTCCTTATGTTTAAGTGGAACTTTTTGTGTTTCATCTTCTTTCCATTACCCTTTGTCCCGTCATTGGACACTACAGAAAAAAAAAGGTTCCCCATCCCCTTGACATACACCTTCTAAATACTTGTAAGTATTAATGAGATCCCTCCTCAGTCTTCTCCAGACTAAACAGCCCCAGTTCCCACAATCTTTCCTCATAAGGAAATTGCTCCAGTCCCCTGATCATCTTGGTGGCCCTAAGCTGGTGGCCCCCAGAAGTTCCCTGTTCCCCTTGAGCTAGGGAGCCCAGAACTGGGCACAGGACTCCAGATGAGGCCTCACCAGGGCACAGTAGAGGGGGAGAAGAACCTCCCTTGACCTGCTGGCCACACTCTTCTTGATGCATCTCAGGATGCCATTGGCCTTCTTGGCCATGAGGGCACATTGCTGGCTCATAGTTTATTATCAACCAGGACTCCCAGGTCTCTCTCTGCAGAGCTGCTCTCCAGCAGGTCACCCCCAGCCTGTACTGGTGCATGGGATTGTTTCTCCCCAGGTTTGGGACTCTGTACCTGCTCTTGTTGAACCTCATGAAGTTCCTCTCTGCCCAAATTAATGGCATTTTTTTTTTCTTGTGGGAGAAATGTAGCCTTTGATCCTTGCAGTGAAAGGTTTTTAGAAAAAAAAAAAAAAACCAACAATTTCAGGCTGACTTTGACAGAGCTGCAGCCACATCTTCCCAATCGGCAATGATTCAGCTCTTTGCTGGTGGTCTAGGATTGGCTGTTGGATGTTTACAGTGGCTCTGGAGAGGGTTGCTTACTGTTGTGGCCCCAGCCTCATCACATGGTTTGACATACACCCCTTGGATGACCAATATGCTCAGCCATATCTCCGTTTTGTGCATGTCTGAGCATACAGACCTGGATGGAGATGCCCACAGGTGACTTGTGAAGTCAAGCAATGTCTGGTCACGGGCAAGTGGAAGAAACAGGGGTGGTCATAATGGAGGCTACCAGGTAGCTGAGGTAGTGATGGGCTGCAAACAATGTCTGCTGATCAGTTTCGTGGCTGTAAGGAGACTGAGAGCTTGAGGAAAGGCCTTCAAGGAACAGTCTTTGACCATATTTAGCTCAGGAACCTGATGCTGCACTCCCTTTGCCAGTCTTGCAGACTGAAGGAGTACACAAACTGCTGGTAGATTTAGACTGTCACTTCATCCCAGCAGGTAAGGGCGAGTCCTGGACATAGGCAGCCCATCTGTGATTATTACAAGCATGAACTAACTCAACAGGGACAATGATCACTGTTATTTGTCACCTGCCTCTGACTAGGTTAGACCCATGAATGGGAAGGTGTGAAGCAATCACGTAGCCTCATGGCTCTCACTGTTCCGAGAGGCCACTGGTGCACATCTAGCGTCCTACTGTTGGGCCAAGGAACCAGCCCAGACCCTGGCCAAACACACACGAGCCCTGACTTCTCTCCTTGGGGTTGCACCTCGCAGCTGGAGGATGTCCCCAGCCACCAAGGTTTCAGTTGAGTGCTTTGAACCGAACCAAATGTCTTCTGGCCAAAAGTTTCTGACCTTGGCAAATCTGAAGGAGGGTCTTGAGTCCGTGCCTTTGTGTTCAACCCAGTTTTCTGATTGTCTTTGGAATCTGAGGTCCAAGTTCCCAAGAGGGCTGAACTGAGGCCATGACGCAGGCCCCGCTGGGGCTTGGGGTGAGGAAACCTCTTTGAACTATGTGATGGGAGGAATGAATGTCTGCCTGTGCTTACCCATGTGTGTATGTGTGTGATGTCCCCATATCCTAAGTGCTTACTGAGGGTACGCAGTGACTCCCCTGGATCCTATTTCTAGGAAATTTCCCAGTTTTCCCACTCCCAGCTACTAAAGGTGTAACTCTGAGGTTCATGTCAGGATCCTCGTTTTAGACTTATTTTGTCTGTGTGTGCCTATATATCCTATAGCTGCACCCCTGACTTGTAGAGAAGCCACAGGGGACCCTCCTCTCTCTCACAGACCAAAGGAGCTCGGAATGCTTAATTTCTTCCTTGACTGGGGACAGGTTTCATGTAGGAGCTTCTCCCTCTTTGAGTGTGTGACGCCTCTAAGGAGCCTATGGGACCAGTACAGTGACACATCCCAAATCACCTCTATACTTTGTCTCCTCCTTGCTTCCTGGTTGGGCCACAGCAGAACAGCATAACACTGGCCCTGTTTTCCTTTAGCAATGTCTTCATTGCACACAGCACCTGGCAGATTCTGACCATTTCAACTTTGCATTTGCAGGAAAAATCGTTAACGAACAGCATGAACCCATATGAAACACCAGCTACTGTTCTTTGCCACTACTCAACATAATAATTAGTAGCCTTTGGGGCTGTCTTCTTAACGTGCTGTAATGACTGCAGAAAAATTTTTATGGGAAGTAGGGAACTGAGGACTAGTCAGTGTCTAGAGAATGGAAATCCTGGATAATAGGACTCTTCAGAGTGAGTGCAGATCCCAGCCCTCCCAAGGAGCACTTCACTCTTTCAAAGTCCGGACCAATGGCCAGAGTACACTTCTGCTCTTTGGAAGGCACTGCCAAGGCCTGAGCAAGTGAAATGTCTTGCTTTCATGGACTCAGTGCAGAGTTGCTTAAAATCAGAAGAATGGGAAGCCACTCATTTTATCGCTCATCGGAGATATTCTCAGATGCCAATACCCCAGACTTCCAACCATCTGGCCTGGACATCAAATGCTGTTGGTGTTCAAACTCAACAACAATCCGAACATGATAAAGCTTTCGCCTGATCTTGCAGTCAGCTGCCAGAGCAAGACTCAAGCCACGCTGCATGAGGGCTGAGGGAGTCCACAAGGACACACGCCTTTCCACCTTCCACGTTCTCCAGAGAAAAAGAAACGCACAAAGACACCTGCCACATGCTTTTGTCTTTTTTTTTTCCTTTTTTTTGTTTTTTTTTTTTTTTTAATTATTCCTTCATATTCAAACTTCACAAACAGTGTGAACTTGTACAATACCTCAGAAAGTGAAACTTACAAAAAAAGTGCTGGTAACATTTAAAAAAAAAAAAAAAGAAAAAAAAAACCAAAAAAACAAACATCTTTCTTAGCAACATCAATTACTCTTCCACACAAAACAGAAACCTTGTAAAATTTATTTCCGTATTTTTTTTTTAAGGCGTAATACTTCCGTATAAAGTATATGCAAGAGATAAAACTTCACAGTATTCCAAAATGTCACAATAATAATAATAATAATAATATAGTATAATGAAGCGCTACAGTTAATTTTCTTTTTTTAATTTTTTTTTGTTTTTTTTCTCCTGTTTTAAATAACAAATACAAGTCACAGGTAAATATACGTGAGAAAAATACGAGGCTAATATTAAATGGCAGGTAAGGATACTCTCACTGTAAGAAAAAACTGGCAGGATGTGTGTATTTATTCTATATTTTAAAGCACTTGATAGAAAAGGCGTATGCAAGGTATTTTTTTCTTTTTTTTTTAACAATTTTCTATTTGCTTGTTTTTTGATAACTGACATACCATTTACAGAGTATAATGAGAGAAAAAAAAGGAACTTAACCCCTCAAAACTTTTGACCTGCTCTTCACATCGTCACAAACCATGTTTCTCGAGAGATGCCTGTACAGCGGTGGTGGAGGGTGTGTGTGTGTTTTGTGTGTTTATGTGTGTGTGTGTGCAGGTGGCAGCGTGCACGTGGGGGGTGTGAGGACAGGTGAGCATCCAATGACACATATAACTATGGCCACACACATCAGTACTGGCAGAGAGTTGTCTCCTGTGGAGGATCTCTGCTGCTTTGGGGCCAAATCCTGAAATGCTGGCAAGATGGTCGCTGCTGGCGGCTGCCGGCTTAAAGACCCCAGGGTTTAAGCCTGGGTGCAGTTTCCCATTCACTCAGCATCAAATGACTGTTGGGAATTTCTTTGTCTCCAAGGAGAAAATGTCCCCTTTATTGTTTTTACACCCATGCATCCGAGCATGCACACTCTCCCCTCCACCATCCAGCCTCCCCTCCATTCCAATAGAGCAAAGGCTGACCAGGATATTTCCGTGTGGTGGGTTGAGGCCAGCGTGGTGAGGAAGGGAGATGGTGGCAGGCCGGCGTGCATTGTGTGTGGCATTTTGCAGGAAGGCTGTACCCACCCTCACCCCCTCACGTGCTCGCGTGTGGGTGCCAACAGCCAGCCACTTGGCCTACGGGTAACAAAAAAAGACAGCAGATAGCATTAACACATCAGTAAGGTGCTCAAAGAAAAAAGGTGGCTCCCACTCTCTCATGGGAAGCCACGTAAGGTGCTTCAAAAAGGTTTGTGTGTTTTTTTTTTTTTTAATTTAATTTTTTTTTTTATTCTCAGTTTCAGACATTTACAAAAAGAAAACCAAAAACCCAAAGACTGATCGAGCATGTGGTACGTGAGAGCAAGGCCGAGAGTTTTGAGACTTCTGACATCCTCCATTAAACAAGAGCTTCCTCAGGGCAGGATGCATTTTTTTGTTTGTTTGTTTGCTGCTTTTTTGTTGTTTTTTTTTTTGTTGGTGGTTGTTGTTGTCGTGGTGGAAATTTGCAAATTTGATTGGTTTTTATTTTTTTAATATAAACAACAAAAAAAAAAGAGAGTAACAAACCAACCCAACGTGAGAATTGGTGTTAAGAGTCAGACTGCTCTATTGGGCTGAGTCTTTGTTTTTGTCTATTTTTTATATTTATATATATATATGTATATATATATTTGTTTTTGCCCATTCATTCAGCTAGCACCGTTCCTTTTTATTCCGGTTACAACCCAATTCCTTCTGTAATTATTGAACGTACAGAAAGGACCAAGTAGTTGTTTTTATTTTTTGTGATCTGTTTCAAGAGCCCAACCATTAATTCCTCTGCTGTTGCTGCGTTTGTGTAGTATCTGGTTTCGTGAGCTTAAGGAGAAAGGTTAGTCTGCTGATATTTAAGGTTGACGTGTGTGTTTGTATGCATACACATTGTTCTATACATACACACTGCATGGAGTACATTTTAACTGGAGATAAAGTGAACTGGGTTCAAACACATATGCACTATCTTCCCCAACGTATTTGAAACAGTCTGGAGCTTTGATTTGATTTTTTCTCTTTTTAAAGTGCATTTAAAGCAAAATAACTGGCATTCACATACCCCATGGAAAACAAGACAGCAGTGGAAAGCTTGACTACGCTAAACTGCTCAGACTTGAAAACGCCAAAAGCAAATGGGGCAGTGACAGGCCTCGGTGTAGGCAGCTATTCTTGGGCAGCACCATTGGCAAGGAGGGAAGGCAGGAGGTGGTGGAAGGGAAATTGCTTTAGAGGTTGAATATTTGAACTGGTTTTTTTTCGATTCTGAATGTAGCTGTGTCATTCCCAATACAGCTTCCTTCACTGTATACGTCTGACTCTCCCTAGTTCTGTCTTTCGTCGTGTGTGTGTCCCAAGTGCCAGCATCTATTAGGAATAAGGCACTGCTGAAATTACAGTTTTACAAAAGATGCAAAATAATCCAACCCTAACAATCCTGACTGCCTGCACTGCTCTCCTCCCTCTCCCTCCTTTTTTTGTTGGGGAGCGGGGGGAGAGGAAGGGAAATATTGCATGTGATCAGAGTTTATTCTTATGTTCTCTAAGTGTGTCAAAAGTATGCTTTGGATAAATGTCTTAAGTCCATCAGCACCAAAGATGAGTAGGAATACACCCTTTCTCTTGTATATACATGCAGACTGTTAATTGATATGGGGGAATAACTACACCGTTCCCCTGCTGCTCCTCCCTGGCTCTAGAGCTCAGCCTAAAGAATAAACTTCCAGTCCCCCGTCTACAGCATTTTAATTTACTGGATCATTTACAGAAGCGATCAAGGTATTTTTCATTCCCATTACCCAAGTGCTACAGGTTTTACTGGTGGATTTCTGAATGGGTAAGCTCCTGAAAAGCCTGTGTGGAGCTTTGTACTGCACAGAGAAGAGCAGGAGTGGGTGCCCATCCTCATTGCTTGCCTGCCAGACGGACACTACTCAGGGACTGCTTCATGCTGATTCTTAAAATAAGAAAAGCCTCTGCAATACAGCTGTGGCTTCTCCATGGAGCCGGGGACACTGTGCGAGCCCACGGAGAAACCAGACAGCAGCTGGGTCCCCGTCTTTGCCCATGAGCAGCTGTAGATCAAAAGCTGCTTTTGCTTTATGCCAATATGCTCTTTTCTCGCCATGGTTTTGACCTGGGAGCAAGCCATGTTCCAGTAACAGGGTGGGGTTTACTGGTCCTAAAAACAGCAGCTAGCCCATCGTAATATGCATTTGCTGTGGCAGCTGGTATATCCTTCTCCTGCTAAAACACTGAAAACGGTTTGTCAACTACCTTCCCTGAGCCAGAAGCCCACTGGCTCCCTTCACAGAAGACTAGGGCTGCCTAGCAGAGAATATAGTAAGAAGTAGGAAAAGCAAGCAGACAGTAGCAAAGAAAGCATGAGACCAGATGGTCTAGCATTTTATTTTAGCTCTAGGCTGGTCAGTTCAGTCACCACCATTAAAATGGACTGAGATTAAAGGAGTCTAAACTGCTATGAACTGGGTTTTTCAAAGTGACACAAACCTTGGGTGGGAAATTAATTGCCTTTTTTTTTCAGTGGTTTAAAAGTCATCTTGATAAGGCCACAAACTGCATTTGTCTTAACAATGTAACTGCTTGCAAATGGCATGGATTGAAATTGAGTGAGCGCTTCACTCAGCTCGAATAGGAATAGAAGAGCCACCCCATACCCACTATGACTGCTCTGTAGGAGAGAGGAGCATCTGAGGAGGTGTTGGTGGAGGGTGTCTCCCTGGGAAGACCTGCTACGTGTGAATAAGGAAAGGAGCTAACAGCATCTCTCCACTTCCTTTCCCCTCACCACCACCTTACTGTTTTGCTGGACACCTATGAACAAGTAGCACTTCTAAAGAGCCTCCTCCTGTGTCTCTCACACATGTCAGTTGGGGAAAGGGGAGGAGGCTGGTATAATTACAAAAGGGGAAAAAGAAGGCACATGATTTTACTCAGTCCTGACTGAACCCACATTTTGAAAGCAAGGGCAGTTTAGGTGGAGGGCAAAAAAGTGCTCAGTGGAGCGGGTGCTCACCGAGAAGAAATCTCAGGGTAAAGGAAGAGGGAGAATAAAAAGGAAAGGCAGGAGAAATGAAGGCCACATTCAGCTTTCTGTCTACTTGACAGTTCTCAAGATTTGGCTGCATTACTGTCCAGGAAGGAATATAGTCTGGTTGGTCTTGAATGTAGCCCAGTTACATATCTCCAGTTTTTGCTATGGCTGTTGGTGTCTTCCTCCTTCCCTTTTCTCTGGTCCCATGAGTGCCTGGAGCACTGCTTTAGTCTTTTGAAGCCTGTTCTTAAAAAAACTGAGAACATGGCACACCTCTTTGGTCACCCTCTGCCTCTACTTCTCCTCAAATCCAGAACTAGTGATCAAACTGACTAGTGCTCCCTGCTGGTCACTCCCACTGTGGGTGTGCCAGGAAGGCTTGATTAGTGATTGAAAATGCAACTGGTTTTAGTTGAGTTGGGGAGCTGGGCACAAAAGCCACTGGCCTATGACTGGCAAACAAAGGGAGCTGTTGACTGAGAAACCTCGATGTCATTTACAGAAGTCATTATGAGCATCAAGGCTCTCAGTCACTTAACCCATTGCACATTGCCACTTCTAGGTTCTCCTTCTTGGCCAATGATCATAAACCTTTCCCGTTCCTGTGGTAGATGGGAGAAGAAGTAGAGCTGACGGGCCTGGCTCTGGGATTCCAAAACATTGTTTTGCCTTTTCCCCCCCAGAGTAAAAAATACATTTAGTTTCTCTCTAACTCTCCCGCCCTGCTCCCCTCCAACTTGCTCAGGAAATCACAAGGCAGAGAGTAACGAGAAGGAGGATCACCAACAGCTCTATGAAGACACAGGGTGGTAAAATGCTTCCACACAAACTCACAGTCCAGTGTTTGTGACATTTCATAAATAACTTTTTTTTTTTTTTTTTCCCAAAATAAGAATAACACAAGAACAATCCCTTTACTTACTCATCTGAAACAAAATAAACAGCAGTGGCTACAAACTTCTTCTTGTTAACAATTACAAAAAAAACTCCCAACAATACAATCCCCCAACTTTTACACGCGCCTTGAATGTTTTTTGTTTTTTATTATTTTAAACCTCAAAACTGCAGCATATCCTTAAGGGCAAACTTTTCAATTAGTTTTTTCTTTCTTTTCTTTTTTTTTTTTTCTTTTTTTTTTTTAAATAATGTGTTCACCAAAAAGAAAAAAAAAAAAAAACTCCACAAAACAGTCTTGTACCAAGAAAATGCATTCAAAAATAGAAAATACTACACAACAAAAATATGTACCCTTCCTTTCCAAAAGAGTTTTCACAAAAATGTAGAAAAATGCCAACCTTTTTTTTTTTTTTCTTCTTTCCTTTCCTGAACACTTCACTTTCAACCTAGGGCACAATTATTTATTGACTTATAATGTCTGTTTTTGCATAAAATATGGAAGATAAAAACCAACTATCAATCAGGACTGTGAAGTTACAAACAACACCTCATTATTCTCCCCACCCCACATTCCCTCCTTAGAAAACAAAACAGAGAAAGCCAATGTTTCAACAACTGATTGAAAGCCGTCAGGCTAGGAAAACCCATCAGCTGATACGGGGATTCAAAGATGCTGGCATAACAGGAAAATCATCTGCCTTTTCAAATGCATGCTCTTTGCATTCACCTCAACACGAGCCTCTGCCCTGCTGTACTCAAATGACCAGGCACTATGGAGACAGGACACTGCCGGGCATGGAAAGATTCGGGAAGGATGTGGGGCAAAGAGCCCGGGGACCGCACACGGGTGTGCACACATGGTGTTTTACTCGTCAAAGAACTGTTGCCATTTTGAAAGACAGAGAGGATGTTTCCATATGCCTAAAAAGTGCAAGGGCCATTTCTGGATCATAGTAGTTAAATACGTAAAAGTTTTACTAGGCTTAATAGTCAAGTCCATTTTTTTTTTGTCTGGCAAAGGCAGGCTCTTCGACCAGAGTTAGATATTTATCAGCTTGCAGTTGGGAGTGGGTAACAGCTGAAATCTGGTAGGCAAAAGTGTCACACCAAGGTGCATCCAGAACTGATTTGTTCAGTGGGAAAGTGTTTTGCCTACCTTGAATGGTGTTCAAAGGGTATTATGTGATTAACACAGCCGAAAAGCCAACTGTTTCAACAGCAATAAAATCTAGCAGTGGGGACTTAGGTACTACGGAGAAGGCAGCTGTATCTTGCATGCATGTGGCTAAATCCATCCTTTGTGTACCTCCTTTGACTTCACTGCGATTACACCTGCTTGCACCAGGGATGAATTTTCCCCATATGGTTCTGCATTTTATGACTGTTGGCCATTTAGGAGCCTGACTCTGCAAAGCACTGTGCTAAAATACTCCCATTTGCAGAGCTAGGATCAAAGAGGCTTCTCTCTTCTCTTGTTTGAGGTTGGATGTTTTCCTCCTAGCATATGTTTTAGAGGATGCTTCCACAAAAAAGGAAGAAGAGGGGAGCTCTTTCTGAGCCTTTTCCACTGTGTGGCTGTGTGTTTTTCTCTTTTTTTTTTTTTTTTCTCCCTCAAATGGCAAAAATGTGTCTGTGTTTACTTCCAGTGCATTTTTTTTTCTCAAGAATTCAAAACAAAAAGGAAACATTACTTTTTCCATCCTTCAAAAGGAAAACAAAACCAAACCAGACCGATAAAAGTACAATACAATAAAAAATCAGGCATTATAAAAGACAACGTGATGTGCAACAGCAATACCAAAGAAACAAAAAAAATAATAAAAAAATTATATATATTAGGATAAAAGTACGAATGAGCCAAGAAAGCTATCTAACCCCACTACCGGATGATTGGTAAGCATTGGTTAAGAAATAGGTAAGGCTATTCTGAGATTTCTAACAACACAGTTAACCACTGCTCCCCTCACACCTTCTCTTCGTAAAGTTTTCACCTTTCACTCACTGGTCTTGAAACTGATTTTTTTTTAATTTTTTTTTCCTTTTCATATTTTTTTGGTCTACAGTAGAATTACGTGTTAATAACAACAGCAAAACAAAACTCGAGCTTGTTTGTGAGAGTAAGTTGGTGCCACATCCACGACGCAGAAGGAAGAAGACAGACAACAGAACAACCGCATTCAATTTTTTTTCACACATAAAAGCATATTTGAGGGCAACAGCATAGTTGACCAAAACAAGTTTTTCGGGGCAAGGAGCAAAAGCTGTAGGTTTACAACTACACCAGTAACCAGAGCCTGGTCTTTCGCCTTTCCTGGTATTCTTGAGGACAACAGTAGCTTGACTGCCATATGGCTTTGCTGTTCTTGTCATCTGGAGTAACTGCTGACTTGCCATCTACTCACCACTAATTGCACTCCTGATTTGATAGGAAATGAAAGGGAAAAGTAAAAGACTCCTAGCTGGGGCCAATGCTGTCCCTTGGTCACCTTGGCTGATGTGACAAGATCAGCAGGATCAGTGAGGGAGGGCACCTGGCTGGTAAGCTGTTTGGGAGCTGTCCTGAAGCAAATTCGGACTATTTAAGGTGACGTAACAGACCATTTAGCCTCCTTCTTCAATGAAAAAGCCATGAGCACTGACAGGTTAACCTGGGATTGTTCTGTTAGTATAAATTCTCTTAGTTCAGCAGGGATGGGAAAGCATATGCTCTCCATTGCTTTCAAATTGCCTTCATAAATGTCAGCATCACCAGCCACCAGAGATGAATTCCCTACAAACTTGGCTATAGCACTGTGACCAAAGCTACATCATAATTCCTGGCATTTTCTTTTTTTCTGTGGAACTTCTGAAACTTAACATTTTCCTCAAGGGTAGGCTCTAAAATTACCATGATGTCGAAATATATCCCTAGCATCTTACTGAATTATAACTACGCCACATAGTCCCAGCAAAAACTCAGACTGATACTCAGCAGTACTCTCCAATGTCAAGGAAAGGAACACACAGAAACAAGATGACCAAACAGTACAGGGAAGTCCTGTTTTGGATCTAGCCCACTACCCAAAGCGATTTTCATTCAAGAGAAAAGGTGCAACAACAAAGCAGGATGACAAATGGAGAACTATGGAAGTTAGTGTTTCTCCATCTGGAGAAAAAAAAAATAGGACTTTAAGTTATGCGGCATCTCTAGTTAGCAACATATGTTTTGGCTTCTTAAAATAAACCTCAAGTTATCCTTGGTTTCTCAGTCAAGCACTGTCTACATGGGGCTTTCGTACCATGCTGAAAAAATAAAAAGAGTTTGTGCTATACTTAAACGCAGTTCCAGTTAAACTAATTTCAAATCGACCACATAAAAAGGAACAACTTATTTAAAAGCCATTAAAACTACACAATCACACTTAACGCCCAGGAACTGATCTGGTCGAGCACTATGAGTGGAAACATAGGCTGGAATGTGGCTTTTAAAAAATAGTTTGGTTCCTGTTTACATGGACTAGACTGTTTTTATTGAAATGAGTCAGCTGGAATCAGGTTTAAACAGGCTGAATTCAAACCCGGGTTTTGGAGCATGGCTCAAAGCCCCCTTCTTCAGGTTGCAGTACTTTTAAAAAACTAGTGCAAATGGCATCTTATCACAGCATTGCAAGCATGCAGTTTTCCTCTCCTTGCCCAAATAGGGTTGCCATCAAGTCACACCACAGGGGAGGAATACGCAGCAATCATTCAGCCAGAACAGTTCAAACTACAGAAGTTCTTTATTTTACCACAGCAGGAAAGGCACTCTGGACACAGCAGGCTCAGTAAACCCTCAACTTCACTTTTTTGTTTTTATTTTTTTCTGGAGCAATCCACTACTCCTCTTTGACAATGCAAATCCACTCTGACAGTAGCAATATATGCAGCTGCCTTAAACAAGAAAACAAAACAAAAAACTCAGTTAAACATAAAAGGGGAGTATTAGCTCATAACCTGATTTAGCTTCAGCAGACAGACTTCATTTCCTCTTGTTCCATGACTCTGTAGCTGTTACTACTCCTACAGACGCAAATGCCACTTTACAAATTAAAGGTGCTCTCCTGACACTGTATTATGCTGGCTCTCAAACAAGCTGTGCTTTCGTTGGGCATCCACAGCCTCATTACTAGAAGACAATCTTCCAGTGGTTTTCATCTTACAGGATTCCTGCAGATGGCTCAGAAAGAGTCCTGTCTGCTTTCAAGAGAAGTCATTCAGTAGTTTACCTAACACTACATCAGGGATATCTCCAGTTCTTCTCTTCCAGCCCTTTCAAGCCAGGATGAATGAAATCTAAGAGTGAGAATCTCAGACTTAACTCCAAAGTCTTCCCTAGTTCTAGACTGACATGTTCCTTCCTAGTGGTGGGACTTGGTGATCTTAAAGATCTTTTCCAACCATAATGATTCTATAATTCTTCCCATCCACGATCTGCCTCTTGTATTTTATTCCTCCTCTAGTAGTTGATACTTTTCTCAGATGAGGCAGCCCAAGAAACTGACCAGCAACAATTCGCTTTCCACTGTGCAGCTCTGTGTAAGGTCTATACTACCCATTCCTTGGTACTAATGAAGTCAAAATGTCTTAGCTTCAAGCCTAAGGAGAAATTTAGGGCATGAAAGATTTCTGAATATCCAATTACTCTAGGCTTTCCTTAGACGACTACCTTCCCTTTCCTGTCTGTGGAACCTCTGTGTACATTAGACAAGAAGTCCCTCCACTACAGGACTGAAGCAGAAGCATTCATGTTTCACATTCTTTTCCCAGTTGCTATAGAGAGCATTTTTTTTGTGATCCCGTTGCCTTCTGGATAAAGTTGTAATTATGGTCTTACTGAAGAGATTCAACACAAACTTTTGAGGGTTTACAGACCACAAAGAGTAACAGCAGAGATGGATCTTGCTGTACGTTACTACCGCTCTTTCCTCATATTAGGCTTGTCACAAAGTTAATGACCAAGGCATAAGGCCAATGAGCATCTGGACTGTAAGAATACTTTCTCACTTAGGATTGCATTTGATTCCAGCGAAAAGATTTCATGATGCTGGACTGTTTGAGGAGACAAATCAGACTGAAGATCTTAAAATGCTAGATATTGTCTTTGCCTATGCAGGAATACTTCTTACTGTACTGAATTCCACATCACCCTTTCTTGTCAAAACATCCCTCTTGCTCCCTTTGCCCCAGAGGCTTGACTGAAACACCTTTAACTGAGTGTTCAGGATGACTGTTTATTGCACTGTTCCCATAACAGCCTCAGAAAGAAATGCTTGTTTTCAGTGACCTTCCCCTTTGGTAAGCCTGCTCTGTGGCTTCACTTCTTGAGTGAGAGATCACACTTATACTGAAGGGATGCTTATCACAGCTGAACCTCTCTGAAGAGATCTTGTCTGACAATGCAAGTTTTGACATCTGAACTAGGAATCGGTGTTTTTTAAGTTGAAGCCTTACGTTGGTTTTCATGATGAGCAGTTCTCTTCATTCTCTCACAGCCCCAAAGAACAGTCTCTAGGTAAAGAGGGGAGGCAAGATCTGTAGCACCCTGAAACCTGTGATGCCTCTTCAGTTTCTATTATAGTGCTTTAAAAAAAAAACCCAACTATTTTGTTTGAGTTGTTGTGTTTTTTTTTTTTTTACAGAAGCTATCCAATACAGCTATCTCAGTGTCTGACTAGTTGCAAGTAAAGGTAACCCCAGCTCTTTTTCAGCCTGGTCAGGTTTATGGTACGTGCTGTTTTCTGTGCCTAGCCCGTTCTCTTCTACCTTCCTGCTTAATTGGCCCCTTCCAATCCCACCACATGTAAATACATTTCAGTAGTGCAATGCAGTGCAGTGCAGTCATACTTAGTGCAAAAATAAAAAGCCTTATCCAGACCAAAAAAGCACAAACTCCCTCCCCACCCCACCCAGACCCCAAGAAATCATCTCTCAGTAAAAGCACCCCAAATGAAAGGGGAATTTGCTGTCTCCCAGCCACACTTCCACATGCCTCATTTTCTTTCCTCCCACTCAAGGTAGATCTCAATAGTGGACAGGACACTTATCAAAAACAGTAAGCTGAATGACAAAAACTAAAAAGGAGACAAGCCCTTGGTGACTGCAGAAAGAAGAGGGAACTAAAAAGATAGAGCAAAAAGGTCAGTAGTGGTTTCACACAAAGTTGTCAGATGCAAACTTTGCGAGGGCACATCTTGCAAAGGGCATGTGTAAGTGTGGATACAAAACCTAGAAGGCTTCCCCGTTCCCAAAATACAGTCCTTATGTTAACAGTGCCCAAGCTAAGGTTCTGTAGTGCAATCAGCTTTTCAAAGGGGCAGCTCGCTGTGGCCACCTTGAAACAAATGGACAGATCAACACTAACTTTAGTTTTCTCCCTGTCACGCAGACATGCACGTGCACGGACCACTCCCTCCCGCCATCCTGCAAATACACGAGTATATATATATATATGTATATAAAAAGGATTTTTTTTCATGACCCTTCTAGGGCTATGGTGGGAAAAGCAGGAATTTAAATGACAGGCATGTAAGTACCTCAACAGGAAAATAGGTATGAAAAACACAATAAAGCTCACTAGTAACAAAGGCAAGCATGTCATGGAATCAAAATTAGCCCATGCCTCCCTTAGCTTATCCATCTCTTAACAAAATTAAACACCTGCCAGGGCTTGCCATTCATTAAGATATCACTTGGGAAAAGACAACAAAGACTTTGGGGTACTCACAGGTTTGGAGATTAACTTCAGTTTGGACAGCTACAAGAGCCTCCATCTAAGGCTGTGGAGCAGCCTAACTGCCAGACAGGAGTGTGGAGAACCATTAAATCTGTAAAAGAGGCCACAACAGGGAAGAAGGAGCAAGAAAGGGAAATGTGTGGAAAAAGGTACCCATTAGGGCAATACTGTTGCTGCTACACTAATCTCACTCTAATTGCTCAGGATATAGAGGAATATCGCATGCTGCTTCACTTAGGCACATGATTCCTTAGGCCTTCTGCCTCTTCTCCCACTTCCAGTCCTCTGTGGAAGATGGCAGCCCACTCCAGAATGTAAACAAAAGCAAACACCAACACATAAACCAAACAACAACTGAGAAGCAGCTTCCTCCTTTTTCTTTCTCTTGCAAAGATAGTAGAACTGTGCTCTGGCCTCCAGGCATGCTGACACACTCTGTTTCATACTAGTGCAGAAAAAAAGATTAACAATGTTTCACGTGCACCAAAATAAGGAAAGACCCTAAGAGAAAGAATCTAAATAAGTGAGAACGGATCCTGAATATCCACCTCCAAAACAGAAAAATGACAAGCTGTAAGGACTTTTGCTTTGTATCTTTACCAATGAGCCTATAAAGAAAAATGAAGAGAGCACAACGGAATCACTAGCCATGGCGTGGGGCCAGCATCTAAAACCAGTCTCTCTGGGTGCAGAGCTACTGTGGTGTGTTCCATGCCAGAGTATACATGAGACACAAGATGGATAACACTTGCTACCTCTTCTGTAAGGTCTACAAACATCAATTTAGCTAGTACAATGAGCAGCAATGCATATTCTTGCTGTTCAGCTGTATGTACTTTAAAGGTGTCCTACCTGTTTGCTGAAATGCTAAGTTCACGCTATACTACATGGGTCACACTCATTCTCCTGCATATCCAATGCTGTAGCGCTTTTAAAAGAGAAGTCCACAGAAAAGCATGATGTATAGTCTGAATATGGGGTTATATAATCAGATATTAAAAACAAACAACTCCATTTCTCCTGCACAAAAACATCATCACCATTACAGAAAAGGTGTGGCCAGAGTGCTTCTGGTTAAAGCAGTCAGAAAACTAGAATCAAGTAACTCCTAAATATCCAAATACCTAAATGCTTTTACATTGTTCTGTCAATAGAAGAGTGACACAGCAAGGGTGTAAACTAGGGAAAAGTGATTTCTGTGTATCATATATCTACACTAGCTGTTGTGGCTCCCTATTTAATTATTTAAGATAAACTCACCATCACAAATCAAACCGAGAGAGGCTACATACTTGTGGAATGAAAGACTCGAGGCTGTTTATGATTCTTTGGACAAAAAAAAAAAAAAAAGTCCCATGCCTTGGTCAAAGGGAAGCAGCTGCCCTGCCATGTGTAGTTCTTTCGAATTAAGCCTCCCAGCAAGGAGAGACTATTTAATCACAGAGCCCTTAACATAGGCAAAATCTGCCTCATGGAGTGAAATCAAACCTTGAGTCAGTTTTATAAAGAACAGAAACTTTGGGCAGGAACATGCTAAATTATGGGAACAGTTCTACCTGTGACATCTTGAAGGGTATATATGAAACTAATTTTTAGGACTATATCTTTCTGTAGAGCTCCATATACTTTCCCTGTCAGAGAAAATGCACTGAAGTCAACAAAAGAGTATGACTGCAGAATTTGGCCCACGGAGTATTGGTCCAATCAGTTTTCAGGATTAAGTATAGACCTCACTGATGCTGGTAAGAAAAGTCATGCCGTACATCCTGCCTGAACTGAGCAGCCTATTTATTTTATGTTTGACAACAAAAGCTCATTATGGGTGGAGTTTATGGGAAACCACCAATTTTCTGCTTCATTTCATTGTAAGAATTTCTTTGACTCTCAACTTTGGAGAAAGGATCTAGAGGACTGAATGCTCAGCACGTATGAAGCTAGGAATAAATTTCAGATTTAAAGGATTCACATGAGTTTCATGGCAGTCCAAGCTACATCCTGGCACTGGGACAAAAGAAACAGGGCACCCCAAAAGACAATGAAACTTGCTGAGATACTTGTGAACAAGTAGTTCTGACTTCACTAAAAGAGAGAGTGATACATCTTCCACCAATAAATAGGAACTGTATTTTTTTAAAAAAAGATACACGTGAAAAAAAAAAGAGCAGCAGCAGATACTGGAGATTCAGTCTTTTCCTCTAAGTGGCACAGGTGAAGTCCCTTGCATGGAGTTCAAGCATTTCTCTCTCCTGGGAGCCCCCCCAGTCTTTGGTGCAAGCACCCCCAAGGTGGGGGACTCTCCTTTTATTAAACCTTGCAGCGAAGAGCTTTAAAATCCCTTTCTATCCCTGCTAGCATAGAGCAACATTCTCTTAGTATGAAGTTCTCCCTCTCGTGGTGACAGTGTTACCTACTTCAACTGTTCTGTTCCTCAAAAGCCATATAACACAGAAAAGAAGTGCAAAAAGGAGCTGAATACAAATGCTGTCGACCATAGAAACGTGAGACCATGGCTTGCATTAGCTCTGGAGGTCTACGTGGTCAACAACGAGATGGAAAACAAAAGTAATAATGAAAGCCATATACTAAAATAAAGCTAATGTTTGGACAGAGTCTTCCCTTGGTGTTTATATCGTTCAAGGAAAGTCCCCAATGAAAGAACCTATAAAACTGTAAAGCCAGTATCACTTTCTGTTTTATCCCTCCTTAGAAAAGTAGAAAACGTGCATATGAAACAAGTGTCTTAGAACATCACAATTCTCCAGATTAGTATTTCTTCAGAGAACGAAAAAGCAAGGATACATGTTCTTCAAAAAAAAAAGACAAAAAGCAAGATTTCTGGATTCACAAATGACTGACTGTCCTTTATGTAAAAGATATGGTAAAATAGTGTTCACCAGCTGATTATTTTGTTAGTTTCACTTTCCTTTAGGCAATTGTATCTGTATACACTGTGTTCTAAAAGTACAATCTCTAGTGTGGATAATCTACCTGTTTGGTACCATCCTGTTTGTAAAACCACTTCTTAGCCTAAAATATAAACTGTAAACTGTATAAGATGCAAAATGAACTGAGGTGTTTAAAAAAGCATTAGGAAAAAAAATAAAAGGCAACAAAGAAGTTAAATCAGAAGTTAAATCAAGAAACATATTAAAATAGTAATTATCCTAAATGAATTACGAAACCTTACGAAGGATAAGCAGGGGAAGCGTGGAATGGGTTACACAGCCATTTAAACAACCGGGCGTTCTCAGTGAAGTGAAAACACTCTCTACAAAAATATGTATGACTCAGCATTCAATAAAAGGAAAAGGCAAAGACCATGGTCAGAAAATGTGGACCACTGAATCAGCACTCTGCTGCAGCAGCTAACTGGAATTTATTTGGGAAATGGCACCTGTTTGGCTTAATGGGACAAAGCCCATCCTCTATGCAATAGGCCAATCTAGTTTTGTTACCTGCGCAATCAACATTGAGAGGACAATCTCCTCCTTTGCTTACAAATGGCTACAGACAGAATAATGAAAAGCCAGACTTCGAAATTACTGCTGGAAGACCATAACTTTAAAACTGCAAGTAAAAGAAGGATGTGGTAGCGGCCTCCATCTAAGTGCAAATGGCAGATGACAGGAGCCTGTGAGGAATTGCCAGCATTTGATGATTCCCATGCTTGAAGTTCTCTTTTTATGTTATCCCAAGATGTGGCATAGGTAACTCTTTCCCTCTCTTCTCATTCCAAAATCACTTTAATGTTTACTGATTTGCAGCGACACAGATTTCCTCCTTCTCAGTGAAAGTACAGTTTGTAATTCCTGTGACCATCTCTCCTTTCTTCCTGACTTTGCAGTTAGGAGAAATGAGATATAATGAATACCTCCTCCACAACCCGCATCCACTTGATGTTACGTGTTTTCATTTAGGAGTGATATGCTGTTGACCAAAGGAACAAAGGTCAGCTGAGACACACCTGAATTAGAAAAGCAAACATGGATTCCTGTGTCTCTTAAGTTTGCACTCTTATAAAGTTTGGATCTAGACTTGCTACTTGGGCCATCTGTTGCAAGATGAGAATACAGAAAGGACACCCCAAGCCATAAGACTTGGGTGTCAATCAGCTTCCCCTGGGCTGTTCGGATCTAGATTTTGACATATCCCTAGTGACATTTCTTTCAGCAGCTCTGTATTGACAATTAAAATCTAGTGGGACTGATCCAAAATTCAGAATCAAGAGCAATGTGGTGTGATGACAACAAAGGCAACAGTCACCTTGGAAAACTTTTGAACTGAAACTCAAACTTGAAGACGTTGTTTTCATTTGAAAAAGAGGGGATTGAATGGATAAGTAAAGATGCAATTGGAATATACTCATAATGGTGGATGGAGGTATTTTTTTAATCCAATTTCTGGCCAAGTCTACTGACTACATTCAGCATAACTGTAGAGAGAATAATATTTCTTCTACCCCAAGTTAGTGTAGAGGATAATTTTAGGAAATCTGAAAACTTTAAAGAAATAGAAGTTGGAAAGAATGAAAGACCCCTTGTGGCATCTTTCTCCATGGCTCAGAATGGAAGAGGAAAGTCTGATATACACTTTAACAAATGAAATAGCAAGACATCTTAGAAGAGAGTATATAGATAACCTTAACTGTCTCGATTGTTCTTCTGAAATGAAAGGTTAGCAGGGAACAACTTCTAACTTTTTGTAGAGCCTAATACTGTTTTACCTTTTCTTAGAAAAAATTGCTTTCCTACATCTTGCTACACAGAGATTTAAAAAGCCTGAAAAAAATACTTGTAAAGACAATAAAGAAGCCAATAATATGAAAAAGCACACTAGAGCTGTAATAAGGATTGTTAAATGCTTCAAATAGCTGCAGCGGTTGATTGGGTTGTGAATGATACATGTTGAAAATTATTTTGGTATGATCATAGGCAGATGCAAAAGTTAAATGATTATACTATGTATATATATTGATATAGAATTGCTATATATATTGTGTACTGTATGTTCTAGCTTTCAGAAATACTGTATTGTAGTGTACTGTACTTAACTAAGCAGATCTAAATAGCAACTTGTCATTTTCCACAAAGTCACTAGTACTGTTAACAAAAACCAAAAAGTCTATTTTCTTCATCAAAAGAAATACATACTGTTACAGTCACAGACATTTTGACTATAGAGAGACAATGTACATTTAACCAAATAAAAATCCCAAACCAAAACAAAAACCACATCCCAAAATCAGTCAGCCAAAATCACTGCGTTTATCATCTTATTCAAAAGGGGAAGAGAAATGCCACCAATCTAAGAAGAGGAATAACATCTATTCAAATTCATTTGAGTGAAAATGAAAGAACTTCCCCCCACACACATTCTTCAAATACCCTTTCTGGGACAAGGGGAATCCCCCCAGCTGGGCAAAGAAGAAGAAAAATGCTACTTTTAGGGCTAACGTAATACCAAAATAGGCAGCTGTAGCTAAATGTACTTACTCATCCCACTAACTGAATGGGTGCAAAACGAAATCCTGCAGTTCTCATGAATTACATACTGAATACTCTCGCTGACCAATTTCTTCTCCTTCTGACGATTTATTGGCCTTTTAGACACACTAACCATGTTCCTAACACGATTCTGGCAAAGACCAAGGGAGAGAAAGCTAATTGTTAAGTGACTGCACATTTGGAATGGATTACTCAAGTTACTTGTAAAGATATTCATAGTCAAGATGTTTCAGAGTACATGAGGTGGGGAAAGAGCTGTTTGATATTGTGCTTTGGATACTAGAGACTGCATACCTGGAGTCTCTATTTTAAAGCCTATCAATAAGACTGCATTACTAACTGTTTAAAGATTTGGTAATTGTTTACTGTTCTTTTTAAGGGAAGCAAACAGGCGAGTTAGATTATTTTTCTTGGATTTTATTCCTTTGTCAGGTGAACATGTTGAAATTCAATGGAAATCAGTGACTGAACTCCAAAGTATCGTTCCAGATCTGCCATCCCTCATGGATGCCCATCTCTGCTTGTGAAGCCTGCTGAGCTGGACTGTTTTAGTTATTTTGTATCTGAAAGACCACACCAGGCTCTAAGAGGCATACTTCAGCCTTCCCTTCGGAATGGGTTCTCGCAAAAATCCACTGGACCAAATCCGAGTGTCATGTTTTGAATGAGGGCAAATCACTTCTTTGGGCAAACATCCAGCTAAGAGCATTTGGCCGACAGAATGTGAACATATGTATCTGTATATACTAACCAGCATACTTATTTTTCACTAGATTCACGCAGATTCCTGCCAATGCTCCATGGTTCATGTTTTAATCATTGTTTCATCTAAACCCTTTCCTGAACCATGCGTGTCCACACAATCAGCAACCTGTCTGTAAAGCCAGAAAGAGATTGTTAGAGACCTACGCACGCATGTACACACACACGTGCATACTCACACACATATTTGCATGCAGACACACACAAAGGCCACATAATTTAGTTTTATTCAAAGATCCCTTGGGTACCAACAGACTGTGTGACTATACAACTAAAGAAAGTAAAGGGGGAAAAGTCATGGGAAAAGTGAGAGGAAGAAGGCTGTGATGTATTTCAGGGCAGTTGAGTGAATGTAATCCTGCTTCCTGAACATGATAGTCAAAGAATAAGTATTCAACACGGGGGCTGAACTTTTAGGGGACTTTGTAAAGTTCAACAAAGAACATAGCAATATCCAGGTGGCAGAAGGTAAAGGAGAAAAGTGAAATAGAAAAGGTGCCTAATTAAATGTATAGATCTCAGAAAGATACCTCTCTGTTTTGTAGAAACAAGACATTGAAGAATCAGACAGTTCAGCTTAACAGTACCTAATCAGGCTCTGCACTTCCCTCAAGTGTCACAGGACCGTGAATTTAGCAAAAAGTCACCAACAAGTCAACTGGACAAATTGTGCACACTATAGAGGCCTGCACTTCCGCCTGGGAAGTAATTAGGACAAGAAATGCTTTGCTACAATGGTAACCAGATTTTTCAGCAGGATGAGGTCCCAGGGGAGATTTTATGAAAGCATATGGGCTACTGTAATACCTAAGCCCAGGCTGACATAGAGCACTTATAAGGGATGCTTGGGGAGTGGCTGCATGACTGTGCATGAAATGTTGCAGCACAAAGAGGGTTCAAGTGCTAACAAAGTTTACATGAGGAGTGGAAAAGAGAATGTCCCTGTGGGATGAACTGGATAGAAGTTATCAGACATGATGGGATATCGGCAGCTCTTTTGTTTGTACAATGATATTGCTGCAGCAAAAAGATATTCTTAGAATATGTTTTTCTTAGAAGAAATGACAGTTAAATCATTTACCTCTGGTGACATGCATGGAATCCCAGAAGTGCCAATACAGGTTGCACTGATAGAAATTAAGAACAGAATTTGTCACTGGGAAGTAGCTTTCAACTGGATTTCTCTCTCATGAATTCCACTGGCATTGGTAGGGCTAGAGTCAGTAGTCAAATCACACAGCCTAATCCCCGTATTATTAATTTGGTTTAGGAGGAGGATTTTTTTTATAGGGAGTTGATGCCAATCAACTCAATCAAAAGGAGGAGAACATTTCGGAAGAGGACCAAACCAGGAGCTGCAACTGAAGGTAAGAAACACCTGAGAAGCCCCATCCATTAAGAAGAGACCACTGTGCCTCACTAATACTTCTTTACCTCTTCCTGACCCTCTCAAACAGGAAAACAAAGTGTAACACATTTGGTATGAAGGGAGTGTTTTAGATGAAACATTGGTTTGGATACAAAACATGAGCCCACTCTATAGCACTTCGGCTCACTTTTGGTTTAAGGCAGCAATTGTATATGAGGCTGTATTTGCTTATCAAAGAAGTATGTTACTGCTCTTTGCTTTTTGAAAAACAGCTGAGGACAAATTACACATTAAGAGGTTAAAATACAGTTAGTAGAGTGTTTCGAAGACCTTCTTGGTCTGCTTATCTCAACGTTCTACTCTTTCTTTCCTAGGGGAAACATTAAGAGCTTTCCTTGGGCATATGCAGTTGTGCACAAAAATCTAAGTTCACTGACTGGAGGAAAAGGAAGTCAGTGAAGTAGTTCTGGTGGTGAAGACTGTGATCATGTATTAACATGAAGAATCATTTTAGAGTAGAATTATTCAATCAGAATCATTTAGGTTGGAAAAGATCTTTAAGATCATTGAGTCCAACCATTAACCAGGCACTGCCACGTCCACCACTAAGCCTTTCCTTCAGATGAGATTCTAATTTACAGAACTGAGAAGGAGGTATCCAATTATTTGCACCACTTTCTTTTCCTCTCACTTTGACGTTGCAGAGTAGCAGAGTTCTGTGTATCTTGAGTTTGTTTCTTATTATTTTTAAAGCTTTTAACAAACAATTCTTGGTGAAACTGGCATTTAAAAACCATGACGTTCTTCTCCTGATGTGACTTTGCTAGATTTATGTTCAGAATATGTCTGACTAATTCTATTTTAAAATAAACTCAGAAACTCTTTAGTCAAGTTACCAATTGCAAGGTGAATAGTGATTTAAAGCACACTATGCATACAATTTACTTTTTTACCTCATTTACAGTAGATCAATCAATTCTGTTTCCATACACTTGAACTCTCTCTCACAATGCCCGGGGATCAAGCACCACGGCAGAGGCTAAAATGCAAAAAGAGGCTAGAGCCGTTGCTAAAAATGTCATGAAAAAATATTATATTAATACTTCAACTTCTTTTTTTCACTAAATTTTAAACCAAAATTATCTAACAGTATCCTAGTAATTATAAACATTAATTCTGAGTGGATATTTGTCCAGATGCTGGCAGACATACACAGGGAAACAGTTCTTTCAGTCACCAAAATTTTGCTTTTCTGTAACTCTACTGTTTTAATTTTATTTACTCCTGATCTATAGCGGAGGGGGATCAGAAATGGAAACATTGAATGCATAACATTTTCTCTGTTCCTAGAGGCACTAATCTAGTTGATTAGTCATCAGCAGTGGGAATAATTAGATGGATATACACTATTACCTAACACATCTTATTTCTCATTTGAATATTTTCTAAGAGAAATGAAACAAAGATTCTTCCTTGTTCTTCACAACAATAGGTTTAAGAGAGTAAAGTATCATTTTTCAGACAGGTTGTTTCTCTGTTAGTGTCTCCCTGTGTACACCAAACCTCTCTGTTTTTTGCTAAAGAAAGCATAACCTGCCCTTTTTGTTTTGTCTGAGTTAGTTTGACGAATATGCACATACCTAAAATTTTATCCAAATTTCACAGCTTAGTCATGTATAAAAATCTGAGGACTCCTTTGCTCCTGCTGAAATGAACTGAATCGCTGAGTAGCTTTAAAGGAAGTTCGCTGGGAGAAGGTTAACAGCACCAACAATGGCTTGGCATGGCCAGAACAAGCCCTTGATCGACATGAATCTAGCATTAGGCCACCTTCATACTCTTATTAGACATGTTGCTGAAACCTGGTATCCACTATCTTTCCCTCTGCAAGGCCTTCCTACTTGATTTTGGCTTCTGTCAGCAGGACACTCAAGTGTTGTGAAAGGTTTTCATTGCATTTACGAACTCAAGACTCTAGATTTAATATATTATCTGTAGTTTCTCTCACAAGCCTTTCTTCAGCAGAGCTGTGATCACTCAGGAGTCAGATCCTACTGAGTGACAAGCCTCCCTGGAGCAGAGGCTCAGATTCTCTCAGGACCAAGTTCTCATCATGTTATACCTCCTTCATGAATTTTCACAGCCAACATAAAAACAGCTCAGGGAATGTGAAAAACGGCTATTTTGCTTTAGGCTGATCAGATGCTGCTTCAGTTAGGCTACCTGCTGGATCATTTCTATCAGGTTTATTTCAACAGCTCAGAGGACCTGGTTGCTGAATTGAATGGGTTGTATTATCAAGGTCTAGTTTTCCTTGACAGAACAGCCATCAGTTGCTAATTTGATGTATTTCTTTTTGAGCAGTAAGTCATCTTTAGCAGTGAGAGCTGCAGCATTTCCTTAGTGTAAGACTGTCAGAAGGGCCACAGATCTTCAGCCTTAGGCATTCTGAAGCTTGAGTTCTGTTTTAAATGGTTTGGGTGTTTCTAATTTTGGATTGGACTTGACACTCCTGCAAACACTATGTTTTGTACCTTCTCCCTGTGGGATTTGTTTTCATTACTAAGAGAGGCAGTACACAGTAGCAAACTACTTAGTAGAGGCAAGAGAGGCAAGTAGAGACAAGTAGAGGCAAGTTCCTCCATCGTGTGAATGATCCAGCATTAATCAAGTAGCTCAAGGTTAACTATATCAATCAGGTTGGAGTTTGTAAGAAGTGAGAGGGCTGATAGTATGAGAGTTATTACTCAACTCTGCTTTGGATGAAAAATAAACTGAAAGAAGAAAAATGTGTACCACTTGGCTTTTGATCTTAGAGGAAAGGCAAATCTCATTATCTTAGACAGTCAATGAAGGGCCCTCTTCCTTGTTTCCTTACAGGGAATTTGAGTTGGTTTGCAAAGTAACTAACAGCATGGGCAGAAGTGGGCCTAATGGAAGCAAGACAATGGCTGAGAGTGTTCCCACATCAACTTCTGAAAAATATTTGTATCTATTGCCCTTATGAGAGACTATTAATTGGGTTTTTGTGAGAGGAGAGACCAGACTGAAATATCACATTACAATTTCCAACTCCGTTGGTATGTTCCTGTTAATTATGAATTGTACTTGCTAGTCCTTTGCAAGAGATCACAGTAGGAGAACTGCACTAACACACATATCCCAGGCATGCACACGCACACACTCTTCTCTCCTTATTGACCAGTAGACAGTTATGCTGTGGTCCTGCATTCCTGGTGGAGTCAGGCTTCCCAGAGAAGGGCAGATTTCAGTGGAATGGGCCAAAGAAGTTAAGTTTTTGTTCTCTGATTTATGATTTCACATAGTACAAGAACAAGGATGTTTCAATGAACAGCAACAAAATCAACCTGAAAAGGAATCATTTCAACATGGTGGTAATTAACCCAAGGAACTCACTTCCACTGGATAGTACTGGGGCCACCTAGCAATTAATAAGCTAGATCTTTAAAGGGTAATGAGAATTATCTGCCACAATATATAATTTTTATATGGGATAAAAAGTTAAGGCCATAAATTATAATGTCTTCATGTTATAAGCAGATACACAGTTAATGAGGATTATAATAAATCTTCTTTCTTAGGCTTATTACTTTGCCATTATCTAACCTAGGTCTTTTATATTCATCCAAGTCATCTGTAACTGGCCATGTGTCAGAGACAGAATATTTGGCAAAGTGGACCACAGGGCAGATTTGCTCTGGCCAATTCTATGTTTTCATTTGACTTCATCAGCCTCAGCAGCAGTAAGAGAAGGCACTTAACTCTCACGTACTCTAAGGCTTCCTTTATTGCACTTCTGCCTTGCAGAGAGGCCTTCAGTTGTATGCTTGAATTTATGTCCTATTTAATGCCTTTTTCCATTGCCAAAGCAATATGACTAGAGCTTTAGGGAAAGCGAGAATCAGGCTCAGGGAGCGCAGGATATTGCCTACTTCATCAGAGGGATGTGTGCTACAGTCTGCTCTTTCACATCTATATCATTTTATCAGGTGTTTTGAGTTTCAAGCACACTGAGATGGATGTGCTCAAACACCGTCAGCAGCACCTTGTAGATCATTGTGACTGCTAGTGTGCCACAGGTATTCTGTCTGCCAAGGAATATTGTAGCAATACATGAAGCCTGAAGACATTTGTAACGTTCAGATACTGTAGTTATTTCCAAGTAGCAAACAATATTTAATCAGATGGGAGGAAGCATCATTAAAAATAATTTAGCATTTTAAAAGGTAATGGGGGTCTATGTTTGAGCTCTTAAATTCACAGAGGGCACTTAAATGACTTGATGAACACTTTCAACTACATTTGCAGTCGTGTTGCAAGTTGCTCAGCGTTTTACAAAAACAAGTCACTAATTTTTGAGCCTGGAAGTTCAACAAAATCAGTTTACGTTTCAGGCAACCATTTATGAAGACCTTGGCCTAAACTCTTTGACAAGCCATTAAGAATTCAATCTAGCATGCCTTAGCTTTATTTTGGGAAGTTTATTTTAACTGGTACCTTTCATTCACTCATTCACAACTGATCTTTAATTCACTTCAAATTTATTAGGCCCCATTATAATTTTTAATTTCAAAGATGACATTTCTTTGACTTAGGGAAGGTTGAAAATTGAAGAATCAAAATTTAGATCAGATTTTTCTCTCTAAACACCATGGTGTTTGGATTTTGGTAGACTTTAACCCTGATTCTTATTTCCTGTGTACTGATTTTCTGGTATAAGAACTGTATTCCACAATAGACTACATCTTGACTATAGTTCACCAGATTTAACAATAGCAAATTAAACAGCTTTTTCCCAGACCTCAAATGACAAATGAGCAGATACAGATTTTTAGGCTGGATAAAAGACTTCATTAATTCTTTGATACTAAAGATTTCAGAAAAAAAAAGACCTTTCCTCAGAGAAAGACCTTTAATCCTTTTGTATAGGCTCACTTCCCTCATTTTCTTTCACACCCTTGTCTCTATTACCTTTATTTTCCGTACAGATTTAGTGTGTCTTTATATGGTAGAAACTAATTCTCCCTCCCTCTGTCTTAGGCTTTGTGTTTGGTTTATATGCAAGTGTTGGTTTTACCAGTGTGGTTATGAGAACAGTATTTTTTAACTAACTTGTGCTCCTTCTCCAGCCCCCTTGAGCTACCTAAACAACTTGGTAACAAAGAAAAGAGATGTTACCATATAAGGGACTCATTTGCTCTGGCACTTGCCTCAAAGACTTGTTTTGCTGCCTACTGCAGCTGAAAATCAGGGCTGCAGTGTTTAAGATCTGCTGAACAATACCTTGCAGGGTACAGAAAGATTCTAAGACTGAACCACCTGTCAGTTTTTTCCCCAAAATCAATCAGTAAGGGAAGAAGTGTAGAATGTAGCAATGAAGTTACCTGTGCTGAATCACAGACATCCAATACAGAAGCCGCAGGTGGAAAGAACAAGCAAAATTGTATGTGGAGATCTATCAAGTCAATAGTTAGAAAGTTATCCTGCATGAATGAAAGTCTCACGTGAAATGCTCAGTGTTCACAAGCAAAGTTTTGTAAACTTAAGGAAGCTTGATTTAAATATAGACACGAGTAAAAGCTAAACTAGTAATTCTTTTTTTTTTTTTTTCTTTTTGCATATTTTTGTTAGGTGCTTCTTCTCTGCCTAAATCATAAAGTCCAGAGTGCAGGTGGTGCAAGTCCTAGCTATAGATTTCAGTCAAGACAAAGACAGTGTCAGACACTGATCCAACTGAACTAAGGACCCATGTACTTTGGGAGTTGGCTTTGGGGGAAAAATTCTCACACAGATACACAGAAGACAACTAGGGAGAACACCAGCTCAAACACAATAGAACAAAATACAGAACACTAACATATATATGAAGATCAGGAATCAATCTTTCACACTGATCCTACATTCCTTGCATAGCTTTGCAATATGCAAAGGATGCGGGATGTGGCCCTTCAGCTAGATCTTTCTGCAAATGAAGAAGGGAATATTGTTTGCAATGGTAACGTTTTAAGTTATTTTGGCATCAGCACAAATTACCAGGGGCAGGATCAGATTCTCACACAAATATGGAAGCTCTCCAGCGAGCAAGGCAGGATGAGAGAACAATACAGCAGATTAGTTCTTGTCCAGTGACCAAAAAGAAGGGAAATCTTAGTTATTACACACTTCCAAAACTTTCAATACTTTTTCAAATAAGAAGAAAGAAAAGACTACAGATTCTACCATCCCCCAAACCAAGGGAACATTGCTAGGCAAATCTCTTTCTCAAAAGGAATCGCCCTTCAGCAGAAATAAATTCTGAGTTGGAACTGAAAAAAAAAAAAAAAGAAATGACAGAGCCTTGGGAAGAGGCAAAAAGAGAACCAAGTAATTCAAAAACAAAGTAGCAGTTTCAACGATACTGCAGGATGCACAAACTCTAGTAGATAATCTCACAGATGACTTCACAGAGCCCCTCATCGACCCAGGTAATCCTTGATTCCGTTAGAAAAGAGAGAGAGTAATACTAGAAAAGAAAATTAAGAAACATCCTTCCTCTTTTTTTTAAAACAAAAATCAAGATCATCTCCCCTCCCCCCCTTCTATCTGGAAGCAGGTTAGCTAACCTTAACAGTCTCAATTTAAAATAAAATATATTTTTATATATATTCATATATATAATAAAAGAGNGCAAAGATTGTGGGAACTAACCCTTCTCTTGTACCTAGATCCATAGGTTGCAACCTCTGATATCTTTGATTTTCCTCTGCGTTTCTCTTTGCCTTCTGTGAAAGTCCTTCTTGATTGTGCTGAGGCCCTGGGCTCAGCGAAGACACTGAATAAATTACAAAAAAAAGCCACCGTTGCTCGTTGTCTGAATCTTCTTGGTTTCTGCTGTAAGGTGGTGGTGGTGGTATGGGAAAAGCAGCGGGGAGGGTGCGCCAGAGAGCGTGGGATGGAGCAGAATCCAGATGAGGAACCTCTGATTCTTTTTCCTCACCCTGCTGGGACTCCACACTATCCAAGCCACACTGCCTTGCACTTCCCTCAGCCCTTTCTTGTGTTTGTGGGTGCGTGTGTGTGTGTGTGTGAGAAAAGCGGACAGCTTGGTGGAAACCAGCAGGGCCATGTTTCCTCTGGTTGCTGCTCAACCAGAAGCAAAATATTCCACAGTTCTAATTGGATACTGTGAAGTCCAAAAGCGGTCAGCATTGTGAATTAACGTCCATTGAAACACTGCGAGCGGTGTACTTATAACGACAGTAGGCCTTGTAGATTTGTAATATATTTTGTTTTGTTTCTTTTCTTTTTTTTTGTAGTGCTCTTCACAAGTGAGAAAAAAGAAATTTTTTTGTTGTGTTTTTTTTTCTGTCTGTTTTTTTGATTTTTTTTGTGATTTTTTTCGTTGTTTGGTTTTTTTTTTTTTTTGTAGTAAAGAAGGGTTGTATTTAGAGGCCAGTAGCTAGAGATCCAACCAGTGGAGCTCATGAAGCACTACCTGGCCTTAAGGCCACCATCCGAGGGAGGTTGGGAAAATTATTATTCACCCAGCCTCCAGAAATGTAATGTACCAGCAGGCAAAAAACAGTTCTTCATGTAGTACAAAAACAACAAAACGAAACGAACCAAAAAAAAAAAAAAAAAGGAGAAAAATAAAGGTAAAAATGAAACAAAAAATCATTTCTTAAATTCTAGTGCCATAGCTTTGTTGTTGTTGTTGTTTCTATTTTTTTGTTTGTTTGTTTGTTCATAACAAAGAGAGAGAGAGAGATTCTACTTATCCGTCTGACACATGCATCCTCATGTGGTCGTTGAAATGCTCGATTTGGTCAAACTTAGCTGGACAGACAGAGCAGACGTACGTGGTCCCCTCTGTGCAGGCCACCACCCCGGCAGGGACAGCCCTCGCGCCAGTGCCGGTGGCTCCGGGCGTGCCGTTGGTGGCACTGTGGAGAGCCACATGCCTCTCCAGCAGGGTCTTGTGGGAGAACTTCTTCTTGCAGATGTAGCACTCGTAGGACTTCTCCCCACGGTGGAGGCGCATGTGCACGTTGAGGGAGCTCTTCTGGGTGAAGCGCTTGTTGCAGATGCTGCACTGGTACGCCCTCACGCCGGTGTGCGTCACCATGTGTTTGATTAGATAATCCTTTAAAGAGAAGGAGCGCCAACAGATGCTGCATTGGTGGGGTTTCTCACCTGCCCGTTACCAATGAGAGAGAGAAAGACAGACAAACAAACAAAAGAAAAAGATAATAAAATTAAACCAGCTAGATACAACTCTATGCTATACACTAATGGCACATCTTTAGAGAGGTACTCTGGCTAAGAAAGTAATTCTGTTAACAATCCTGCTTCGATATGCCACATTTTTTTTCAGCCAGAAGTTTCAAAATGCTTTGCAAAGGGGGCTGTAGGTATTCCCTGTATATACTGTATGTGGATTGGGACCCAGGTGACTCCTGCAAGTTCACATAGGAAACAGTGACAGACACTGGACTAGAGTTAAAGTCTTGGTCCAGATGGACAAAAAGGCCAATGGCATCCTGGCTTGTATCAGAAACAGTGTGGCCAGCAGGGCCAAGGAGGTGATTGCCCCCTTGTACTCGGTGCTGGTGAGGTTGCACCTTGAATACTGTGTCCAGTTCTGGGCCCCTCAGTACAAAGATACTGAGGTGCTGGAGCATGTCCAGGGACTGACAATGAAGCTGGTGAAGGGTCTGGAGAACAAGTCTGATGAGGAGTGGCTGAGGGAGCTGGGGGTATTTAGCCTAGAGGAGACTGAGCGGAGACATGATCACTATCTACCACTACCTGAAAGGTAGTTGCTGTGAGGTGAGGGTCTCTCTCTTTTCCCCAGTAATGAATGACATGACACAAAGAAATGGGTTCGGGTTGCACCAGGGGAGGTTTAGATTGGACATTGGGAAGAACTTTCTCACTAAGAGGGTTATTAGGCATTGGAACAGGCTGCCCAGGGAGCTGGTGGAGTCACCATCCCTGGAGATACTCAAAAGACAAGTAGATGAAGTGCTGAGGGATATGGTTTAGTTTAGTGATAGGCCTGGCAGCGTTAGATTAGCTGTTGGACTCCATGATCTTCAAGGTCTTTTCCAACCAAAATTATTCTGTGATTCTATGACTAAAAGGCCCTGGCATCTACCACAGGCTTCAATGGCACAGCCTTTCCTGCCTGTGCTCCTGCCTTGCTCCTTGCACTCATTTCTAGACAAGTCTTAAGTTACTTTGTCTCTCAGTGCCTCCATCTCCTGACCTGTATGCAACAAAAGCTTGGAAAATGACAGAAATTAGTAGATATCTGATCTGAAACATATTTGTTTTTGTCAAACTGCTTTACATTTCTCAGAAGACAAATGCTAGAGATTGCCAAAGAAATCATACGCTTACAATTGTTTACCCTTTTTCTGGTCAAATCTCATAGATGAAGCATGGATAGGAGTAACTGAAAAGGCAACCTCAGCAGACAGAATTTCCCAGGCTAGCCAGTATTGTGCAAAGGGCAATCTAAAAAGTAAACTTAATAGATGTGAAATTTAACTGATCTGTCTGCCAGTTAAATAGAACACCTTATTGAATAAACCAGAGATATCAAATACTTATGTCATCTACAACATTGCCTTGTGCACCAGGGCTGCTGTAAAACTGAATCTGGTAACTGGTGTAAGTGAACTCTGATCACAACCCGACAAACCAGTAACTACAAGGATGAAATGAAAAAAATATTTAGCAGAGCACATGTGATTGGTTTGTCCAGACTATTTTTAATTCCTTCTCATGCTCAGAGCTTTTCTGGAAGACAATGCCGTGGCTTTGTGTTGCATGGTATCAGGCAGCGTTTTCATGACATGTTGCTGTAATGATACTGTAAACAATACCCCAGACTCTGAATGACCCATCAAAACCTACTTTTAAATTTGTTTTCTGAATCACTTGTGGTATATTTCAGGTGTGGTAATTCATCATCCCCAAAGCTGTCAGGGGACAGAGATAGTACCATAGCTCTGTAACAAACAAAATGATCCTCTGTTTCACTGACTGAAATATGTTTTTCCTTTGGTCATTCTTCAATTTCCTCTCTAGTAGAGATTATGTGGTTTTTTTTTCCCCCAGACATCCTGATTCCTCCTTTTTACAATCTGTCTGTCACTGTTCGAAATCCCAAAGAACCAATCTTCAGGGACCATCATATGCCTGCAGTAATACATCATTTACTCTTTGTATAGTGAGATTACAATATGCTACTTATATTGAATTTTAAAAGTAGATAACTAATATGGATTGTTTGGGAAGGACCTACTTTTGTACCTCCCTCAAGTCTGTTTCTTTTTATTTGATGGTTGCACATATGACGGTGACATCTGTGAATTAAATTGTCATGCTGCTCTTCCTTTCACCAATGATGAGTTTGTCCCTACTTGGTGAAAGATACTTGGTCAAAACACGTTAAGTCCTTACCTTCTTGTTAGCTTTGCAGAACATGGTAGCATGTCAAGTGCAGACAGATCAATATACTTGACATGTTATGTGAAAAATGATAGTGTGTCAGTTGTAATAATGTCTGATTAACTTACAAGAGACTGATTATATTGACAATGCTCACTTTTGCCTTGGGCAATATATGTCCCAGAGTTTGTAACAAGTCAGTCTCCTCTGCTCCAGACCTTGTTAAGATTACAATATAAAAATACCCTAACTTTTGCCTCTAACATGCACTGGGTTTTGGCTTTCTAATCTTAGCTTCAAAATCTTCCTGGGATTTCTTCTCTCCTAAGAATCTCAAAACTTGTTAGGTTTTCTCTTTTGTATGCAAATGTATGTGCTTCCTAAGAGAGCACTGTATAGTTTTTATTCCCATGATTCTTCATCTTGAAGTCAGAGAAAACTTTGTTCAGTGAATTAAATGTGCACGTTCCTCCTTTTGGTTCTTCATTTCATATTTGGCTGGTTTTAAGACAGCAACACAGGACACTTATCAAATATTAATCACAATGTGACATGTCCAAGAAGCAATGATGGCTTACAAGATGTATGGACACTGTACACATTCTAGCACTGTCACATTCTAGCACTGTATTTCCACATTCTAGGACTGTACTTCCACAGCATCCCACAACATTGTGGGACATGGAAGAATATCCATCTCTGGTATGTTTGTGTCCATGTGAAAGAAGAAAGAGCTGTTGGTTTCCACTGTATGGAAAGCTACAATCCCAGCATTGTTTTTGGAAGCATAACAACATGTAGAGATTGGGAGGCCTTTGGGTTATTCAGTTCTGGTTTATGATTAGACTCCTCCATGGCTTCTCTTGTGAGCCCTCCAAATAGCAAGACCAATTCAAACATTTGCATTTCCCAAATCTTTCCTTTTTCCCATGGATCTTTTCCAGAGCCACTTTGCCTGGCTTCCTTTAACAGGGCTGAGGAAAGTCACCTTGACAGTAGAAACAACTGTCTCCTTTCAGGTTTTTTATGGAATAACTGAATGGTTAAGGGTTGGAAGGGACCTCTAGAGGTCATCCAGTCCAACTACCCCACTAAAGCAGGTTCACCTCGATCAGGTCACGCTTTCATAATGATCCTGCCCAGCACTAGACAAGGCAGTAGACATGTGTTCTCTGAGGCTGTACATACAACTTGTTTTCAGAGCAGTCAGAATCGTTTTCTGAAACTCCCACCCTCTCTTGGTTAGGGTGCCATTATGTTCCCAAACACTCCAGGAGCCTGTTTATTCCTAAATGAATTTTGAAATCATTCATCTACCCAAATTAATCCTTGCTGCCACAGTTCATTCTTTTGGTCATTCTCAATTAAAATATTAATTCATGACTGGAGATGCCTATCAATTTCATTGGTTGACTTTAAGTTTAGTAGCTAAGATTATTTTAGGTCAGGTCTTCCAATACCATTCTTTATCTGACTCCAAATACCAAATGCAGGGCACAGTTGGGGGTGGGGGAAATAAATCATCTAATCTCAGGGAAGTTATTTGTGAAAAGGCGTTTCTAATTTTTAGAACCAGGATGCAGGCAGATATATTTGATTGTGTTCTGCAGGGAATGTTTTTCTGAACAATACAATACTATCTACATAGCATTTTAGCTGCTCATCAGCAACAGAAAGATGAACACAAAGGCTAATCTTGGGATTCACGACTCTGGATCCTTGCAGTCCTGCACTTTGTACCAGTCCTGAATAGCTGACCTTTTTGTATGTGTACATAACTGCCTCAGATGACTAGAAGAATTTTTCATTTAAGTGATAATTATAGTTAAATAGAAGTTAAAAGTTTACATATGCACATGGAAGTGAAATCTATCTGATACAAAGCGGAGGCATGACTTACATTCCTACAATACCTTGGACAGTTTCTCCAGGTTCTACCCCATGTATCACAAACCCAGCATTTATTTTAAGATCTGATGTCAACAAAACCACTGCTTGGTAAGAGAAATATTTACTTCTTCTCTAAACTAGAATTTCTCTCCAATGTCAGAATGAGCTGAGAGCTAAAGCAGACAAAATTTATTCCTGAATCCAGGATAGGTTCTCCACATAAGATACTTTTCATATCCTTGCCTTGAAGCCTCGTAACTTGACAAAACTAGAAAAAGCATTTTTGGCTCAGTAGTAGATACAGTTACCTATGTCATCTCAAAGGACTGCATACTAAAGCAGTTGCATTCTTAAACAAAAAGAGTGTTGGTGTTGTGTTCTCTGTAAATTATTTTAAGATTTCCTCATTAAGCATTATGTTTCTGTACTCACAGCTAGTGAAACATCTGACTTACCATGAGACAGGGGATTACAGCAGTCAGCTTCAGTGAAGTACAGAAAAACTTCCTGAAAACACTAACAATTTTCTTTCTTATAGGAACACGTGAGATTTATAAAATACGTGGCAGTATGTGTAACACCCAGGCCTGGACCTACCGCTACAACTCCACCAGGAATGAACTCGCCCTAAAGCCATACCACTTGTCATCACTTGAGCTGAAAACCCCATAGCTGTAAAATGTCACAGGGATGCCCTTTCTCAGAAGATACAGTTTTTCTTTAACGACTTTTAATTACAGTTTCCTCATGCCACCTTTACTTAATGCTGCCTGGTCAGCTTGCGGGGATCAACGAACTCTTACTATTTCCTTGTTTCTACACCGTGCACATTTAGGTCCCTATAAGGAACCTGTATGTTTCTGCGGGGGCTCAATTTCAAAGCAGTAAGCTTGGAAAGTGTTCAGTGACAGCAGCTCCCTGGATAACCTCTCCCTCATTTTTGTGCTGAGGGCTGGCTGGTTGGGAAACAGAACCTAAGTCCGTGTTTGTCAAGGACTTTCTCTTGCTCTGTGTATAAGCTGAAGGGATGTATTCTTACCTGTGTGTACAAACATGTGCTTGACGTAGTTCTGTTTGGCGGTGAAAGTCTTGTTACAGAGAGTGCACTCATAAGGCTTTTTTTCACCTTGCCCACCTGCTGTGCTGTGGCCCGCAGAAGGGGCCAAGGGCTGTGGGGCTGGCAGCTGGGCAGTAAAGGTTGACAGGCCAGGCTGGGACACTGTCACAAATTGTGTCTGTTGGCCAGGTAAAGGCTGGGGCAGGCTGAAGAGAAAAGGCTTAGGGCCACTGCCAGCAGACTGTGTGGTGAAAAGAGCAGGCAGGTAGGTGTTGCCAGCTGTGCCAATGACCTGAGTATTGCTGGTCAGAGTCAGTGGCATCCTCAGATTGCTGGTGAGGGTTTCTGTCTGGCGTAAGTAGATCTGCGTGGTTGGCAATGGTTGGGCAACAGTTGTGTTGACAGAAGGCTGCAAAGCCCCCTTCTCGGTGCTGTTATTGACTGTGAGCACTTTGCTGTCCATTTCAACGTCATTGCTTCTGTCTGGTGAGGAAGAATTGGCATCTACATGCTGCTGCTGCTGCTGCTGCTGTTGCTGCTGCGGCTGAGTGCCATCAGCAGGGACATCATTTTGATCTGCTTGAGAAGGTTCTTGCTGTCCGTCCCGGCCCATACCAGCCATAAACTGCTGCTCCATGGAATCGGGCTCAGTGCCAATGGAGGAACTGACTCCCGAGTCAAAACTCTCCCCTTTGGGCTCACTCTCAGTGCCTTCCGCTTGGTCAGTGTCCTCAGTGCATTCCTCAGACTCATTGCGCTCAAGGATCTGCACCCTCTGTTGGCCATAGTAGTCATAGTCATCCTCCATCTCCTGCTTTATGTGGATGTTGCCCATCAGGGTTTGAATTCTGACAGGGCGTGGTTGCTTGCGGCAGTGTGTGGTCTCTGGAGTGGTGGAGAGGTACCGCTCCATCTGCTGCGACCGTTCATGGATCCTGGTAATCCAGCTGGGGTCTTCCATGTGATGGTCCCTGGGGAGCCCCAGGGCCGTTTCATGGTGACTGACCACCGCTCCACTGTAAAATGAGCGCTCCCCACTGCCATTTTGCATGGAACAGGCATAGAGAGCCGAATAGATCCTGTCCACACTGTGCTGAGAATGGCTCTGCAGGTAGCCAGATTCTGTGTCGGTGCTCTGCCCCGAGGTGCCTGATTCGGGTGTTCCCCTGGGTGTCTCCTGGCCAGAATCCTGAATCACCGGGTAGACCTCTCCCACGTTTTGCGAGACAATCCTTGTGCACTCATCAATCACAGTCTTGATCTGCAGGATGCTGGCAGCTGTGAGGATTTGGAGGGCCTCTGACTGTGAGACCCGCAGCACACCGCTGTACATGAAGTCAATGAGCTTTTGCACAGACTGGACTGATACCACTGAGGGGATCTCGATGTCACTGTAGCCCAGCAGCAGCTTGTCCTGGAAGAAGGGGCTGCCAGCCGCCAGCACGCAGCGGTGGGCGCGTAGCATGCTCCCGTGGATGCGGACCGTCACGTCACAGAAGTGGCCACGGTTGCGCTGCTCGTTGAGGGTCTCGAGCACAGAATTGCTGAAGTTGTGAAGGTTGATGCTATGAATGCGCTCTGTCATCCCCTTGCAACTGATGTTACCTGCAGCAAAAGCCAGCGAGAAAAACAAACAAACAAAAAAAACACAACAAAAAACTAGATTTGAGTCACATCCTCTGGACAGCCACAGGCAGGGCATGGGTGAAGGGCACTGCCCATTAGGTAAACAACACAGAGTGTGCTGTAAAAATGACATACAAAGAAACCTATAGGTATCATCCCCCCAGAGCTAGAAGGAAACTTGGCTGCTCATTTGCAGATGCTCAAGTCCTGAATTTTTGGACCAAAGAAGAGGAAGACAGGTGTAGCTGGGCCTAAATTCCAAGCACACTCCTGGGCCTTCAACTTCCAATCGGTTTATCTGGCTTTAAAAAGCTTAGAGCCAACCAACTGTAAACACTGAGCACATGGATTTTCGGCTGTTTGGATGTGGATCTGTGCCAGAAAATATCAGATTCTCACTTTAATGACCCTTTACACTGTTGCTAATGCAAAGAATCTATATGAAAATGTGATTTCTCTCTAGATTGGTATTTTAAGGCATTTGGATCCTGTGTTTGACAGTATAGTTACTTGTATTAAAAAAACCCAAAAGCATACTGGCAGACACTTTGTAAAATCCAAATCTGGTTCAAGATTTGGGTTGTAAATGTTCCTAAAATCCCACGCACAGTTTTGTCTGGGGTTGTGGTTTAGAACATTTGCTACCTAATAGTGACAAACAGTCCTCTGTAAGAACTCAAAGCAAAAAGTTAACATGAGCTGTCCCATTCGTTTTTAGCGTATCCCAAGTTCTGACTGGCACCAGAATGCCATCATATAAAAACAAATGTTCTCCTGCTGTTATTTACTTGACAGAAACTGGAAAATTACAGACATTTACTCTAAGGAAGACTTTATCTTAGTTTGGCTTTAGAATCTAAGTAGAGAATAGTTTAGAAAAGCACTTAAGCAATTTGGGTACCCGGCCAAACAGATCCTTCAAAACGAACTTTTACAAGAGACTAAAAATTAACTTCTTAACCTCTTGATCCATTTTTCTCTATCTCCATCTTGCTTTCATTACATTGCTTTTCCCTTTTGTTTCTCATTCCATACTGGTTTTTTTTTTGTCTATTCAGATTTTGATGGGCAGAAACTACAGTTTCACATTTTAACTACAAAGAATCAACTGTCCTTTGAGTGGTAAACAATTAAAACATCATCAAGAATTTCTTTCTCTTAGTGTTTGTAGTACATGTATCATCTGGATTCCCAGAAAAGTACGCAAAGAAAAGTAACACAAAATCACCACTCATATTACAGGTATTTTCATAGAATCATAGAATCATAGAATGGTAGGGTTGGAAAGGACCTTTAGAGATCATCTAGTCCAACTGAATATCCCTTACAAAGCTACAACACTTTTTGTCACAATTACTTGTTAATGTGTGAGAATCCAAAAGTGACATTTGGTAGAGAAGGATGAGAAAATTAAACTGTTTTAACAGAAATATGCAGAGCAAATAAATGGCATTGAAAGTGGTTTAATACATGTCTTTTAGCCTAACACTGTTCCTCTGCTCCAGCCTAAAGGGCGCTTTACATCTCAGATACAGGCAGAAAGATCTGGTGTCCTCCCTGCTCTGCCTTGCCCTTTTCATTTATCCACTCCTATCATCTCAAGAATCCTCTATTCTGGTGGTTCAAAGGGAAATCACCTTGGGCACAGGTGGTTATTTTAATTCTCTGAAGTAGCTGAATGATAAAAGAGAAGCACAAAGGTCAGGAATCAGAAATCCTGATGGGGCCAAGCTGTCTGAAGAAGTCTGATGTTAACAGATGTAAAGCAATCAGTATCAGAAGGGTACTAATTTCCATGTGAGATTAGACCACTGGGGTGATGCTCACATAGCAGAAAGGAGGAAGAAACCACCAACAGAATCATGGAGGTTGTGAATTACATGTCTTGTTCATAAACTCTGCCAGGAAGCCTGAGTCTCCTCCTCTGGTAAGACTAATCACAGGATGAAAAAAAGAATATCTTAGAAACTGGGAGACTTTCCTTCAAGGGCACTGCAACTATTGTTACACAAAATTATGTACAGAAAATGATATATTCCCTTCTCCTTCCAAATATAAAGCCATTCTTCAGAAGCCGCCAGGGCAGTTTACATAAAAGCTCAGAATCCTTCATTTGACAGGAAGAGAACTTGGTAAAAGTTTTGTACTTGTGGGGAAACAGAAGAGCAGAAAATTAATGATAAATAGGTGGTGTATCTTTTCAAGACCTCAGCATCTCCCTTTGAGTGGTTTGCTTAACAGCATGCTAGAAATCTTTCCATCAGTAAGCACTGAACACTACTTGTTTTCACCCCTAGGGCTCTCTTTTCACACAAACGTCTTTAAGACGTGCTTCTGGAAAAGAGAATGACCTGTAGTTTATGTTCTGCTTTGTCAAATGAGATATTTGAAAACTCATCTACAAAAAGAGGAAGGTTCATCAGCAAGTTTCAGCAGCCTTTCTCAGGTCCGGTTGTGTGTAGCTACAATGTATTTCATCATTAGTTAACTTGTTGAAACCGCCAGCTGGGGTTAATCAAGGCTAAAGAGAAGAGATTTTGTATACATTTATAAGAGTGATGTGAAGAGCTCTCCTACAGCAACTGATCTAGATGTACAAACTGAGCTGAAAGTCATTTGAGTCACTTCATAAAGGCATGGAGTATGTTTTGGTTGCTAGTGATACAACAGAGTTTTCCCCTAAAAAAACCCAACTCTCATTTCTTTACTTATTCAAATGAAATTGGAACATCTAACACTTCTTCAACTGAGAAACAACTGAAATTTGCTCCTTAAGGATCAAACAAGAGGGATGGGGGCAAGAGATACATAATAAATGGTTAATAAAAAAAAAAAAAAGTGCCAAAGCATATTTTGAGGATGCTTCCTCTAGGCCACCTTCCTTGACATTCAACACTGAAAATTACACCTATCCAAAGTACAGGCAACCAAATAATTTGCAGTAGTGCAACAAGAGGCTACTACACAAACCACAGCAGTATAAAAAAAGCGGCTTTAACAAATTCTAGAGACTGGCCTGTGGCAAAACCTGCTGTTCTGTGCAGCTCCTCTCCCTCTCTGCAGGAAACTCTGTCCAGATCCAAGTTTTTGCTTGTCCTTTACTGTATGCTGTTCTAAGCTGCATGTCCAAAGCCGATGCACTCAATGAAAGGTGGACTTGCCAATGCAAGTTAGATTCCAAAGTAAATGCCACATTCTGACAAAGACTACTAGAGCCTTGAACAAGCCAGAAAGTGTGTCAGCTCTTCACAAGACCCAGCAACACACATGGATACTCACCCACTCGTCACCGCACAGAACGCCTGGCTCGGGAAAAAGTCTGCAGTCTCAGGCTCTTCTCAGGACCACCTCTCTTTTAAACTCGAGACAGTAGGAACTGTGGAAGATGCCAATGTTGTTTTTGCAGAATGTAGCTGTGTTTGTGAAGCCAGATACAGCTGCCAATATATGGCATAGCTGTATGCGTTTGAAGGATAAAGGTGTGTCTGCAGAATGTAGCTGTGTTTGTGGAGCCAGATATAGCTGTCAGTGTATGGCTGTATGTATGAGATATAGCTGTGTCTGGAAGATGTGGATATAGATTGTTTGTGTAAAATATAGCTGCTTACACTATAAAGCAGATGTGACAGGGATTGGGACAAAAGGGCCTTAACATTATAAAATTATCAGGATGTACTATTGAAAAATCTTATTATAGGAAGGAACCAATAAATCCAAGAGGAGTGCAAGAAATCTAAAATAGCTTATAGGAATTTTAGGTGTCCCAGGTGAGTTGTACACCTTGGAGTACCCAGCCAGTGGAGAAACAAGGGAGGGACCTTGCAGACGGGGAACAAGTAATAAAAAGCCAAACTGTGTATCCATCAGGTGTGTCTACTAGCTAGGACACCCGCTCTTGCAAGAATGCTCAATACAAGTGCTTCACTGCAGAGTCTTTCACACGAAAACTTGTTTCTTACAGAACCTTTCTGTGAAATTCAAGTGGTCTTTGTTGAGTGCACCCCCCCCTCTTTTTTTTTTTTTTTTTCCAGTAAGCATGATGTAGAGATCCCAATGGACTTATTCTGAAAAACTCCTGTAAAATGGTTTTGTCTTTCTGTGAAGCAAGTTCTGATTGGAAGGGTATTCACAAACCATATAGGAAAGAATGGGTGTGAAAATGCAAAGGCCATTCTTACCCAGATGGGCAATGAATAGGCGTTTTCCAGTTCAAAAACAAAACAAACAAAAAAAAAGAGGAAAAAAAAAAGCAGTAAAAAAAAAAAAAAGAAAAAAAAAAAACCAAAAAACAAAACAAGCCAGGCAACTGCATAGATTATGCACATTTGAAATCCTCCTGGGATGCAATTTGAAGCTGGCATGGCATAAAGGTGAAACATATTACTGTGCAACTTTGAAAAAAAGCTCCGTTTGCCCATATGCAAATGCACCGATTAAACTGTCAGGCTATTCACAGAAACATGCATGGAATTCATCCTCAACTAGTAAGAAGGAGCACAACACGGATGGGAAAGTAAAAAACTTTTGTTGTGTAATACATGACTGAGTGCTTAGATTAGTTTTTCCCTTAATCTCACCCAGCCCTCCCGCTGACTTTCATGCTATGGGCATTCAATAGAACCTAGATTTTACCATGACAATGACAATGACAACCTCTCATTCTACAGTACCAAAGGGGAAGGCAACTGGCAGAAGGAAACAGCAGGCAGTGGACTCCACGAAGATGCTATAGAAAATGTGGAAGTGCAGCAGTGAGGTACCTCAAGCATGGCTTGAAGTCAGTTTTCTATTTGCCAAAGCTACCATACATAGACCTACATAAGGACAGACAGACAGACATACAAGGCTTGTAAAGGGGTCTTTTGTTTGTCAAAATCATAAAAAAATATTCCAGCAAACACACTATATAGTACAAAGATGTATGGAATACTGCAGAATGTAAGGCACACAAATGGCTATGTTGTACATTTTAAAATATATATAGCAAGGTTATTTTTGTATAACCACTAGATGTCCCTTGCTTCAAAGCCAAGGCTTATGGCTTTAACGCTCGTAACTGAGAGCTATCACAGAATTTGATTCTCTCTAGTGTCTTTTAAAATCACAGCATTTCAAAGCTCATTGCACAGTAATGACTAACATTTCTAGAAACACAGTGGTGATGAAACCACCACACCTACTGTAACTCAGCAGTAGCTCTGTGCACAGTCTTCCTTCACCTGAAGCAAAATTACCAGGTTGCTGGAATCCAAGCTCTTTTTTGAAACTTGCTCTGTGGTCTTTCACAGGAATAACTAGCAGAGTGAACCCCAAAGGCTCTGTCTTGCTGCCATACTTGTGGGGCAGAGTGATTGTCTTATATCGTTGAGAATCAGTAGGCTTGCGGAGATGTGTATAGATTGACTTTTTGCCTCAGTTTTCTGCAAGGGCATTTTGAAAACAGTTCAGCAACGCATCTCATTGCTACATAGATTAACTAGAACTAGCTTGGTATTGTTGCCTAGTTTGTCTTCCTGAAAAACTTCTCAGGCCTTGCATTGAGAAGAATACACACTTTGATAGACAAGTAGAAAACCTGGAGGCATTATATCTTCTATAGCGTAAGGTATCTTTATATTCTTATCATCACAATGACAAGTGCCTTCCTAGGTGGAAGAACACCCTGGGCTCAGACAAAGATGTGGAAGTTAGGATTGGTAGGCTGTCTTCTTGCATCTGGAGCTGTTTCTCTTTGCATCTGTAATCCAGCCACTAGTTCCTGGAAGTTTCACAAACCTAAGTAACCTGCTGCTGCTGGACACAAATATTATTATCTACTCCCTACTCTCTTCATTTACCATGCATAATTTTGGAAATCTCTAATCCTTGGTCTCCACACCAAGTGCGGGATGACCACAGGCTTCTGGCTGTATCAAAAGGATGCATTAGGTTCTTCAGACAGTCATGTAGTCTACTCCTTTTCCTTGTGGTGGGAACAATTTACCTACTTTATCTCTTCAGAAATTTGTCTAACGTATTTGCAAGAAAACAGCAATGTGAGTGATTTCCCCTCCTTCCCCAGACAGACTGTCTACTGTCTTTATGGCAAGAAAGTTTTCCTAGTGCTTCACTTTGAAATCAATTACTCATCCTTTCTTCCAGCAGGCATAGAGAACTTTTTTACCAATTTCCTCTTTATAGCACTCTCATATGTTGGAAAGTGCCTCACTTTTCTTCTTTAGACCTATCTTTTCTAGAAAATACAAACTCAGGTCTTCCGATCACTCAAAATCCTCATTCTTATCTTCTGTCTTCTATCCAGTTTGTCTGTCTTTCACTTAAAATGCAGTGCCCTGAGATACCTCACGGAACATACTCTTTTAAAGACCTTACAGAATAATAAAACCAAGCAAACAAAGCCCTGTTATCGAAACAAAACATCAGATTTTCCTTAAGAAAGACACCTCTCAGTAAAGAACCTCTCAACTCTCTCACAAACCTGACAGTTCAGTGGAAATACAGCATTTCCATTACAACTTGTGAAAGCAACTGTAGCCCCAAGATTTCCATAGGGAGTTTTTTCGTTCCCATACATTAGTGTGTCCTGTTCCAAACTTAACACCATAACCATGGGTGCTTTCTTCAGCTTCAATGACCTGGTTTATCCCTAGTGATAAGGTTTTATTTTCCCTAGTGATAAGGTTTTATTTTCTGTTTTCCACTAGTCAGATACTCTAAAATAAAACCTATCCACAAGAGCAAAAAAAAAAATCATACCTAGTGTTTCCATACACAAAATTAGTCCTGCAACTTCCTGGGTTCCAGCTTTCAGGGACCAAATTTATTGGAGCAACATTTTTTCCAGTCAAGGAAGTGACTTGAGTTCAAATCCTGAAAACCTGCAAAGTGGCAGACTTCCTAGTATATCTCAGTGAAGCTAGAGAGGCCGACCCAGCCAATCCTGCTCAGACTGATTCTCTTGAATATTTGGCCTCATTTTGAGAAGGGGCCTGCAAGAGGAAACGCTCGTATGGAGTTTCAGGAACACAGAAGAACATTTGTATCCTCAGCAGGAGATCTGACCAGGAGCAGCCCTTGCTTTCTGTTGCTTTAAAGGTTTGCTGGAGTTTTCACCCAATCATCTGCCTGAACATCTTGAAAATCAGTATCTCCTTCTATAATATCTATCCAAAACAAACACCAGATGACACTACACGAATTGCCCTAACCCTACCAGATTGTTGTTAGAATCAAAATATGTAGCAGTCTACATTTAACAGGAAGTACTGTATTTTTACCAGCACAACATCTATTAATGTGTCAGTAATAGACTCTCTGGAAGAAAGAATCACTGCGTTCTGAAAGCTGTCAAACTTCTCTAAATTTCATAGTCTAATAACAACGTTTATTTGAAAGACAGAAATGCATGCACACACAAACACAACCTTATTCTCCAAGGAGCAAACATATTGAGTAGATGGATAACAGGAAAGAGTTTGCTTAAAACTTTGCTCAAGAGACAGCCTTTTTTTTTTTTTTTTTTTCCTGCAGACTAGAGAACATTCAGCAGATTTCCCATGGACAATTTATTCAGTTAATTGCCCTGGCTTTTTAGGCATATACTTAACGATGAGATACCCATTTTACATAAAGACTAAACCATTGGTGTTCTATAAATAATGTTGCTCCTACAGCCAGTGGCCGTAACTGTCCAATGTCAAGCATTAAAAGCCTCTATTTGAGCCTGCCCACTTGGGAAGCAGGCAGTGAATCACCTTCCTATACTTCTCCAGGAAGACTGCGGGAAGAGTTCTTCAGCATTAATCCTGTTTGCTCTACAGTCCACAGGCAGCCATGTCTATGCCTCAGTTTGCTGCACATGTAGAACAATGACAGCATCACATACCCAATTCTGCAGAAGGACTGCCTGTCTTAATTAATCATTAAAAAAATTGGTTTGCATTTATTGGCTAAAGAACGCTACAGAAAGATCAAAATTTAACTCCATCACTCTCTGCATAGCCTTGCTCTCCAGGCTTACAGAAATGAAGCTTTCCAGGTAAAAACCAGCTCCTATCCAGAGCAGTCTGGTGACCAAGGGTTTTGATGCATTACAGCACATTCAGCTATTTTTAAGTTAAAGAAATACTCCATTTTTAGTCAGGGTATTTACTCTTCCCATTTTCAGTCCAGTTTGTATTCTTGCTATTTTAGGAACTCCAAAGATACTTTTAGAGTAAAGAGAGTATACTCAACATGCCATTTTTATTCCCAGGCACGTATTTGGGGTACAGTCTTATAAACTTCCACTGTAAACACTGGCACACGTATACACACATTCTGTTTCTTTCAGTTCCTCTCTCAGCCTTTGTCTGTTGACCCTCTGCTGCTACAGTCATGTCATCATACTCTTTTAGCATAGACATGGACCACATTGATGTGAGATAGATTTCCTGAAAGTATCTATGACACCTCCAAGCAACAAATATTATGATAACAGAAGAACCACTGAAGTTGTCATCACACCTGTATTAAGGAGGATTTCGACAGGCTGGCCCTATCATTACAGAGTGTTAATTCCTGTGCTCCAGCCAGCTCTAACCCACTGACTACAGCAAAAGACAGTATCAGATAGCGTTTTAAAACGTACAACTGCCCTCTCGTAACTGCAAACAGGGAAAACAAGGTGGCCACATGATGGCACCATTTACTAGGAAGAGAAAAGAGGCTGTGCTCAGCCCTTTTTCAGTAGAGAACGTTTTCTCACAGGAAAACTGTTTCAATAGCGTTTGCTTGCTCCCACAGAGCTCACGCACGGTCCTGCCAAGCCCCAGCATGGCCCAACTGTTTTAACTGGCTAAAAGTTTAAGGCAGTTTGTCTGTTTACAAAACCTAGGTGCATCTGTTGCTAGTTTTCCTCCACAATGCATGGTGCCATTACTCAGAGGGCATGCTGCACTAGTGGACCTGCAACAAAAGAGATGCCGAACAGACAAGACGTGAGATGGGCCAGCAATGCCAGTGAAGTTATGATATGAACACTCCTTGCTTAAAGAAAAAATATAAAGATGCTTCTTGGGAAAAAACCAACCAACCAACCAACCAACTTCTTGAAAAGTGTAGGCAAACAAGGTTATTTGTTTTGCCACTATATTGTCCTGATTAAAAGCTTACTGTGGTTATTAAAAATACCTTCACTTGCTTGAAAGGCTTTTGTTTAAATCCTGATCATAGAATCATTTTGGTTGGAAAAGACTTTTAAGATCATCACATCAAACCACTAACATGCTGCTGCCAGGCCCATCAACAAACTAAACCATGTCCCTCAGCACCTCATCTACACGTTTTTTTAATATCTCCAGGGATGGTGACTCCACCACCTCCCACAGCAGCCTGTTCCAATGCTTAATAACCCTCTCAGAGAAAAAGTTCTTCCTGATGTCCAATGTAAACCTCCCCTTGAACCTGTTTCCTGCTGTCCTATCATTCATTGCTAGACAGAAGAGAGAGACCCCCACCTCACAGCAACTACCTTTCAGGTAGTGGTAGACAGTGATCATGTCTCCGCTCAGTCTCCTCTAGGCTAAATACCCCCAGCTCCCCCAGCTGCTCCTCATTAAAGACTTGTTCTCCAGACCCTTCACCAGTTTTGTTGCCCATCTCTGGACACACTCCAGCATCTCCATGTCCTTGTAGTGAGGGGCCCAGAGCTGGACACAGTATTTGAGGTGTGGCCTCAGCAGTGCTAAGTATGGGGGCACAGTCACTTCCCTGGTCCTGCTGGTCACAGTACCTCTGATAAAAGCCAGGATGCCATTGGCCTTCTTGAGCACCTGCGCACAATCCTAATAGTGTATTTTAGACTGAATACCCAAAAGGAAAGGGAACAGGGATGATTGCTTTTGGTCATTTTGCTGTGGTGGACTGTAAAAACTTACATACTTTCTCAGAAGCATTTAAGGAGGAGAAGGGGCTAGGGTTGTCAGTGGGAGATGAGTCTGGAGGAGGAATGAATTAGAAGGATAATAAGCGCAAATATATTAAAACATGTCTCCAAAAGAGACAATTGCTATTCCATGAACTCTTTCACGTTTGCTCTGTATTGTAAGGGTTTTCCCTCAGGCAGAAAGACGAGCAGGAAAAGCTTATCAGTCTGCATGTGGTTAAATACAGTAAGCCTGAAAGCCTGTGGGCTTTGGTTAAAAGGAAAATATAGATTAAAACCTCTTAAGATAATTACCTGTTTAGAAGCTTTCTATTCAAGCTAGAATCCTCTACAGGGAGTGTTTGTACCAGTCTGTTAGGAAAAGGGTGCAGTCAGAAACGGCTGACTTTTGTGGGTGAGATGCTGCCTGTGGGAGAGCACTGCTTAGACCCTCCACGTTTCCAGATAAAGGCCAGGAGATTCTGTTCTGGTCACAGAACAGCTGGTTGTCAGGAGAAAGAAGGAATGGATGAAAAACTGAAAATGCCAGTCATCAGGGATGGAAAATGATTCTTTTTTCTCTTCCAGTGGCTGTGTCTCAGCCCTGAGTAAAGTTAAGCTATCACATGAAAACGCTACATTTTATTTGGTTATTTTTTCTGTTTCTCTCTTTTATCTCTTAGTGAAAGGGTAATTGTTAACTAGTACAACTGGGTGCTTTGGTGAATATTTCAATTCAAAAATATCGTGAGACAGATACTCATACTGTTTTGAACTGTGGCTTCTTTATTTTGAGTTTATGGGATGAGTGTTCAGGCCTGCTTATAATTCAGATTTAAAACATCAGTGGCAAACAGCACATGCTCACGTCAACAATGCTGAAGGCCACAGGGAAAATTGCTGTCCTCAGTGAGACCTCTGCAGTCCCTGGGAGCAGACTTACTTCCAAAATCACATACTTAGTTTTGATAAGAAGAGAAATATATGGTGGAACGCTTCAAACTAATAAACGAAGGCAATAAACAAGAACACAGCATTCATGGGTGGCTTGATATCATCAGATGGATCTGTGGCATTAAATGTCAGTTCCAAAGCTGCCTTTCCTTCCTGCCCCCCCTACAGGGAAAAGGCTTGTGTATTACATGTATACACAAGCATACAGACACCAACAGGTGATATTAATACAGTGCATGAGAGTTCTATCTCAGGTCTGCCTTCAGGCACATTCTACCCTCTATGCTCAGCCAAAAACGTTAAGAGACAGAATCTGGGAGTTTTCTTTTTGAATACAGGGAATAGATGATGTTTTCAAATGCTGCAATGGATCAAAGCACAAAGTATTTTTCTTAAAGTTGACATGGTTGCCCACACAGGTGTGAAACTGTTGGGAGAAGTCCCTTGCTCTGTTTTTATTTCCTTTATCATACCCCTCTTCACACAAAAATTGCTACTTTGTGGGTTTTTCTCTATCTGTGTAACATCAATAAATTACACGTTATCACTCCTATCATCTAGTTATAAAGAGCCTTTCAAGATTTTTTAATAGATGCACAATATCACTACACTTACATTTTCACTGGTTAAGAACTCAAAAATAGCTGTTGTGAGATTACTCTTAATTTATACTACTTCTCTCTTGTGGGCTCTCAAGACGAAGCATTTCACCACATGTCACAGATTGACACAGAGTATATATTGCATATCCCAGCCGGGCAGAGATCCTTCCAGCATTTAACACAACAAAGCTGGGATGGGTAGGGGTTCTAGGATTTGTTTATTTATTTATTTTTTTCATAGGCACAGCTAATTCCTCAAGGAGCTATTTGTGTTGACAGATTAACCAAAGGCCTCAGATTTTCTCTGTATTCCGATTCCTGAATGGTAGATACATAAGACCATACCTCATGTTATTTTGGCCTTGTAAATGACTCCGTGGTCAACGAAAGCAGTCACAGAAAACATAAATAAAATGATGGCGCAATGGCATTCCCTCTGGAAACAATAATAATTGGCGTCCTTGGGAACCCAAAAGCACAGTGCCAGCCAGAACACCTCGCTGTGGTCCCTCGTGCAGCAGGCTGCCGGGCAAATACCAAAATGCAAATGAAGAAGTTTAGTGGCACACTGATGGCTTACAACTGAGTTTCACCTACAGAGTAGATCAAACATCACATTTATTGTAGAAATGTGCTGATTTTTTCCTCACAACACCCCCAAGCACACTTTATAAACATTAGTAGGTGGTATTAACCAGTACCTTGGTTTCATGTTTCAAGTTCTCTCCCAGTGCTGCATTAGGGCTTCAAAAATGTTTTGAATGAAAGAGCTCCCTTTGTTAAATTGAGAACAGTACAAGAATTGTTTTAGTCTCCTGTCATTCCAATACTGCTCTGACCCTACCTTGATCTAAAGTTATTGAGTGGGATCACAGCACAAAGATTACATGGCTACCTTACCACAGGTAAACAAGAGGAAGGAGGAGAAAGTGACTATGGAAGCTTAGACAACATGAGCTAAAAGCACCAGTGCCAGACAGATCACCGCAGTGAAAAGGAACATGAGGTGACCAAGACTATTTTTACATCCGTAACATAGTGACATAGTTGCAGCAAACCAGGCAACTAAAGCAGGGAAGTTGTCTCCCCAAAGCACACAAAGAACTAACCAAGAAAGATGCAGACATTGAGTTATGCAGGGTTTTAACAACACACAGTAGGACAAAAGGAGATGTAGATGCAGTTGCTTTAGTTTCCTTCAAGTAAGTCACCTGTCAAACACTTTGAAAATCTTTTCTATTTGACTTTGCTACATGAGGTGTCCCTCTGCAGACCACATTAGGGAAACAGGACATTTGGTTTAGTGTTCTTCACACAATTAGGACAGAGGAGATGACAGCAGTAGTATGAGTGGTTAAGACATGAAATAACAATGACTAGCATGATTATGTTTGACAACCTTCAAGCAGATCATATAAAGTGGCAATTCTGGTAGGTACAACTTCAGGAGGAGCAATTATTAAAAGGAAAAAAATAAGAGGCAGTTACTCAGAAAGAGTCTAAAAGGAAAACGTAAGGAATCAAATAAAATCTATAAGACCAGCAGGGATGTGGCTTTAGTAATACTTACTACGGTTCATATGCATATACAAGGAGAACAATAAGAGCAAAAAAGAGAAGTAGTACACTACAATTGGTTAAGTAGTGAGGTATAAGAGTTCATTAAAGCTGAAAATGTATCCTTCCAAACGCGGAAATCATGCCCAAGTGACACTAATAGAAGTGAGCATAAACTGTAGCAGGCTAGATGTAAAACAAAGATTAGGTAAGGTGAAGAGGAAATTTAAAGAAAAAACTGCTAAAGGTATAAAGACAAATATTGTAATAAGACATTATTTAAATACATCAGACAGAGAAAGCTTACGAGGGCAACAACTAGTACCTAAGAAGTTCTGGAAAAAAAAAAGGATAAACAAATCCTAGAACGTGGATTGACAGATTAAGTAGGCAAGTAGTAGACTCAATGGGTTAGCTAGATTACTGACCTCTAAAAGCAGCAAGGGTTATCAAAGAGGTAACAGAAATCCGGCAGTGGAATTGACATTGTTGCTTTAATTTTCAGAAGGGAGGATGATAGAAGATAAGACAGTGCAAGGGAGTGAAGGTCAAGAAGGCCAATGGCATTCTGAGATGCATCAAGAAGAGTGTGGCCAGCAGGTCAAGGGAGGTTCTTCTCCCCATCTACTGTGCCCTGGTGAGGCCTCATCTGGAGTCCTGTGTCCAGTTCTGGGCTCCTCAGCTCAAGAGGGACAGGTAACTTCTGGAGAGAGTCTAGCACAGGGACATCAAGATGATCAGGGGCCTGGGGCATCTTTCATACGAGGAAAGGCTGTGGGAACTGGGGCTGTTTAGTCTGGAGAAAAGAGGAGGCTGAGGGGGGATCTTATTAATATTTACAAATATCTAAATGGAGGGTGTCAGGAGGTTGGGACATCCCTTTTTTCCGATGGCATCTCGCAACAGGACAAGGGGTAATGAGATGAAGATGTAACACAAAAAGTTCCATTTAAATATAAGAAAAAACTATTTCATTGTTCAAGTGAGGGAGCCCTGGCACTGGCTGCCCAGGGAGAGTGTGGAGTCTCCTCCTTGGAGGTCTTCAAGACCCGCCTGGACATGTTCCTATGCGACCTGATCTAGGTTGACCTGCTTCTGCAGGGGGGTTGGACTAGATGACCTCTAAAGGTCCCTTCCAACCCTACCATTCTGTGATTCTATGATTCTAAGAAAGTACTGTTCTGCAGACTATTATTAAAAAACCCTCAACCAACATATACAAAACCAAACAAAATCACAAACAACAAAAGAGTACAAGAAAATCTGAATACACTGAACAGTGACAGAAAGTTGTATAGTATTAATTAGTCACTTGTTTCCTGAGTGAAGAGCAAGAAAGTAAGGATCTACTAGAAGACTCACAATTTAAAGGATTGTAATAAAAATCTAGAGGGGGCAGACTCTGAAGATAGGTATAAGTAAACTCAGACTGTAGATATCTTACTGGGCAGTTGCAGTATGTCTCAGTGGCCTCAGCATAGAATCATAGAATGATTGGGGTTGGACGGGACCTTTAGAGATCATCTAGTCCAACTCCCATGCAGAAGCAGATCAACTTAGGTAGGTCACATAGAAATACTACAGCATTAGCAACTTGATCACCCACAAGAATTGACAATCTAGCATCAAGCCAGTATTACAGGGTCATCAAATAAGAGAATCAGGATTTAGGATCAATAGACAAATTTACAAAAGCATCTATGTGTTATAAGTGATTTATGCATCAGTGAAAGTTAGGCTCTAAAGTCACACAGTTGCTTCTGAAAACATACTCGGTGACTGAAGTAACCATATGCTATTAGTCATTTCTCATGAGAAGAAATGCCCGAGAGACCAACCTGACAAAACTCACTTAGTGTACTGATTAGGAATATAGAGACCACTTCCTATCAGTAGAACAACATTTTACCCTGCCAATTCTTCTGTGTATTGTGATGACTTTTTCAACAGAGGCAGGGTGAGCCCAGCTTATAGCTTTACATACCTGTCCTTGTACTTCTCTCTCTAGCAATTAAAGCAAAAAATATCGGCTTCTATGAAAACACAAGTAATTCCTGGCTGATATTTCTTTGATATTCTTACAAACAGAAACATAAACCTACAGGGCATAGAAACCACTTATGACTGTTTTAAAGAGAAGCATTTACTACACAAAATTTTCAATATTCTGCAAGATGAAAGTATAATTAAGTGTCATGACATCAGTATTTGAGAATTACGGATGTCCTTACTTTTAGTTTAGCTTGCTACAGAAAAAGCCTGCTTTGTTATTATTATATCATCCAAAATAGATATCTAAACATACATCATTTCTTAGGTCACCAAAACCAACCTAAAAATATTCAGCATTAGCTAACACATACCATACATTAGTAAAATTACAGATTAGTAAAAATAGTAAAAAATAGTAAAAATTAGTATTAGTAAAAATACAGATGAAATTACTATTGACATCTGAAAACAAGGAATCTGGTAGAATCAAGGGCCCTCTCCTCCCCTCTGAGAGTGGAGATCATTTGAAAGCTCCAGAGCAGTTCCTCTGGAACCATAGCCATGAACTTCCAGAGGCAGAGGGAAGACCATAAGGGCATGTAATAGTTTTCTTCCTTCCACAAAACCCCAGTGAGAAACATAGGAAACTCAAAACATACAGATGAAGCCAAATCACCTTCAGATCCATCTAGCCTCCATATTAGCCCCAGGCAAATCAAACTTGTTGATTCATGGGAAGGGAATGATAGGTTCATTTAGCTGCTCCAGAAATCAACACCCAGAGATTCCACATATATTCTCATTGTCTAGTGGAGTTCAGGAACCTTATGAGGTTCCCTCTCTGCCTTTCCCTATTATGCTGGAAGGCTATCAAGCTAGAAGAATCATAAAACAGACTGCCCCAAAGTTCCATCTGTGAAAGCTCAAAAATGTTGGAATTAGACCAAGTCAGACACATCACTTGAGCAGGGATGGTTAAGATGCGGTCCATCATCAGTAGCATTTAGAAAATGCATTCTATTTAATGCATAAGAACTCCCTGGTCTCTTGCTAAAACACAACTTTAAAAAGTCCTCCTCCATCTCCACATCTCGCCACGGATTGTTTCATGATTTTTCAGTTATCACTTTCCTTCTCAACTTTCACTCCCTACCAGAATCTCAAGTATCTGCAAAAAATCTGGATTCTCTAAAATCCTAAAAATTGCTCTAGCAGTTTTTCCAATGATTGTCCAAGCTGCCTCTCAGTCCCATAGAAACTCTTTGCAAAGATGTTGCTTTTCCCTTGTCTGGAACAAATTCCTTCACAGATGGACCATCCAATGTCTAAGAATAACTCTTAACTATCAACAGAGACAAAGAGATTCAGTTTCCTGCTTTTCCCCTGGGATTCTTTTGAGTTTGGACACATCTGTTAAGATGCATACATCAGAGCTTGAATGAAGTTTTTGTCTGATTATATCTCTGAGAACTTGTGAAAGTTTCTGCCAAAATGATCTTATCTCCTGGCATTGGCATTTGCAAAACATATATAGCTATAGATGCTTTCTGAAGGGCTCCTGATGTAAGTGGCCTGTACAGATCAAATCAGTTTAAATACAGTCAAATGCTAATGACTTCATTCCTTCTCAGCAAAATCTTTAGAAGCTTTACCTAAGGCAGCTCAGCCTTCAAACTAGAACCCTACCAAGTTTATGTATTTTCTACTCATAAGCAAGAAAGTATCTGGAAAACTGCAAATAGCACTAATCTCATACGCTTTCCTTCCTTCTCTGTAACCTTTCCAGAACCTGTGCTTTCATGCTTGTCCTTCTAGTTTTTTGCAGAAACACTTTTTTTTTTTACTGGATAAGCAGTTACATCTGTTTGTGGCAGCTGAGTAGCTAGAGGTATAACTCTTTCAGCTCACTCCATGACTTAATTTCAAATTAATTCAAAGTGGTGCTTTTAATCTGCCAAATCCTACATGAAAAAAGTGATGTCAGGAAGCGCCTCCTCCTCTAACTTGTTTCTTCAATTGCATTGTGTGAGCTAGCACTTCCCAAGACTGAAAGTTGATAGGAACTGGGCACAATGAATCCTATGTTCTGGATTTTCCTTCAAAGATGCATCACAGATCATAATGTTCAAATTCAGAAACCTAGGACCCAGTCCTACAAGGGTCTGAAGTAATGCAATTTCATCAGGAACAAGTGGCTGCAAAAACAGCATGTAGAACATGCTACACTATAGAATTAAGCCCTAAATTAAGTTGCACGCCACATATGACTTTACCCAAATATTTTTTTGCTAAGTACTTATTTCAGTGAGACTGGCATTCAGAGTATTGCTCAGGCATTCTTCACCTCTGCCTTTTACAGCTGAGGAGCAGATGGCTATTACGGAGTTTATATTTCCTGTGCTTGGAAAAAGTATTTTGATCTGAATCATTCCAAAAGCACCCTGATTTTTTAAGGTAGATTGGCTTCAGAATATTTCTCATAATAAATATGTGGTGATGTTTTCTGCCAAGCACTAGTGACTGTGCATGCAAAACGGTCAGTGAAGATTTCAAACTGATCTGGATAGGTGGCCCATAAAATCCAAGTCTTTTTTCCAAATACATGAGTGAGGGCTTATGGAACCATCTGTACATCAATGCATTTTTCCAAGAACTGATAGACCCTACTATCCTAATTCTTTCTGTGTGTTTCTGGTATTTCCAATGAAAATTTCTCTCAAACTTCCTGTTTAATCTTAGTTTAAGTATTTTAAATATTTTAGCATCCTCTAGAAAACTCCCCACCTGAATGAAGACTGTCTTTTGAAAATTAATTCCAATTTACCAAGTTGTAGGGGTAGAAGTGGTATGGTGGTCTGGGCAAGGGACGACAAGTAATGTTGTAGTGTCTAGAAGGTAGAGAGAAGGACAGGAAGTGCTGCTGACCCAAAGAAGAAAAATATCATCACAGGTCCAAAATTTGAGAAGAAAAAAAGATATGGCAATGTATCTCTGAGGGGAAGAGAAGGACAAAAGGAAAGATTCTAGAATGAAGGGAAAGAACAAGTCCAAAACGCCAGTGGAGGCAAGAGGTAAGGAGATTGTAATGTCAGGGAAGAACATTTTTAAATGTTGGGAGCCATAAATAATAATCTCTTGGGCCAATGAACATATTCCAGCACTGAAGATTGAGGCACTATTTAAAAAAAACCCAACACATAAGATGGGAGAGAGCTATAATAAATATGCAGTAAATACTCATCATGTCTTGGTTTTAGTTCACATGAGACGTCGGCATTGCTATTTTGTAATGGTAGGCCAACCATGAATTATATGCATACTACCTCGAAAAAATACAGCCCAATAAAGGTTATAACTCATCTTAAATACAGGAAGTCTTCCCATTGGTTTCAGAGCACATGGACTCAACTAACAGAGATTACACCCCAAGATGTCTTACCATATCTTGATTTTTTGCAGGACTCTAACTGTATTTTGGGAACTAAATTTTGACAATTCCTGAGACAGGACAGTATTAATACTGAAAATATTACATTTATTCTCTGAAAAAGAGCCCATACTTCATTGTGAAAAGAACATCTAGCATATGTTTGCAGTTTATTCATACTGGTATTGTAAATTTAGCAGCAATGGAAGGTGATTTGGGGACATAAAAAACTTTGGTGTCCAAAAGACTGTCCACAGTACAGATAGTGCATGAAGAGCTGCAGGCTTCACCCCCAACTACTGCCCTCTGCTAATAATCCTCACCCCTGAACTTGGCCACTTCAGAAAGCAAAAGCAAGAGTTCATTCTCCAAGTTCCCTCCAAACCCTGCTGGCCTCTGTCCTAAGGTTGCTTTCACGAGTTTCCATTTGTACTGTCAAAAAACATCAGTGTGAGGTTTCAAATCCCATTTACTGATGAACTCTTTCATCTTTTTGAATGGGATAAATAGATTCTTTGTTTGAAAATAAGGATTATTTTTTTTGTTGTTGTTCTGCTCATTTTTTTGCATCTTTTCACCCGCTTTTTGTTTTCAGAAAACATTACAAGATGAAACTGTACCTCAGTTTTAACAAAGAGCTTGACATTTCCAATTTGAAGAGAATTCTTGTATATAATAAATTGCATGCTGCCTGCTGCTCGATTGTTTCACATCTCTTTCTTCTCCCCAATTCACCAGGTGAGATTTAGGAAAGTCTCCCCAATGTTTACCAGCTCTATTAAAATCAAGATCTCTAGCAGAAGCTCATAATGAATAAAGTCAGAAGCCAACAGGAATGAATTGCAGCTAAAGTGATTTTGATAGTGATGATCCCTATAACCCGGCTGTTTCCAAGCTTGGCCCTGAGGCAGGATTTTTAAATTAAAAAAAAAAAAAAAGGATATACATATTTTTTAATCTGATTTTTTATTGACATGCTCTGATTTTTTTTTTTTAATAGGACTTTGCAAAGGCTGGTTGGCTTCTGAGCTCCTGAAATCTGGTATCATTATCTTTCTTTCTCCTTTTTTCCCCTTTGTAAATCTTACAACATCCTAAAAACACTGCAAAAGAGGTAACTATACATTCTAAAACAACTGAATGGTGAGGTTCCCATCACCCTGCATGTTCTTGACCAAGAGACTTCCAAGAAGGGACCACTGTGATATGACAATGTTTTGTAGAGTTGACTAGGTAAGCTCTGACTTTGCAAAATCCAGTTTTAATAATTCTCTCCCTTGTTTTTATGTTTTCTGGCAAAATACAAAAATACAAAACATTTTTAAAAGACCAATTAACCCATGCTGAGTAATCTGAAAGTGAATGCACTCAAAACAAGGGCCTGGACACAGGTCTAGGAAGATTTTCCAGACTCTCACAGACCGACCCTATCCATAAAGCATTTTCTTTGTGGAAACCCTTTACAATCCTGGGTGTCAGAGCCAGACACTTGCCTTCCCCTATTGCAATACAGAATAGGCTGATAGACCCCAGTCAGTAGATACACTTGGATAGCGTGAAGCATGTGACTACCTGGAGAAGAAGTACAACTCTAGTTGGAAAGAGACACATTTGAGGAGCCTTCCCTTTTTCATTTGGAAGAAGCAGTAACCTGACCCCAAAAACATACTCTCGGCTTCTTCCGGCTGATCACATTATCATGACTTTAACACAAAATACTCTGTTGTTTCAGCAATAATTCCCAAAGAAAGGGAAAGGTAAGCCCTGAGAGGAAGTCCTGCTTGTGCCACTATGGAAAGAGCATCCAACTGGAAAACCTGGCCCACAGTAAGGAGCATGTTTTGAGAACCCCAGTGCAACCCAGCAGTGTGTTGGTGTACTCACAATCAGATGACCCTGTGTGTGCGTGCAGGTTTGTTGGTGAATGTGGTGAGTGGATGAGGGCCGGGTTCAGAGACAGAACAGCTTCAAGGTTCAGGCAGGGAAGGCCCGGCTTGGCGCTGCATGCACCCGTCTGAGTAATCTCATTCTCCTCAGACGCCTTCTGGTTTTCAGCTGTCTTGGGTTTCTTCCTGAAAATAAACAAAGAGACCTTTGAAGAGACTGACTGCATATTTGGGAAAAGGCATTTTTAGAATCTGTTAAAGATAACTTTCTTCCCCCACCACCACCTCCTTCTCTCCTCTCTTTTCCCTTACAGGGAAGGAGGCAGAGAAGACTTTCCTCCATGCTTCTTGTTTGGAAACAAGCTGCTCCTTGTTTTGACTCTGATGCAATGGCACTGAGACTGTGTTACAGCAAATAGGCCAAGCACGAAAGTCCTCATTCTGCCCCTACTGATGACATATAAAATGAAACTCATCCCAGTGGTTTAGACAGTTGGAGCTCCATTTGACAAATATTAACCAAGGCTGTAGCATTCTGAATAGAGTTATACAGAAATGTAATAGAATTGTCTGAAAAGCAAATAAATATGCAAGTTTCCAGTTCAAAACAAATCAGTGCAGAGACTCGTCTTGTAGGCAAAAGCACTGGAGAAATTATGAGATGCAGAGGTCCTCTAAGTAAAGCATGACTATTTTGGAGCCTGGAACAACAGCCTATGAGCACAGTATGTGCAAGCTCTCAATGCCTCTCTCCATCCAGGATCTCTGAGCACTTTGTAAATCCAAGGAATTAAGCCTCAGAGGAACATTAAGCAAGTAGTTACTCTCATTTCCCAGAGAAACAGAGGCACAAGGACAGGTGGCAGGCTTTGAATCTCCTGTACGGGGAGGTGAGCATCCACACCTCACTGTTTTGCCTCTGTTTTCTGAGTGAAGATGCTCTCTCCTCTGCTCCCCAAGGTAGATAGCTGCCCAGCCAGGTCTGGCTGCAGCCTTCAGCCAGAGACACCACTGTCCTGACCCTGAGGTGCCCGGGTAAATGTGTGGCAGTTCCGACTGCATGCCCACATTTGCAAGAGCGCAGCAGGAGCCAAGGAGGCCAAAGCGTTCCAAATAAAATGCCATTATCTCTCTGTAGCCCAAGGTGAGCAGTGGTGGGTTGTGCTGGAACAAGACCTTTCTACAAGCACCACCACACACTGCCTGCTGACCATGTTTTTTGGGCAGCATCTGGCCCAAGCAAGGGTCTGTCCCAGAGCATGGAGCTGGAGCTAAAGTGGCCCTGTACTCCATCTGCCCAGGCTATGTGTGTGTGTGCCTATTGGCGAAGCCCCTCTCAACAGGGATGGACTCTCCCTCTGAAGGACCAAAGCAGGAATTGGCTTCTCCCTACACAACCTGCATCTCTCCCCATCGCACCTAGGACGGCGGCAGCTGAAAACAACGAAACATGATTTTTGAGTACTGGATTGGTGTTTAAATTTGTAAACAAGAGCAAGAGAAGTCCCATTCCCGGGTGGAGTGTGGGGGACCAGGAGAAGCCGAACGGGCTGGCCATCTCGCAGGAGGGAGTGGAGCCCCTAGCCCGGCCGCTTACATAAAGGCATTACATAAGGGCGGCACGCCCGGACGGGGGCAGGGCCGGGACCCGTCGCCATTTCCCGGCGGCGGCCGTCGGGGGGCAGCAGCCGCCTGAGCCCGGCCCGACCCGCTCCAGCCCTCCCCACTCCGCTCCCCTTCGGCCACCCATCACCACGGGCAGCGGCTCTGTCTGCCTGCCGCGCCCCGGAACGTGAGAGCTCCTGGTGAGGAGGAAAGCATTATGAGTAAAAAACAAACAAACAAACAAACAAACAAATAAATAAATAAAAAAGCCGAAAAGAAATAAAACAAATCGTCCTTCACGCCCCCGCAAAGGTCCCCCCCAGGAGGTGCTGAGTCCGGTCGGCTGCTGGCACCTGCCTCAGGCTGAAGGGAATGCCCTGAGTCAGCCAAAACGCAGAAAAAGTGTTTGGTCCCAGACTGACTGAGTTTCGGGGTGCTGCGGGGGAGCTGAGCTCTGCACTGCCAATGGAGGGTCATGCTGATAACCCCACAGCTGCTGGCGGCTCGGATCTGTTTTGGATTACCAGGGCTAAAAAACTCCATGCCATGGTACGGGCAGACTGTTTTTACTGCTGTAACTTCCAGGTATAACTGATATGCTCAAAACATAAAGGGCTAAAGTCTATGTGAGCTAAATGGACCTTACTTAAAGTTGCTGAGGTATTGCAAAAGGCTGAACTGATTTGCTCCATTTTAAATGGAAGGAAAAATCAAACCATTTAGAGTGGTTTTTTTTGTTTTTTTTTTTTTTTTTTCCTGAAGAGTAAACAGAGCATCTCATCACTCCAAGCTCGGGCATCCTTCCGTCTGTTTCCCATTCTGTCACTGGGATCCATCTCTAGCTATGTGGAGGAGACGCGGAGCTTGCTTGTACATGGGCACATATATTTTAAAGTATATGGACTGCATATGTTTTGTTCGTAACAGTCTGTACCAATCTTTGGCATACAAACTCTGGCACACCTTCACATGCCTCATTTCCAAATTCCATGACTTCCCCATGTGCAGCCAGCACACACTGGAGGCTACAGGGAATTTGTGTATAAACCAGATTTTTTACAGTATTGCTACCCAAGAAGCTTTCAGATAGCATGGCTTTTTGTCCAGGCAGCAAAGGATGCACGTAGGGAATGCATCTCTGGGCAATGAAGTCCCTTGCACCTGGAAGCTGAACTGCCATATTTAATGTTTATTTTCAGCTCAGAGTTAACCAAAGTTACATGTTCAGAACACAGCTTCTGACACTGGCTCTATCCACACACAAAGCTGCCTCCCCTGGGCAGCCCCTGCTTCTTAATTTCCAAACGTGTCTATTTTCTAATTAATTCTTATCAAAGAATCACAGAATCTTAAGTGTCAGAAGGGACCTTGAAAGATCATCTAGTCCAAACCCCCTGCCAGAGCAGGTCACCTAGAGTACGTCACATAGGTGTGAGTTTTGACTGTCCCTAGAGAAGGAGACTCCACAACCTATCTGGACAGCCTGTTTCTGTGCTCTGTGACACTGTCATCAAGATGCTCTTATGTCATCACTTTTTCACATCAGAGTCCTGCAGCTTAGTCACGTGGGGTCATGAGGATAGGAAGAGAAGCAATGATACTGGCTGGCACTACAGGTGATACTTCTACAAGTAGTTTGTTTCTCTTTCACTGTTTAGACATGGCTTGCATCTCCATACCACCTGAAAGGAATGCAGGCTTCCACATGAGGAAGGCTGAGAAAGGCAAGCAGCCAAGTTAGCTAAGGAGACATGAAAATTTTTCAGAAAAGAAAAATCCTGGGGACACTGTGTTGAAGGTTCTTCTTCACTCTGTAATGCCTGACTGCTGCTACCAGGAAAGGACAATGGGCAAAGTCAGAGAAATCCTGCTATTGCTATCCTTTTGTTCTACCTTTTTGCCCATATGGAAAGCTCCTGTTGCTAAGATCTTTACCTATATATTCTAATTAAATATTGTTACATTCACTTATGTAGTCTACTTCTATTGCTATCTTATTGCTGTAGTCTTCACAGGGAGAGCTGTTCAGTGCTGATCAGGTTGTGGCATCTCCATCCTTGGAGATTTTCAAAATTTAATTGAACAACACCCCGAGTAACCTAATCCATCTTGGAAGTCAGCCCTGCTCTGAGCAGGGAATTGGACTTGGGACCTCCAGAGGACTCTTCCAACCTAATTTTTATATTTTTTTTTCTGACTTCTTTGAAAACTTCCATCAGCAAGCTCTCTAATGTAACTCCATGTTCCAGAAGATAAAATGGCATACTACCTGTGGAACCAGAGCATGACTTGTCACAGCTATGTAAAAAAAAAAACTGTGGAAGTACAGAGGTAAGAGCAAGAATAAATATTGTTTGTGGAACCTTCCCAAATTACACATAATCATGTGACACCCCTGGACTTCATTGATTGGCAGTCCTATGTGATTATTTCAGCAGTAACGGTCATTCTACATCACTATTTTAGTTCATGTGATTATGTTCTCTACAACCTAATCCTGGAAACAAGAAGCTTGCTATTTACTTGTTAGTAAAGGCAACAAAAGTTGCAACTTATTTGCAAAAGTCTTGGGAATGTGTCCTTGGAGCAGGAGTCTCCATTCTGATCTCCAGTTCTTTCTAAGCTGTCATACATCTGTGGTGCATTACAAGTCCTTCCAAATCCTGCACTCATTAAATTACCAGAGGGCCATCAATATCTTTGCTTCTTGTGAAGGACAGCAGAAGGCCGATATAGCAAAGAGATGGCACTTTCCTGATATGTACATGATGCATAGACTCCCAGAAGTTGGGAACAGAAAAGATGCTGACCTTTCAAAAGTAATATGAGTCTTGAGGGTCAATGCAGAATTCATATTTGTTACTAATTTATAAGAGATTTAAATGCATTCTCTACTTTCTTGATAGTATGCTCTCTGATCCCTAATATCAGGCAAACTGCACCCACTGTCAACACTGAACTGAACAGAACATGTCAGCACTCTCCAGCTCATGAGTAAAAGCAAGACATACAATCACTGCCATATTTTTACTTCTGTTTTCTGTCAGTATTTTCATTGCTTTCCACATATCTTAGCACTACACTATCACACAACAATATCTTAAATGATGGACAACTCGCGGCGCTGCACTGACTACAATGATCTGGGTACTGGCTACAAACCAGAACTGGCTCCTTTTTGTTTAATTTGAAGGCAGAACAGGTAATATTGTGGATGTCCTAAACTCAAAGCTGTCTAGAAACTAATTACTAGCTTTGGAATGCCTTTAATAGCCCTGCTATACTTCCTCCTCCTTGCTGCCACTCTTGCATAGAGCCCTCTGCTTCCACTCCACACATGGTTTCTTTGTATGTGTGTTCCTTGTAACCCTTACTTGAGTTTGGAATTAATTTCCCTTTGATGAGTTAATGTGTTCTCACAGAAAGGTGACCAAATCAGGTCTCTGTCAAAAACAGGCAATATATGTTGTTGTACTTCTCAGACCGCTGCTTGAACCTTCCCTTACACAGAGAAGAGCTCTCTGTCCTGCAGAGACACCAGGTTAGCAATGAACAAATTAGCTCAGGTATAGGAACTGGTGTAGCTGCGCAGAACCCACAGTAGCATCCTGGCTCTCAGGGGAAGCTATGATAATGTGACTGTATGAGAATAATACTAGATAATGAACAATAATGAGGCAGTTTTCAGCCTCTGAATACAGGGAGGGCTGGGTCACCAACCAGACCTTTGTTCATCGCATATTAAACAGCATGGAGAGAACACACCACAGGGTTGCTGATGTTTTTACAAGTGCTGCTGCTGTCTGAGTCTGCCCACCCATGTTCCAGGCATTATTTCTCCTCCTCACAGATATGGCATCACCTTCTAGTATGTGCCCTAAGGTCAGAGATGCCTGTAGTGCCCAAGCACTGCACTTAACTCACTGCTGTACTGTTTGTCTGTAACCTTAGTAGTTCACAGAGAGTGCGTATAGTTAAACAACACCCTCCACAACTGGATTTTCAAATCCTAAAAATATAAGTGTGTGAAAACAGTTCACATTTGATTTTAAGTGGTATTTTTCCTGAGTGTTCTGCTTCACATTCTTCCTCTGCCTGTGTGCGACTAACGCAGCTCCTGATATCAGTGCTTATCACTGCCAGTGTTGTGTCTCTTCCAGACATGACATTGACAATACATATTTAGAAACTGACAAAGTGAAAGAGAGAGAGAAATGAGTACAATCATTGAATATATATTAAAAAAAAAAAAACCCAAACTGAAATCTGCCCAAAGACCTCATCTCAAAATTCAAGGCACACTGAATACAAGAGCTGAGGGTGAAGCTTCCTGAGACAAGCTCGCTTTAAACTACCTGAGCCATCACAGTTTCCCTGCCAAAAGTGTTGCTTCAGTAGTTAAAAGTCCTGCACAGGCTGACTGCCTGAATATTCACACAGCTTCTCCGATGATTTTGCAGCCACATTGATCTTCATGCTGTTACAGCTACATGACTGGCAGTTTGTTTAAAATCTCTGATTGCAAGTTGGTGTCATACAATGGAAAACACAAACTCCTGAAAACATCACCATAAAATGTAATACGAAAGAAAAATCCCAGCAGAACCCTGCAGAGCAAGAATGGTAGGCATGGAGAACCGACGAGAGAGGCCCAATGTTCTAGTGCAATAAAAGCCTGGAAAATTTAATCAACACAGAAAAGTAAAACAAACTCCAAAATCCCTTACTAGAGACTGATTAACATAATTAAATTAAACATGGAGATTAAGTTAAGCTAAGATTGAAATTTGCTGGGTTTCTTTCAAGCTCAAAGTGGGGTTTATATGGCCCCAAATTTGACCATTTTTTGACATCTAAACCACAAGTCTCATGAAAGTTAGGCTCTGACTACAAAACTTGCCCAATTTACAACCTTGGAGCATCTCAGCTACAGCAATGCCGTGACAATACTGGGAAACAATGAGAATTGATCGTAAGAAATGAAAATCATGAGATCTATGTGGGAAAAACAGTGCAAGTAACAGACAACTGATAATTTCAGAGCATCATAAAACCACAATACACAGTCAAAATTTTCACAGGCAACTTTACCTATGTTATCCAGACAAATCTACCAAATTGTAATGGTCTTAAATCATAAATGACTCAGGGCCCAGAAAGAACAGCGTAAATTTTAGGTAGTTGCAGTAAATTCAATCTGTATTGCATGAAAACACCAACAAGAGGAAAAGTGTCTCATTAAAAAGTAATAAGAATAAAAAAGAAGATAAACACTCCAAAGACAAACATGGATGAACCAACGAGAACAGCACGAACTAGAGCAGTAAGCAGGGAGAATCTGCCAAACCGAAAGATACAAGCAGATCAAACCAGCCATTGCTGAACTATGTGGTGAAGCTATGACTTAAATATTTAACAGGTTTTTATTGACATATTTTTTTCCCACATATTTCCTTGCAAATTTCAAAAGAAAAACTTAGTTTACCCTCATCAGTAATGCTCACAGGTGCTGCAGTTTGTTGCCTTTTTTTTTTTCCTCCTGAAACAAGAAGTCTTTTATAAGAGATAAAATATACTTACAGTGGTTTCCAAATGGTATCACTCTTCAGGTAAATTACTCCAAGCCTTGGACCTAGTGCAGACGTTCATTGGGGCAGGGAACAGAGAGAGGCTGTGTCTGTACCAGAAAGAAGCAAAAGGAAAGGTCAGGGGAAATAATAATTATTTACTGAGAGCAAGAAAACTTGCTGCAATGCTAACTGGCATTCTTCACTGGCTGTACAGCTGGCTGCAGCCTGGTAGGGCTGAATTCTTCCCGCTTTGATTCCTCCAGCCCTGGCTGCAAGTAACAACAGAGTCAGACACCAGTTACCCCAGTCTACCAATGACACCTATTCTGGTGAAGTGAGGAGGAGAGGGAGGATTAGACAGCAAAGCGCTATCAGTGGGTTTCATTCTGAGAAGTTGCTCACTCTAATGGCATGAGCATGGCAGCAGTGATGGAGAGCTAGCACAAACTTGGCACTCATGAGCATCTCATCAGAACAACAAGGCTAGTGCTGTTCAGAGCAGCAACAAACACTTCCTCAGGACTGAAAGGCAGGAAAAGGAAGGAAAAATACTCCTTAGCTTCTTTTGCTGCCTTCACCTCACAGAAATGATGGCTCATATCAAAGCAGAAACCCCACTTATCTCACATCAGCTACCAAGTCTACTGCAGCGATACCACTGAAATAACTTGTCAGTCTTTCAGGAAAGATTCACCTCGGCAGCAGTTTTATGTTTGAAATCTCCTGAGCTGGAGGGAGTTGGACTCAATGGACTAATACAGAAAGGGATTCAAAGAAAAACTTCAGCTGTAATATTTATTAGAGCCTGACTTCACCACCCAGAATTAAGTTTCTGGGAGTATTTAAATTTTGGGGGGACTTGAATCCCTCTCTAGACTAACAGAACTCCTCCTTTGCTAGCTTCTTATGATTGATTGTGGCTCATTGTGGATGTTGGAAGTATGTTTGAAGTTAACATCCAGGGACAGAATTAAATCCTGCACACTTCACTAATGTAAAGAAGTCCTGGGACACCAGTTTACTCAGTCCTACCCACCAGTGATGCTATTTCCATGAATAAATGATTTTGCCTACTCTGATCAGATAAGAAAAGCAAATATTTGCTTTATCAAAGAAATCAAGAAGATGAACAAAAAAATGCTAAAAGATGTAATTGTTATTTCACAGGTAGGTAATGTCAATGTGCAAGCTGCAGTTTATACCTGTAAATGCAGCACAATAAAATAACCTCACAGTTAGTGCAGTAGCAACACTGGAATGAGCACCAGCAGACACAATGAAGGATTTTAGGTGACAGTGTAAAAATGTACTTCACAAAATATACATTCGGTTCTACATACAATTAATATATTTTGTAGTGGTGACGTTTCTCAGTGACTGGTGTACATGCTATGCACTGATTTCAACAGGCTACATGAAATCTGGCAGCTGCACCTCACAGGGGCTCAAGTAAACATTTTCTTTCATTCCAGTTTTTGTAGGTCCTTCCCTCTTTGAGTCTGCTTTGAATTGCAAATTGAGTAAATTTAAACATACAAAGAAATATCCTCAACTTCGTCTGAACCTCTAAGTTTCACCAGGGCTTGGGAGAGGAATCATATGACAGCATGAGGTTAGCTCAAAACCATTACATAAAACAGTGACACCTTTGACCACTACCAAGGGTTGAATCTCAAGGGTGCAATAACACCCAAGGATTCTGTAGATTTAAGTCCTTGCTAACACTCAGCATGGCTTACTTTCGAGCTCTTCTTTGCATTTCCATATATGCCCCACCTGTTCTGTTAATGCTGACCTTCCTTCTTATATCCACTTTGCACACACTAGGCTGTTTTTTATCTGGCTATTGCTCATCTTTTTAAGGCATAAATCCTGTGTGCCTTAAAGACTGCCCAGTTCCTTGGTATTTTATGCATTTTAACTTGCACTAGAAGCAGGAAAAAAAAATCACAGGATCAGGTCTTCAGTCTGTACTTCAGCAGAACTCCTGCTCATTGCACTCCTAATTTCACACAAGATAAGCCTAAGAACTGCATGTACTAATCCTGCATATTTTGTCACCTCTCTTTCTGTGTCATTATTGCTCTTCCAGTCTCTAGGATCCCAATCCAAGTGGCTCTCTCTTGTAGCACTGCCTAGCACTCAATCTGGCTTCACTTCAAGGGTCAGGCAGACAAGTTGTTAGAGATGGGCTGTTCAAAGTCTTCTACAAAATCTGGGCACTAAAATCTCTGTGAAAGGCAACACTTAAAATATCTTCATTTTTCTCCATATTTTTTGCTATGGCCTGGGGAGAAATCTCTCCTTTCCTCTAAAGTGATGAGCATAAAGCACTGAGATCATTAGCAGCTGATAGGTACATTTTAAGAACATAAAGTTAACAAAGCTGATGGTGCTTTAGAGGACATGGAAAGTGCAACAGAGAAGGAAACATCCCAATTTTTTCTAAAAACATCTTAATCTAGTTTGGGAATACGTAGAAGAAAAGGATTTTTGACCATGAGGAGATGAGGCAAAAAGAGAGACAGGCAAGTCAACAAGGGAATAGGATGTGTGACGTGGATTAAGCAACTCTTCCCCTATCTACCTGGGTTCCTCTGTCCAGAAAAGGAAAGCATTACATTTCTGTTTCATGAGGTACTGTGTGCTTAATCAAGATTTTGGAGGATAAGTTTTCTGCATGAATGCATTCCAGAAGTGCAGTCTTATTAGTTAAAGATTCCCACTGATAGCAACTTGGGCATTTTATATATGCCCACTTTTACTCCACCTGCTCTTCCCAAACTATCTGGTAATTTAAAGGGTGTAAGAAACATTAATCACATTACTGTTTTTATTAAGGAAGGTCCATTTTATGTTAGCAGTGATGTACTACAGATTGTGATTTAAGAGGTACACTTTAGGTCAATTCTATGATGGCTTCAGTGGAGTTGCAGTGGGCATAAAGTCAGGAGAAAATGTGGTACTTTACATAATAATGCCAATGATTAATGGGCTCTTGGACCATAACTCCGTATTCTGGAGGCACTGATCCTCCTTCTCTTCCCTCCTGAAATTTGTGTCTTGACCCTTTCATCTCTTGTTAGCTACCTTTCCAGACCTGTTCATTAATCAGCACCATTGATCTGATGTGGTCTGTCATACCATATTACTTAAAGCACATATAAGGAAGCACTGGTCTGACTCTGCTCTTCACATAACACACTATCACAACGTTTCCTTTACAGATGACTTAAATATGATAAACATAAATTTTTATGATGCTGCTTGGTCCTGAAATTTGTTTTTTCTAGGTTGGTTCCCTGCAAGAAATTTTTCTCTCTCCCCTTGGCTGTGCCTCCTGCTCAGAGACACCATTAAAACACCTTCCCTGCTTGTTAGGGGCACTTGTGTGCCTGACCTGCAAGAGAGAATCAGCAGAACACCTCTTTCTCTTTGCTTGAGACCTAGTCTTCTGTTACTTTCTCTTAGTGAGTTCTGATCAAGGGGACTCAATTTTTCAGTTAATTACTGTTTATTTTATTCCTGCAATACCCCTTTCCCTGATATTTTTTCAGAAGTCTGCTTCCTTCTGCCTTTCCTGTGATCCTCGGTAATGAAAAAATTAAAAGATGAGCTTCTTGTGAGCTTATTTCTGATTATTCTTATTTGCTGTACTGGCACAGTGCTGTCTATCATAAGGCAATGGAAAATAAGAACTTGCTAGTGCCACAGAAGTTAGCATGTGTGATCTTAATCCACATATTGTACAGGTCTCTTGAGTAAGGTGAAGTCAGTTTTAATAGACACTTTCACAAAAGGCAAATATTTTCAGACTGAACTGTCTAGGCTGAACACAATTATTTTTTGGTCATTTTTTCTCTCTGGGAGAAGCATTTTGGGTGAAATTCTTCAAGCAGCAATGAGAAGGAGAGGAGGAGAACAGCAGTGTTAGATGTCAACAAATGTGATTTAAGGGTGGACTTGCTGCATGAAAGGGTTTATTCCAGATGTATTTTACTATTTCTTTTTAGAAGAAGGTACATCCTCTAAGGCAAACTGTGGCATTTATGTTAGATGAACAAGGTTAAGCCGTTGGCTACCTATAGGTAGATGTCCCAACGACGGTGTTTTAAATAGAGATCAGGATGGACTGTGATATAAAAACCACCTTTCCAACAGAGGCCAAAACTTGTGCCACAGAGAACAGAAAAATTTAGCAACAGAGGACATGCTATCAGAAGGCCATCACATGAATTTTTCACAACGGTCAGAACTTCATCTATGAGAGGAAACTGCTCATTTCTGTATTCTAGTGGGAACACTGTATGTCCACTGTCAGTAATTGGGCCTGAAATTCAGAAATTAATTTGTTAATATATTAGACATTTGCAGAAGGACTGTTTAAAGAGGCTGGACTGCTCTAGTCTGGTAAAGGCCAATTTCCCACAAGGACATCTTTGCAAAAGTACTAGAGAAAAAATCTCTCCCTGAAGTCCCAGGGGTACTTAGTGAAATCTGGAATAGCAATGTAGTTTGTACAAAAGTGTACATCATGTTCCCACTTTCTGTCTCACAAATCCTCTATTACTTGTCTCTATCTGGGTTTGCTTTTTTTTCCTTTCCCTTCTTCTTTCACTGCCTTTTATCTGATACTATAGAATTTCACTTCCCTTAAGCTGCAGTTGTTAAGTCTGAATTTGGCACTCGGAATAGGCATTTTCCAGGTGTCACTTTCGTCTATTGATTCTTCTGATATTTCTCTCTATTTGCAAGCAGTATTCTTAATGCAACAGCTAACTGCACCTAAGAGCTAAGGTCCAAAAGGATAACTCTTCTACTGTTTTTTCTTTCCAATCCCCATGCTGAATGTCCCCTTCCACCCTGGGCAGTGGTACAAGGCCTCAACCCCGGATCTCTGGATATGACGCTCTCTTGGCTGCAATATTAGGCAGTGTTAAGCATCTGTTTGGACTTTGCACAGCTGATGTGAAATGGTAAAGATAACTGGTACCTGGAAGAAGCAACTAAATATTAGTAGCTGCTAGGCTTAATCTTAGCAGAAGCAGATCACTTACCAGTTATCTTTTGACAAGGGGTAAAGAGAAGAAACAGTGTTGTACACAGATGCATGCATATATGGTATATGTGTATGTATGCATAGTTATATACACAGTTATTATTTTGAAATTATCCTATTCGGGCAAAATATTGATGAGTATAACAATACAGAATCCTCTGTGTTCCTACTATGGAGCCTTTAGAATCATATTAGAATGTTGAATGAAAACATACACGTTTCAAAGCAATTCATTAAAGTGGGGTTTGACTGAGGCAAATATACAAAGTCATGATTTTATTGATGCTGGTGTCAAATATGGAGCACACTTTCTGCTCTCAGTGGAACTGCACCTCCACAAGCTTTCCAGGGAACAGACGAATTTGTGGGTAGCGCTTGCATACTGCTAGCATTGAGTCTTGAGTTTTCTACAGATACTTAGTATTAATAGAAGCAGTTTGAGAGTATAAACAGCCTCAGGCATTTATGTGCTGATGCTGTAGGTTGCAAGGCATCAGCATTATGGTGTGAAACTCAAAAGGTTTATGGGAGGATAACAAGGTAAGATGTTAAGGTTTCGAAGCTGTGAACACTGAAGATGGCCAGCACAATCAAAGTGTTGCCCTGTTACCAAGAAGGATGACACGACACTGCCTTGCTACCTTAAGCTAGGTTCCCACAAAACCAAAGGTATAGTTGTGCTGCAATTACTACCAATGTTTCTGCAACTGAAATACGAGTTGCCATCACCGCAATCACCAGAGATGAAGAAAATGTGTAGAAATGAAATTGTTACAGTAATATATCCGCCTAAGCTACTGCTTTGGCTAGATGAGCCAGATTAGCTCATGACAGATGAGCTTCATGAACATTTCATTGCCAAGGAACCCTGTCAAAATATTGGTGATTTCTCCGAATCTGTTCAACATCATGGAGATGTCAAATGAAATCTGAAAGGACATTATTTTTTCACGAAGAACAAAAACAATGAAAGCATACGAAGAGAATGAGCTGAGTTTTTACCTCCTCCCCTACACATTGATTTGGTTTTACTAAATGCTGTCCTTGTAAATACTGTGGCATAAACCCTGAAGCCCTTAGTTCCATAGATGCTGGTGAATTGAAGAAAGTACCGAATGTCCTCAAAGAACAGATCTCTGTGTTTCAGCAACGAGGTTTGCAAACTGATAATGTATTTTAACCTAGGTGCAGGAACTGTATAATCTCAACACATAACACAATTTAATGAAGATTTACACTATTGGCACTGGTTTCACCATACACTTCTCCCTCCTGGTCACAATGATATGGCACTTGACACATAGATGCCTGGCCACCTAATTTGTATTTCTTCTGCTGAAAGGTGATCTCGATCACAAATCCGAAGTACACTGTCATGAGTATAGAAAATGATACAAAATGGTAACTGATAACAGCCACGAAATTCTGGTTTTTTCATGGCTTGCTGCTTGCAGAAATTATGAAATCCTGTTTACATTAATTTAAGATATAATTCCATGTAGGACAATGCAGTAGCAGTGGCTATAAATTTCAGTGAATTTGATCCATGTGTCACAGAACCACTCCCCTCAAGGCAAACTAGGAAACAAAACTTTCACTCATACATCTTGTTTTCACAAGCAACAAGAGCCAGGTTATCAAACAGATGAATACAAAAATTGAGCAGCTTCCTGCTCCCCAGAAAACTTAGCATCATCGTGATGGAGTTTCTTCTTCTCACTGAGCTTTTGTTACGTGACTTATTTTACAAAGGGAGGAGGAAACTTGCAGATTTTTTACCCGCCTTTACTGGAGGAAGATGTATATTAAAAATCCTGCCTGCATGCATTCTGAGGTGTGAGGTCTGAGACAAGGAATCTTTTCTTTAAGATTCAGAACATCACTGCCTGAATGCTGAGATAAACAATTATGTTACTGACAGACAGGACAAACACTCAAATGACTTTGAATATTTTTTTGTTGTTGTTTTGGATGACTATCTCCTGTCTCTGAAGATTTCCCTTGCAAGTCAATCATTAAAGAGTCAGTAGCCAACACAGAGAAAAAGACTAGGTAAAAAACACCACAACATGTTTTCCCATACCATTCTTCCCGTGTGCTTGCTGCCTCTGGCCTCAAACTGTACAAATGAAAGCTTGTTTGATTTATGTCAAAAACTATATATAAAATATCACAGAGGATCCACAGAGAAATGGAGTCACTCTGGGCTTTGGTTTCATTATCCATTGAGGAATAACTGACTACAGCCTTGGAGTACGTAGAACTGATCAAAGCGTTTGCTTCCTCACAAGCAAAAAGAAACCCACTGTAGATTTCCTGTTTTATGCTTCAGTGCCAAAACACAATGAAAAAAGTTCTAGATGAGCATGTGAATTATTCTAAAACATTGTTCAATCAAATCTGATGGTTATGCACATTTGTGAAACTCATCATTTGAAATGTCAAGTCACTGACAGCAATGTGTCCTGAGGTGTAATGTATATTTGTGATAATTATTTGCTTTTTAAAGTTATGTATCAATTGCATCAAACCAGAATTTTTCTTAAGTGTGCCTGAAATGTAGAGATGTCAGTGCCGGCTGCGTTATTCAGCTCTGGGTTTTAAATACCCTGTGCCAGGAAAGCACTGAGCCAGGATATGACTACAATGCCATTTTTAAGGCACCCTGAGTTATTTTTCACTTTTCTCCCAAAACTGTATGTAATGTGGCTGATAGAGAACGATTACTAACATTAATAGCAGCTGAAGTGATTTCTACTCTGTACGGTATTTTCAGCATGATGCATTAAGGAAAATAACATAGCAATAATTGTTGTTGTTCTTAGTCCAGTATTAGCAAATGATAAACTCTTGTGGTTTATTGGAATTCAGTATCAGCTCTCTTCTGTGCCTCTGAGATGCTGTTTCTCTGGTCATTTCCAAACCTTCTTGAATGAAACTGAAGGCAGTTGGCTTAAGTTGGATAAATTCTGCTAATGTAGGAGGGCTGTCTCCTGAGTGCTAAAAAGACCATTTCCAAATCTTCAGCGTCTTCTTTCTTGACAGCAGAAGTTACTATGCAGAATGGTTTAGATGACGCTGAAGCGAAAATTTACAGGAGAAAGGAGACGTGGTAGGGAATGGCAGTGACTTGAAGGGGCTTGATAGCAACTTCCCCACTTTTGTTTTCTGGAAGGTGACACTCTGTAAATAAGCACCTCACCGGTGCTCTGTTTGATATTCTGAACATAACCTTTTTTGCTATCAGGAAAGAAATTCTGTGAGGAGAAGATTGGATCTTTGGAGACAACCTAGCAGCCACCTTACTCCTGCTATTTGTTATGAGAAAATGGCCCAGATGAACAAAATTATGAAGGCGCTTGCTGATATTGCGATCTCTGCCATGAGCAGCAAGAACTACCCTAGGAGATGGATCAGGAATCTTAGCTGTAGGGGAGCTCAGAGCTATTCTAGTTCAATCAGATTTCACAATTTGCACTAATGAAGAGTGCTGGCAGAAGTTCAAAGCTACTCCAGGTCTCGACTCTCCCTCCACATTACTATAAAAATGACTGTAGAAGTGTTAACTGCAGAGAAGCCAAAAGTTGTTTTGGTTCCAGCCTTTCCCAGCAGGAGTAACTGAGAAAATAGAGTAGGAGTGCTAGTTCTGCTCACAGCTCCCTCAGCCTCCTGCAGAATGCTACAGACATTGCTGGGAACACGGCAAAGTGTACCCAGTGCTGTCCCTCCTTGCAGCTCCTGCAGCCTCAGCTGCTCCCTGCAAACACCGTGATACACACACACACACACACACACTGGTTCAGTCACTCCAGAAGTATTTGGAATTAGCCTCTGCCTCTGCTGTTGATAACCCGATGGCTGTTTGAGAAACAAGGTATCAGGAGGATGGCTGTGTTCAGGCAGCATTGATTTCTTCAGTCTTTTGTCTGCGTCTGCTTTCTGTCTCGTTTGGAGGTGGTTGCCGTTACTACAAGTAGCATGAATCACGTCTCTGTTAAAAAACAGAGCTTCAGTTGTCTTACATAACCCCTGGTAACTGCATGTCTAATAATAGCAAGCCATTTCCAGGTAGGGAATCTGTCTGTGCCCCAGACCCAGGCACATGTACATGCACACACACACACATATTCATAGTCCTGCTTTACATCCCACCTCCGGGAAGGAGTGAGCTTTTAACATGCAACATGACAGTTCCAAGCTGCAGGACCTGGCAACTATCACTTCAAAATGGCATTTTTCACTTATCACCCCGAGACGCCAGTCTGGTACGTGCAATTTGATTCACGGACGAAACAGTGAGAGGGAGTGTAAAGAACACCCGACAGCACTGTTTGGTTTTGAAAGAGCATTGAATAGCAAAGGCCATGGTTGGATCGTGACCCAAAAGCTTGATTCTTTCTAGAGGTGAACTCTCTATCTGTCTCTTAGAGAAGACCCACATTTTGATTAAGTCGGGACTTCTAGTTCTGACAAACCCTGATTTTTTTCTACTCCTCACTTTCTCCTTTGGAAAAGTAAAAGACAATATGCAATTGCCTCAGTACTGCAGGGCTAACAGATAATACTGCAAGTCAATAATGAGGTCTTCAAATGAAACTTCTTTATAAATTGAAAATATTACTTGTGTTGAAACCCATGAATGGTCCACGGAAAGAAGGTGTTTCTGAAGATTACCATGGTGCCACTAAAACTTCCAACTTTCATTCAGTAGGAGATGTAGGAAGACATTCTCTCCAGCAATATTGCTGCTGTTCTGTGAGACACTGAACTGCCTGTGCTATTGACAAAGGAGACAAAGTTTTGCTGTGGAGAAATGTATTATCAGGTCCATCAACTACAGTGTCCTGATTCTGGTTAATAATAAACACAAGACTCTTCAAAGGGAAAGAATCATAGAATAGATCAAGTTGGAAGAGACCATAAGGATCATTGAGTCTAACCTTCTGCTCCTTGCACAGCTACCTAAAATAAATCATATGACTAAAAGTATTGTTCAGATGATTCTTGAACTCTAACAGGCTTGGAGCTGTGACCACTTCCCTGGGGAGCCTGTTTGCAAATGGAGTTGTTCTAGGCTGTTTCACAATGTTTTCCTTCCAAGAAACAAATTCCTTATGATCTCTCTTATCATCAATCAGCATACCTGGGCATCTAAGCTTGGATCATATGGTATTACAGAGTCAAGTCATTCCAAACTTTGGTATTCTTTCAGTTTAAGAGACAGACTGGAGTCAGGGATTTGGAAAGTGAAATTGACTTCTAGATTTGTTCAGCTTTGAGGGTTCAGTTTAGGCTCATCTCTTCACATTGTGGGAATGTAATAAACAGTAAAAAGCTTAACATAATAAAAATGTTCTCCATCAGGTTTTATTTCTAAATCTATTATCTTTCTCAGCTCAGATAATCTTTTTTGAAGGTGTGTTGCAGGTATTTGAAAACAATAAAGCTTAGGGGATCAGATGTCAGACTATGGTTCTATGCCTACTTCTGACCAAGATGTACCATATAACCAGGCAGTATAGGAGGAATTGTTACTTGCCTGTTTCTCAGGATCTATGGACAATAACTAACAATTTAGTATCACTACTATGGGATCAAACATCTTACTATGAGTCCCTGGATCTGCAAATCACCTTACAGTAAAGTCAGAACTGAACTAAAGCTAAATTGTGTTTGAACTCACAAACTGACTGGTCTGGCCAACAATTGCAGACTGGCTTTCATCAATGCCCTCCCACTAAGTTACTCTATAATAGTAATATGATCTCAGACAGATTTCTGTGGGTGCAACGGGGATAAAATTGGACTGGTATTCTTACTTTTTATCAAATAAAAACCTATGGTTCAGCAGCAATAAGCCTACTGTGAAAAGTCTGAAAACTCAAGCAAGTGAAAAAAACAAATCAAACAAGAAACCTGCTGAGCTGTAAACTGTAGTTTATCAGTATCATGCAGTCATGATGAGCTGACTGTGTTACTGCCCTAGGGTAAGAGGTTCTTACCTTTTCTGTAGGAAGTCAAATTAATTTGCCTTCACTATCTAGCAATCCCCTTGTCAAAGCAGTAAGAAACTTAGATTTTGGCCACTCTACGTTCCAACATAGAAAGCCGAAAGAGATAAACAAAAGGAAACCATAGATCATGCATCAGTTGCTGAATGTGCAACATTCCTTCTACAAAAAATTTTAATTGCTGATCATAACACTATGTCCCAGGTTTCATCTAAGCATCTGAGAACACAATGTATCTTCTGCAGTCAGGTTATTTTTACAAGGATTGAAACTCCTGCAGGAAATGCTTTCACTGGTGGCTCAGTAAAGGGTTAAACAAAAGTTGGACTCAGGTTTACAAAGCCATCTGAACTGGCTTCAAGTAGACATGAAACATCTATGCATCTGGAAAATGGAGCATGCAGTTGACTGTTCTGTACCATCTGCTCTCAAGAACATTTTCTGCTTGGGAGTTGCATAAGCAATGAAAAAAGCACACAAACAACTTCCTGTACCATGTTTTCGGTCACTCGTAATGATGCATTACGAAGTAAACCCACTAAATATGCACAACTGTGCCTCATTCCAGATGACAAATGTATAAGATAAATGCCTGACAGAAAGACACTTATTCTAAGGTATCACGACACAGAGCACCCAAGGGGAAATTTTCACTAGATGTGAGAGCTGGGGGCAAGTGTCAAGAAGAGTTTTGCCTCCATCTCAAAAGGCCAAGAGCAGTTCAGAAGACAGAAAAATAAAAAAGAGAGCTTTGCTTTTTTTTGGTTTGCAAATTAAATCGACAGAACTTGTTGAATCTCCTTCGGTAAAGGGCTTAACTTGTAATGAACGTAAGCTTTTTGTTGTTATTTAATGTCACTTTAACACATTTTAGATTCAAAATTATTCTTATCCCGAAAGCTTATAAAAGTATCATTTGTTTCGACTTGCTTTGTTTGCCTGTTGGGAAGCCATGGCCTGATTTAATCTCATATTGTGGCATAAATAAAACAATATCCACAGGAATTAGAATAGTTTAACCAGAGTAAAAATATCTACCTCTCTGAATGGGTCCCAAGCCTTCAAAACTGTGTTCATATGTATGTGTTGGTCTCTTTCTCTTTCCAGTGACTGCACTAATGGAATTGAATGGAGATATATGAGGGAAGCCCAGTACCCCTGCACACGCAGGGAACTGCTGAAGGCAAAACAGAACTGAAGCCCAGATGAAAGCTAAAGGAAGGTAGTTTGCCTCTACTCTGGTGGATTTTTGACACTGAGGTAGAGATGAGTTTCCCCAGTAATGAACACACTCAGTCCATCAGTCCGCAACTGTTACCCCAGGATCACTCAGCAGCACAGATCTGACCTGGTTTGGGCACGAGCACATGATCACATTACTATCAAATTAGCAAGAGTTTATGTTGTTGTGCAAGAGAACAGACGATATATAATCTAGCCTGAAGTCAGAGTGGCGCAGACAGGTGATATCTGATCTGGCATAAAGCCTGCCATATAAAGTTAATCCATTTGTTCTGAAAACATTCAAACCAGTATGTGCATTTATTCTAGATCAACACTTTGTGCTATATGGCTACAGTGGTTTTTTTATAGCGTGTTATGACTCAGATCCACTGTGCCATCAAACCACAGCTTCAGAAACTGTTTGCCCCAGAGATTTTGCATGCAAACAATATACTGGGCGTATGAACAGCTCCACCTGAAAAGCAGATTGTCTTTGTAAAGACTAGCCATGTAAGAACAAAGGGGTTCACTTCCAAAAATAACATCTTCCTACAGGCCGAAAGTACTTTGACCAACAAATCTTCATATCTTGAGAATATGATGATTTTGTTGTTAAAACAGAATTTGCCTAGATAATGGACCCTGTAGACTAGCATCTGCAAGATTAGATTATTCTCAGGGCACCAGTCCACCTCCAAGAAAATATCTCAGCCTGTGGCAACAAAATCTCAGGTTAATGAAAACTGGTTTAGGATTACAGGATTAAGCAAGTGTACAGTTCACGTAGGCCACTTCTACGTGGAAAGGAACATCAACATGTTCTCTGCAGCTACAATTCATTTGTAGAAAAACCTGGCTCATATCCTCCTTGCTACAGCATTCGTCCTCTGCCTTCCTTTGCCACCTAGCCCCCTTCCTGCCTCAAGCATGTTATCCCTTAAGCCATCAGAAGCTCATCATATGAAATTTTGTTCATAATTACACTGGCAAGCCTCCTCTGGTTTTTGTGGAAGTCACGCCCTCATAAACAAGAGCAGAATTTTGCCCTCTGTCTTTTCCAAAGGAAGACTAACGATCAAATAATTTTCTCACATCTCTGTTTGCACTTTCACAGTCTGGTTACATTGATTTGTGTCTCATAAGTAGACATTTCCTTTGTTGGTCACAAATCAATGTTATAGACCTGGCCTGCTTGCACATTTTTCCCTTCCCTCTTACTGTGTGAAAAACAAAGTGCAGCCTCAATTCTTGCTTCATAAATGTGAACTTCCTTGATGAAGTGTAAGAGAGAAAAGCAGATAAAATTCCCTCAAAAAACAGGAAACGTCTGTGCTTAAATTTCTAATTACCAAGACGCTTAATGGTGTGATAAACACCTCTATCATTCCAGTCCTGCCACGGCTTTGTTAACCTAGTCATAATCCTCTCCTTCAGATATTGCAAGATTTCCCATAGCAGCCCACTGTGATATCACAGACAGCTATGACTTCATGGCATGAGTAAGGAAAAAAGGAGGCAAAGGTTTTAGTCTGCAGCAGGACTGAACTGCCACACAAATCTCCTGGAAAGGATGGAAAAGAAAAGGTTTCACAATTGGTGCCTGAGAGGCAATGAGCTTTTTAACTGGAGTATGAAAATACAACAGTGAAAATAGCTGGTATTTTACTACAAATGGATACATGTGATAATAGAAAAGGAACGGTAGGAAACAGAGCCATCAATCAGGATATATCAAGTGAAAGCAGGTACAGTAAATGTGGAACATATCAGTTTGATTTGCCTTAATTAAAAGAGAGAGAGAAAAAGTTGTGGGTTTCTTTTTTTTTTTTTTTTTTTTACCATGAGAAAGGTTANAGCCTCAACTCAATCTCATCAATTTTAATACTATGAAGAAGTTTAGTAAGTGACAGTTCTACCAATTTGATGGAAAACTCATGGCTGCCAAAATAAAAATAGAAATAGATTAGAGCTGACATCAGTAAAAAAATATAAAAATAAATAATAATAATAATAAGGTTAAAGGATGTGAGATCAAAAGGGAAAAGAAAAGTTTTACAAATACGAAACAAAGCTTGCTTTACTGCTGTCACTACCATCAAAGAGTATCTTCAGAAGTCAAAAGGGAATTTTATTTATTTTAAAGAACAGCGCTAGGAATCAGGGTCCTACTTACACCTCTTCTGGGGAATCTATGCTTGGCCTTGAGAAAGATATTTCAGTGCTCTGTGCTTCAGCTTCTCTGTAGGGCCAATCAAGATAATAACAGATTGACTTCACAGGCCTTTTATAAAGCTTAATTCATGACTGTTGAGAAAACACTTTGAGGCCTTTACGTAAGAACTATTATATGGAGGGAAAGACAGAAAGGAATTTGAAGTTTTGCAAAATGCTTGAAAAAACGATCCTAAAACTTAACTATCTCCTGGAAATCATGAGAAAAGAACAGATCGCTTCTCTTTTTGGATTTTATTTCCAAATGAAGGCAACGCTTCTCAGCCAAATGGTAAAAGAAGCTGTCTCTGCAAACTGCCGAAGACCCAGCGAGTAAGTGGTAATGGAGAGCACTGGCTTTGCAGGGTGCTGGCTTAGCCTCACTCCCCACTGGATTGCAATGTTGATGCATTATCCACGTGTGCCCATTCCCAGTGAAGTAACACCATGCTGCTGGCCTGGTGAGAAGAGAGATGAGCAGAAGCAATGACTACTTGGACGGCTGGCTATTCGCACAACCTTCTGTCGGCAGCAGTTTAGGCAAGATGCCACAACTGTTGCTATAAGAATCATTCGGTCTCTCTGTTCCATCAGTCCAGACCCTTGCCATCAGCCTGTTTTGCTTGTATCTAAAATGGACCTGGCTTTCAAGCTTTGGAGTATTTTAATAGCAGATGTGGTGGAAGAGCCCTTTATAGATAAATCCGTAAACTAGGTTGGGAAGAAAGAAAAAGAGATTCCAAATGAGAAAGCTAAAATTAAGAGAATTATAAAAACAAATAAAAATTATTCTGATTTGATACAACTTTTCCAAATCATTTTACAGAGATGTAAATGACAAACAAAAGATATCAAGCTGCCATGAGTCAGACCTGCATAATCAAATCTGTTTATTGACGATGTTTCAGTAGCATCCATCACTGTTTCAACTCTTGTCTCTAGTAAGAGTCGATCCTAAAGGAAAAAGTCAAGAGACTAAACTGTTCAAATGTGGGTTAACTTGCTGATTACGAGTATAATTTACCAAAAACTACAAGCAGTGATATGTTACCTATTTTAAAAGACTACCACAACCACATTCATCTATAGGATGGGGAGAACTCAGTATGCATTTTAACACAAATAAATTCATAGCTACTTGTTTACAGCCCGTGGTGCCTTCCACTGTATTCTTATCTTCCACTATCAAAGGTAGCAGACAGTGGAAAGGTATGTATCTTTTCCTTGCCTTATCCTGAGTAGGTTTCACTAACAAGGACATAAATTCTGTCGTTTCAATACCAGGCTGCAATTAGCACAGAGGTCAGGACATTGCAGTTAGCACAAAGGTCACAGCAGCACAGCTACCCAGGGGTTTCCACACTAGAGCTAAGCATGGATCCAAAGCACTCTGGACATATGGAAATGTATAAGCTTTTTTGTCTGTGCCTGCATATATGCATGCCAGGAGTAAATATTTAAGGAAGAAAACAACACGATAGCACTAGAATGAGAAAACCAATGATCGGAAGCGTTAACAGTGATCAAAAGATCTAATTGCCAGATGGACAAAATAAGTTTACCTGGTGGTAAGTGCTGTGAAAAGAAATTAAGTCTTGCTTTTACATTTCATGCATTTTAAGAAGCTGCTCAGATTATCTGTTTACTTTAACCTGATGTCAGTACTGTTGACAGCAAGTGTCAGAACAAAATTTGTACTGAAATACAAACACCTTCAAAAATTCCAAAGTATCTCAACATTGCTTTTCTTTTTGGTTCATTTTATATAGTTGTTTGAATAAACACCAGGCACTGAAACATCTGGGTTCAAGTCACCCAGAGATGGGGAGAAGAACCCAGACTGAATATTTTGCCTGTTACTTTAAAATGTGAAGACTCGTTACAGGACAATATGATTCACTTACACTAACATTTTCAAAGAAGCTTTGAATGGACTTAGATAGCTAAAGGTGCATTCCAGTATTTGCTATACGTTGAAGCAAGTAGCCTCAAAATGTCAGCCCACAGGATAGGTTCCGAAAGCAGGTGGAGCTGGATTGAAAATTGCAGTATCCAAAACACAGGGACCACGAGAGGATTATATTGAGTTCTGTGTCAACTACACTTTAGGAAAAAGAGGGAACTAAGGTGCTGAAGGAGACTGAAAGGAAAATTAATAAATTCAGATCAATGGAGCAGATCTGGAGGCTGCTGAAGAGGCTCTTTCAAGAGCCACAGATGATGGCCACAGTCTAGACCAAATACACACAGAGAGAAAAGTCAAGACAAATCAGCACCATTAAAAGCTAAGTAATCACATCACATAACAGTGAGATACAGTAATAGTCTCTCTGTCTCTGCTGTGAGGTCAAATCACCTGGAATATGACATTTGTTTCTGGGCACCTCTTCATCAGAGTGATGGAGAGAGTTCAGAGAAGAGCCACATAAACTACCAGGGTGGTGGAAAGATTGAGTTAGTCGGAAAAGAAATTAAGAGCTACATCTGCATAGCCCAGTTACATGCCAATGACTAGCAGATGAAGGGAAAGGCACAAAAACAAGCTGTGTATAACTGAAAGATGCAAATACAAAAAAAAAAAAACAAAAAAAAAAAAAAAAAAAAAAAAAAAAAAAAAAAAAAAAAGAGAGTAGCTAATAATAGCAAGATGTATGGATGGAATCAAGACCAGTAACATAAAGTTGAAGCTCCAGGAAGCAAATAGTGTACGTCTGAAGAGTAGTCTCCCTAAGAAAGGAACTGAAGGTTGCCTGTGCATTTAAAACGGCCCTAGACAAAACACTAGACGTGTGATGCACACACCATCCTTCACTGGCCCTGGGGAGATGAGCTGAGCAGGTCTTGATTGTTTTTCCAGTTTGGTGACTCCAAGGCACACTGTGTTTTTCTGGCTTAAAAACCATCTGTAAAAATATGGAAACCCATGAAACACACTTTGGCAGGTTAGATGATGATTATCCAGGAGGGGACTAAATTCATGTTCATTGGATAAACCTGTGAATTAGACAATTTGTACACAAAGAAAGGAATGAAACAGCAAAGAGCAAAACCTAGTGGGCCGAGGAAATGGCTATTTTAGCATCAGATGGTACAATAAGGAACAGACACACAGCAAAGTGAATAATCCATTGCATAAAAAGTGAGCGGCATGTATGGATCAGGCAATGAGATGTGACAAAAGTGTTGGGGAAATGACTTTAAAGGATATGTGACCTCCTGAATCATGAGGTCATCAGCTAGTTTATGGAAAGTTGAACGGTTTGCATCACAAATCCAGAAACCTGATTGAGTAAAAAAGGAGCTAGTCTCTCTCTACAAAGTCAATGGCAGATAGACAAGAGTGAGCCTTGCACTCTTACATACTATCAAACCGTGGATATATTAGAAAGAAATAATACTCCCCTTACTTGAGCATTAAAACACCGTGAAAAGCTGCAGACAAAGACAAAAAAGTATCACAGTCATGCAGGAGGTGGCAGTGGAGAGAGCACAGGTGTCTGGACATGATGAGATGAAACGCTACTGTCACTTCCCATCCATAACCACCCAGCAGCAAGAAGTGCAGACAGGAAAAACCACCAGCTAAATCTGAGACATGAAAGTTATTACATAAAGCAAACCAGATCCTGACTGATTTCAGCTCACACTGGAAATAATCCTTAGTTTTTTAAAACTGAAAAGTCAAGAGCTTATGGGTGAGAAACAAGGGGAAGGTAGAAACAGCGGAATTATCTTATTTTTACTGATAACTCCCCTGTGGCCTTTCATTGGAAGAGCTACTTCACATTTGATGCTGCCACATAACCCTGACAATGCAGCACCTTGCTGACACTGCTAGCTAATCCCGAGGTCTTATGAGTTCAGCTCTGCTATCTGTGGGATCTTTCCATCATGTGAAGGAAAGGCATCTCAGGAAGTTTCAATGGACATTATACAATGTTCATCTTTGCTTCTGAGTTATCCTAGCAAACTTCCTCATTGGTCAAGTATTACATTCATAAGACTCTTTGCCTTTGCTCTGCCTTCAGGAGCAAAACTTCAAATTCAGCATTAAAATGCATCTTTGGAGAGTGGAGCTGTTTTGTACCAGCAATGGTGCTTCTTGAACAAAATGGTAAACATTAATGCAGCACTGATTACTTTGCAAATCATGCCCCAAGGCTGATGGTCCAACAAACAGTGACTTCAAAAGCAATATCAGATAAGGTATCCTTGTTACTCCCCAGGCCATTGCAAAAAAAAAATTAGTCCCTGATCCCTGCAAAAATATATGATTTAAAGAAAGACTGGTTGTCTCCAATCGTAGCTCAACTCCACAAACAGCTGTGCTGGCACAACTGGGAGAGTTGTGCAATGCGTTGGCAAAACTGAGCAGCCAAAGAGGTAAATTTTTTTCAACTGTTTTGGTTCCTGAAGTCCATGTATTGACAAACCACAGCCTGTACACCTTATTAGCTTTCTGCAATTCCCTGCTAACTAATGGTATGTACCTATCCCATCTGCAGAGCCAAATATAGCTTCTTCTAAAAGAACAGAAAGGAATCCCTGCTGAGCCTGACAGAACAGAAGCCTCTCTGCCTGGTGCTGTGGCGTCCTGTGTCAAAGGTGGCTGGAGGCCGTGTGTTTATTTTCCAGCTGATGCACACTGATAACTTGACCTCTACACTTTACAAGATCTGGGTAATATTTCACCACTTACCTCAGCTTTTATTAGCCCTGTATCCTAAAATCCCATGGATGTCACATAGGACGGTCCAAGCAGCTAATAGACAAAACATTTCTGACAGCCATTCTGACTAGGATAAGATTTTAAACATGAGGAGGAAATGCAGTGCTGCACACTCCCCAAAATTCAAGCTAATTTTAAAGTTAATACTGTAAGTTCTTAGGATGTTTTAATTACCTTCAGGCTGTCCAAACCAACACTCCTGATGCTCTGGGTACTGCTGATGGCACTGACAGCTGATAGCTTTGCTAAACACCACACAGAGCATTGTAGTCACTAGTGACTCAAACTGCCTAAAACAGTGTGATTTTTAACACTTTGACAATACTTATGACAACTCTCTTTAAGCATAAAGTGATTAAAAAAATTTGCTAGGATTTATACAATGAACCTACCTAAAAATTTGTTGTGTGTATCTAAACTGATGTTTAAAATCACATACAAAACCAATGGTCACACTTTGTCTCATACCAACATTAAAAAAGGTCTCTCAGCTTACTGAAGCAAGATTGACCCTCCTTTCCTCAGTTTACATAGCCTCTCCACTCAGCTTACTCTCTCACTCTCCCTTTTCCCCAAAGCCTGGGAAAACAGATAGGTCTCATCCGCAAAATACATGCTCTTTGGTTTCCTCTGTGGAAGGGCACATGAATGTGGTAAGCAGTGAGACAAGGCATGGGAGAGAATTAACAGCTGAGCTGATCAATCTAATTCAGCTGTTAAGAAAGAGACCAAAACCCATAAAGCCTTTCAAAGCTCAAAAAACATCTCCTAGTTAAAATGGATGTCTGAAAATGACCTGGAAGTTGGTGTCAAGAGAGTCCTAACACATTATAGTCCATGCCACAAAAAACCTATACAAGCAATAACTTGCTCCGTATACGAGCTGAAGTTTCTAAATCGTCCCCCACAGTGATAATCATGGTAAGATCCACAAAGAGAAAGACCTTGTTACAATTCTCCACCAAGTACTAATGTAAACAACGTGATGCTTTTATATTCAGAAAGCACCTACACCTCTGACAAGTCGTCTAAGATTTCTGAGACCAGAGCAACAAAAGCCAGTCAAATGCAAGTAGGTCTTAATTTTCAAATACAGGTGTCTTAACATCCAAAGAGTGCATTAGGATTTTTTTTCTGGCTCACAAAGTGCTAGGAACTAGAATACCTAATATCTAATTTATATCTGATTCAGTTTCTGCTACAATAATAAGAGATGTCAGTGGATTCAAATGAGAGGCAAGGGCATTTCAAAAAACTCTAGCTATCATCAGCTTGGCTGGCTATGATACATAAAGATGCTTTTTCAGGCAGAAGCAATGAGCATGGCTCCACCCAACACAAACTGTGGTCCTGCTAGAATGGTCCCTTTAGTAGCTATCTGTACACTTTCCCCTGTGTATCTGACCTTCTCTATATCGTCAGAGCAGGTGCACCTACTGCTGGTGCAACAGATGTTAAAGTAGGAAAACCTGACTCGTAGAGTGGAGGGATTAATGGGGCATTAACAAAGGCCCCAGTTGTGGGCATTTAAATGCTAACAGCCTTAAGTTAGTTATCCAAAATCCAAGCTTGCCGTGTGAGACACTAGAACTTAATTATAGAACATTCGGGGCTAAAACTTGCCGCAGGATATGCATGAAGTCATCCCAACGATGCTAATGGAAACTCATGTGCTATATATTAGAAAAGCAACTGGTTCTAAAAAGGGCTATTAAAGCAGAATGTAACAGGTAGCTTTTACTGAACAGTCCTTTTACTGTTTACATTTACAAAAATTAATCACATCACAGATGCCCGGACTCATCAGCTGAGCTCCAATTTACACTTTTCACCACCATTCCCACAAAATCAGTTAAAGAAAAGCTTGGATTTAAAACCTAGCATGTTGAATTAATGTTGTGTTAAATCTGGCAGATTTTGTCCATGGTTCTTTACTGACTTTTGTTGCAATTCTCCTTTTCACACTCTTCTGATGCACCTTTTCCCATCTAAAGTGTATTTCATGGTCCAGACATGGGTTTTATTTGACTGAGTAGAGTGTATTTTCACCTCCTCTTCACCTCCCAGGGCAGTATTTCAGGGCCCATCATGAGGTGTGCCATTAAACTTAAAGCATGCACATGGCTTCTCTCGCACTGCAAGCTACGAGATCTGTTAAGACTTCAAATCCGCTGGGCAGCAGCAGGTAAACACAGCTTTTGTTTTAGCAGCTCAGTTACAGCTAAGTGAGCATCTGCCTTAGCTGTACACAATAAACCTTCCATTTCAGAGGAGTGTAACTGTCATTGCATTTCACTGTCCTTTGAAACTTGGAGCAAGAAGCTTCAGCCTGAGGGTCCACCACAGTCTTTAGAACATTAAAAAACCCGTATCTTTCACTGCTTACTACAATACCCAATTACTGATATTTGTGTGAACCAAAAGAGCAATGTATCGCTACCTAAAGCCTCAAATGATCCCCTTGGCATGGAATTCATACACAAGAGGCAAAGCATTAGAAATTCAGCATTGTTACATGGTTATAGTACTTGCTACGCGCAATACACTGAGCAAAACTCTGCTGCCACTTTAAAGATTTTCCTATTCCTGTTGGCAGGTTAGGGGGCTCTAGAGAAGTGTCTGATCGGACTCTTACTTTTCAGCTCTAATGAACCTTTCTGCACAGTGGGAGCCGAGCTGGCTCCATTTGCCACTTCTCTCGTAAGAATTTAACTTGTGGAAGTTATGGGCCTGTTCATTTACATCCAGCCCCTCATTTCCCCCCAAAATGCATTAGGGAATGCATTAGTACTTCTATTTTATGTTTCCTTGAATGGCACAGATGCAACTCTGAAAGCAAATCCATGGTGAAATTCAAGACAGGAGCACAGCATGTACGTGTTCAGAAGAGAGTACCCACGGCATGCAGACTGCGAGGTAAATGGCAACCAATCCAAAATCTTAGAATGGGCAATTGTAGGCAATTTCATCTATGTAAAGTTGTCTGTAGCATGGAGAGAACACATACATACATGCATATGCGCTTCTGAGAAAAAAAACCACTCAACCTCTCTGTACACGCTGACATTGCACACCACAGGCATTGGTGTTTAATGAAGTGTTGGGGGCCCACGCTAACTTTGATTTGTAGGGCTTTAAGTCATGCAGCTCATGCTAATGTTACTGTATGCTGCTATGAATACAGAGAAGAATTTTTAAGACCAGCTTAGTATGTCACACTCACAACTTGCATTTTATTTCAATGTTATTTGTGTGTTTAATCTCTTTTGAAGGTTTCAAAGATCCTATCCATCTCTTTTGGGCAGAGGTTCATGAAAGAATGCAGTTTAAATTGCACAAACCCATTCCATTGCATTCCTCTCTTTTCCACACTTTTCTTTCTGGCAGTCTCTTTATCTGCCTTTTTTTTCCTCTTTTTCTGTGTGTCTCTATTCATCTCTAGTCATTCCTTTACCTCACTACTTGTTTTTGGCTCTCAGAGACACATTTTGTAATACCCTCCAATACACATCTTTTTCCTGGAGTTCCTACTTACTTCTCCTAGCACCACCAATGTCCCATGCCACTACAGTGTCTGGGCTGTAACCGGTGTGTTTACCTTTACCTTGCATTTATTATGATACACTCTTTCTGTCTCACACCCTCACCTTCTGTTAACTCTGATTTCCTCTCCTCTTCAGGTCTTACCACTCCTGAAAAGGCAGGAGGGGGCTGAAGTGCTTGCTGAGGCAGCGTGGGCCACCATGGATTGATTGACAATGAGCATGGTGCCTGCAAGTGCTGAGATGCCACAGTTTGCAGAGTGAAGTGAGACCTCAGTGCCTTGTACGCCCTCCTTGATTGAACAGACATTTTGAGTGTGGCTGCCGATCACTGTTAGCCCAGTGACTCCCTGCATTCTCCTCACTTCCTTCTCCCAAGCTGTCAGACTGGCAAGGCTCAGGAGAAATCACAGGTTTCCTAATTGCATTTGTGCCTGCACACAGAGAATACTTAAATACAGGCTGGTCAGATCTGTATGGATGGTGGATAATGTTTTGCTCCATTCTGCACTAGTGTGTGCTCTTCAATTTGTGCCTGGCAGCTTCCTTGTTCCTGAGGACAGAAAGATAAACTGTGGCTTTGTATGGATGGGGAAGATGACAAAGAGAAAGGAGAGAAAAGGAAATTCATTACATTTATCTGTGCAAACATTTTCTCAAATGATTCCTGCAATTTCATGTACCAAGTCCCCTTCATGGGCACATCCATCCTGGATGGCTGTATCTTGGATTTATAGAAAAAACTTGTTCCCTTATCTACACAGTGAGATTGGAGCCCTTCATTGGTGCTGATCAGTTTGCTCAGACTATTCTGACTGCTCCTTGCTCAGAGGCAAAGCATCATGCACTGTTTTCAATGGCTATTTAAGTGGTGAGCAGGCTTTGGCAGATAGTTAATCCAGAGAGAACCTCAGCAGCAGCCAGTCTGGACTGTGAATCTGACTGAAAAGTGGTTAAGTTTATTCTTCTACTGCACAGCATAGGCTCATCTTTTAACAGATCTCTTTCTAGTCAAACCAAACACAAAACTTTACTAAATCAAGGTGGCCCAGCGCCTCTTGGGGAGACCACTGCCTTTAATAATCTGAGAGAAAGTAGGAGCCACAGACAATCCTTCTCCCAGGTTATGGGTGGCTCTACGGGCAGTCATAGTTTACTTAGCTCCGTGGCTCACGATTACTGAAATAACAACAAGTTGCTTTCTTCTTTTTTGTTGCAAAGTCTCACGGGAAGCTTATTTTGCATATAGTGACTCAGAAAGCTGCCTGCTAAGCTGCACGTACTATATGTCTGTCTGGAACAAGTCAGAGTAATTTGTCCTCTTGTTTACAGCAGCCTATTTATAATGGTACAGAGATGACCCAAGGATACACCAAGTCTCCTCTCAAAATGCCCAGAAAGAGGCTTTTCACACTCATCACAAAGCTACCAATACTATAGCTCCCTCAACTCTTCTTTCCAGTGAAAATGATCTCCAAGGACAACAGGGAGCTAGCAGAGTGGCTTAGTGCAGGCTTTGATTAAATACATCAGCAAGAACATTTGTTGTGTCATGATCACAAGAAGAATCCACCTACCCATAGATGATACAAAGTCTAAAATATGAAGGACAAGTGTCTCTGAATATCTAATGCTTACAGTATCCACTGTTACTATTTTCCCAGAAACATGTTGTTTGCGAAGGGCAATGTCCTGAGTGAGGGATACAGACGGGTGATCTGTGTCTTTCATGATTATTGTTTAACAGCTTTCAATGCTCAAAACTGCTAGAACAAAATCTATAAAGACACACTCTTTCTCAGTCAGACAATTTAATCTCTTAATTATACCTGTTTCAGAAAACACTGTATGTCATGGATGTAGAAGTGATAGGTGTGTAGTGAATCATACATGTGTATTCCAAATTAATTTTTCATAGGACTGATTTTAAGCAATCTACATTAACATCTCCTGCTGGCTAATCCTTCCCCTCAAGAATCAGATCAGCAGTTCTGCAAACAGTGCACCTTTAAACAACTGCTTCTTCCCAGACAAGGAAACATGTTTTTCCTCTCTGTTGCAGATACAATATTCCTCCTTAGAATTGCAGGAACCTAAGGTCCAGTTTTTATTCAAAATTTTGTCTTTACATTCATGTGCAACTTCTATTTTGCATTAACAGGGTAATGTCACTGCTCTGGAAAAGAGAGCAAGTTTCTTAATCAGACACGTCATGCTTATTTTTGACCTTGTTACCAGTCTGAAATTAGTGACTATATGAGCACATTTCACATATTTCATATATAAATATAAGCATATGTCTGCCCAGACACCAAACTCCAACAGTTACACATATTCATGCATGTATATGTATAAACAACTAATTAATCTTATTTTTACATACATACATATTTACAGGCACGTTTGTGTATATATTTATAAATACATACATATACTTACATACATAACTTGTAAGCGTATTACACCCATTAAACACTTCCTTCATGCTGTCTCTTTCATCATACCTGAAGTTTTTAAGAAGGTATAAGGCCAATTACCCTTATACCTACAACAAAGAGACCCACTATGCCTAAAGCTTATGTAAAATATTTTTTGGTAATATATTTATCATGAAAGAACACAAACCCTCCCCACAAGATCTTATTTGGGCTGAGCAGTGCCACTTGAAAATGGAGATTACAAATGTCCCGAGCTCATGTCAATACAATTGTCTGTAACTTAGCATGAGTATGTCTGTCATTTCTACCACAGCACTCTGTAAGAGGAGCTGCAGCAGATACTGGATATTTTGCCTTTGCTCAGAGGCTTCTCCTCTACAATGTAATTTCTAGTACTGCAAGGTTATTAACACTTAAAAAGAAAACAACCTCCTTTCCTGCTCCCTAGTTAATTCTTCTTCTTTTGCTTCCTTTTTTATATCTTAACAATAGCATGGATTTTTTTCCTTTCCCCAAACTTGGAATATCTGACCATAAACTAAAGTGGCCCAAAGTTCTTGAATGGCAACTTTGATCACTGGGGTAATGACAAATACAAGGTGTGATTTTTGTAATCTGTGATGACAATAAATAAGAGAATTCTGTATCTAAGCAAGACAATTACTTCCATTTTTAAAGAGGATATGCAGAACAGAATTAGAAGTGGGTTTTAATGTCCTGAGAGATCAGTAACACTATTTAAAGCAACACTATGTACCAGAAAACCACATATGTAATTTTCAAAGTATTCTAAAATATGTTTACAGCTATTCCCTATTTGTAAGGTTGATCATGAAGGATTGGTAGAGTTGACTGAACTGAATCAGAATGGAAAAAGATTACCCCTTTTAAAATATATTTTTTTGTACACAAGTCTTAATTTTTTCAAATGATGTTTTTACTCATTTGCATGAGCTCAACAGCCTGGATCAATATATATTTGGCAATATATGAAGGATTCTCTTTTTTTACCATTATTTATACTGTCTGATCATCTAAGTAATATGCTTCCTGTTTTTAACTGAATTACAAAACTCTTCAAGCAAGAGGACAGATTCCAAATGATGCATAAGTACTCATAACCACAAAAGTCTTCACCTGAACATTTCTGAAATGTTCATTAGGAAAGAAAGATGGCAGAATAAAACAGAATATGTACAAACATGCACAGACAGCATTTTCTGGTGTTTTAACAGACCTAAGATTAAAGATTTAAAAATACAAATAGGTTAAATAAGGAGTTCTAACATTTTTGTTTACGGTTTGACTTTCCAAAGAATTGCATGTCTTGAGTGACACAGTGAGGGATTAAGACTTCACAACATTAAAATGGGAAGATCTTTGTTATTAACTTATCATAGGCTTTTACTTTCCAGGAAGGTGATCCTCCTAAACTTTAAAGATGTTGTGCCAGCTATCAGACATTCTCTAGCCACACCACAACAGTGAGAACAGATACCTTCCTACTAATTACTCAGTTTGGCCTGTATCTGCATTTTGTTATCTCCTTGCAATCTACTTCAGGTCTTTGAGCTTTCCCCATCCAGAAGGAGTGCAGGAGAAGTGGCAGAAACAAATCTGACTATTGCCTGAGAGCAACAGACATCTCTCTCTTCCCAGAGAAAAGATTTCTATGATAGTACATGATAAGATGGTAGTGGAACTAGAGAAGTGCATCTTGGAGTGCAAGGAGTTTAAAGGATTATTCCTTGGCCTTACAAGAAGCAGCCTTCAGCTCAGTTGTTCTATAGTCCCTCAGCATTTCCAGAATAAGGCTTGTGAAGAGCTGCTTTCCCCCAAAGTCCTTAGCAGGACACACACATGGGGATGTGGGGGAGCTGATGGTGGCAGTTGTGGCTTCCAGCATCATGGACAGGGCAGACAGCAAACAGGCTCTGCTTGGAGGGACACCAGCAGATCCCACAGAAATGGGAACTTCTTTCTTTGTCCTTATACACAGCGATCAGGCTGATTTCATTCACCCATTAACACATTGACTGGCACTCTTGACAGTGGCTCTCTTAGCTGCTGTGGCTTGGAGGGAAAATATGAGTTCTTCTGGTGCTGAGAGAGATCATATACCGCTGACCATCAATAGAAGTTTGAGTGTATCTCAATATACATCAGATTCCAACGCTCAGTTGCATTATTGAAGCATTCTGGTAAGAGTCAGAAACCTAACATACTTTGTACAATCCTTTAAAAATGATACGTCAGATAGGGAGGAGAGATTTGTACAATCTTTTGAAAATTATACTCGATTGGGAGGAGAGCTGGACCTCATTATCTTATTATCATCCCTTTATCTGGCAAGACCGTTTTATACAATCAAATCTACACTCTGCTACCCTCAAAGTAGGCCTCACTCCATAGATCTGCACTCACAACATTTTTTTCTTTTCTAGATACTTATTAAAATCACACAGCTGTATCATCAGCTTATTACAAGACCCTCAAAATATTTTGTCTTACAATATCCTTGTACATTATTGAAGTGCTGGCATTCCTGCCTTACAGGACTAGAAACTAAGGCTTGGAGATGTTACTTGCCAGGCTCATAGAAGAAAATAATAAGCAGGAATCTGAAAATCAGACTTTTAGAATTCCAATTCAGGGATTTACCTGTTGGAACAGTCATGCTATCCACTTCAGGATTAACTCATTAGGTTTTGTCCTGTGCTTTTACTAATTAAATATATTGTTTTGAATACATTTTCCCTCCTTCCAGCCACTTCCACTGTTCCTGTTCTGCATTTCTTCCCCCACTCCCTCCTCTTCCCATTTCTCTTATTCATCTCCCTTTCTTTCTCAGTTCTTAGTTTCCACCAGGATCTCTAATTCAACTTTCTCCCTATTTATAGGATTTTTAATCCCTGTATTCATTTTGCCCTTATTCTCCTCTAATATTCTCAGCTACAATTCTCAGAGGGATTGATAATACTCAGACAAGTAATTTCTGATGCTCAGGTGCTCTTCTAAAGGAAAAAAACCCCACGCATACTGACCTCTCAACTTCTAGAGTTCAAAAGAAGGGTGAAGAAATGTTAAGTTTCAGATAAATTTCCATTTGCATCCTGTAACATTCATGTATATTTTTGGATTGAAATTCATGCTACACAGCATATAGCTTTGGGACACAGCTAACTGAAACTGCCTCTCCTTCTGTGCCCACTTCTTGCAACTAAGAACAGCAGAGGCTGCTGTGCTAGAAGCCCCAAGAGTCAGGAAAATTCCATGCAGAACTTGTCAACTCTTGACCCAACTTTCTCCCTTTGCTTTATTCAATTGCTCAAAATTCCATGCATTGTGCAAAGCTTGAGTCTAGTTTTTCCGCGGTAGCATAGGCTACTATTTGTTACGGCAACATTTTCTGGAGGTGTTAAGGAGAGGTGCACATTTCTTCCTATTGCATTGTGTATTTCTGGTTTCCATTCCAGATGCTCAGAGATGACTGGATATTTACTGAGTCTTTCATAAACCTGAACTTGATACATCAAGGTTCACTTTCACAGACCAATTAGGAGCATGGCTTGTCCTGTATCTCCTTTCCTCTTTTCTCAGCCACTATGTTCTACTGCTCTATTCAGTCTTCAAGAGGTCTCAAGATGATGTGTTTTTCCCTCAACTCTACTACTTGGTGGCACAGACTGTCACAGACAGCTGAGATCACTCAAACACCATAACTGAGCGATTTTCTATGCCAGCAAGAACAGTAGACTGAGAATGTGTCAGTCAGGTCTCATAAAAGGTAAAGCGTGTCTGGCAGCCACAAACTTCATTAAATCCCTAGCAAAGGCCTTACATAAAATGATTCTCCCTTGGTGCAAGAACCTTGTCTTTCGATGTTTCTCTACAAGAACAGTCTTAGAACTAAACTGATTGCAAGTGAAAAGTAGGCTCAAGGCCTTTTTCCTGGTGGAGACAAATAGTGAATGCTAGTTACTTTCAATATTGTGCACACTGTGCTTTGGTATTTGGAGGCATCCTTAAGCATGGATCTCTTGATTTCTATTGTTTGTATGTTCTGCCCCAATGCTATTCCAGTGTACATTTTAATGAGTGAATTTATTATATAGCTCACTGCACAAAATTTTCAGTTTCATTATAAAAAAATTCCCTAGCACTGATTTTTGGATCAGATATTTCCTGCATGTATTTTGAATCCACTGTTGGTTATCAAGTAGCTTTTCTCTATTTTTTTTTTTTCCTTGGTCCTGTCTGGGTACAAAGCTTAATGTGAGTCTGGCCTCAGTACTACTGTATTTTCTTTTTTTTCTCTCTTGTATGCCAGACTACAGCATAGACCTTTCTTAAACTCAAGATAAGCCTTTTCTGCCTGGCAGCATTTCAGAGACATTAAGTGTAAGAGAGAAGGTAAGTAATTCACCATGCCTCCCCATTTCTGTAATGGGGGAGGACATCTTGATACATTTACAATACTCCTCTGGGGATATTTCATCAGTTATACCTAACTCTAATGGACGAGAATTGATTTGAACTTTCTACTTAGCACAGAGCTGTAAACAGCTCTACTCCAGGTTGCAGCAATGAACTGGTGTTTTGTAAAATTGAGAGAAATTTGGAAAACTTCTGCCTTGGTCTGTTAAGTAAGCTAGCAGCCCAACGATCCAGAGGTAAACTGACTTGTCTTTTCAATTTTAATAACAGAGGGAGCAACTATTAACCTAGGTGATACATTTCTTTAAGACCTCTCCTCCATTTCTGTCAGTGGCTGGCAGCTATTTCAGCTATTTACTTTCAATCAAGATTTGTCAAATCAGGACACAGTTTGAGAAGGTATTTTAATTTCCCTGTTTAATGTCAGATGCATATTTTTGTAGTTCTCAAAACAAAAAGTCCAGAGAACTCTTTTTCCTGTTGTAATCATTAGGTAGCATTTGCTAATGTCTAAAGTTTATTTAAAAAATAGCATCTGAGGTTCTTGGGGTGTTCCACTCCACCATCAAATTTTTCTATTGGTTGGTACCTTAGGCTGTTTTATTCCTGGGCATGAAAGCAAAATTCCATCATTTTTTTAAAAAATTTGGCATATACAGCATTGTCTCTTTGCCAAGGTTTGCAAAGTGAAAATACAGAGTTCTTTGTAGCTCCAGTGCTAGGGAGTAACTAAGCAGCTCCTGTTATCACATACTGTATTTTTAAATGCCTGTTGCATTAGAGATTATCCAGAAAGGTTGTAGCTGGGGCAAATGATCACGTAGTAACCCACATTTTAAGATCCCTGTTTCCAAAGTACCGATCACCGTGGTGAGCTACAAAACACTTTGTAAGGCAATAACAATTCTTTACAGATAACACCAACAGTCACAGAAAACAGGTAAGTATGGGGCTATGGACTTTCCTAGTTCAGCTTTTTGTTCATCTAAATGACAGATGTCATTCTGCAAGGCTGTATTTCTACATTGTTTTCTTGAGCTGAGGATAAAGAGAACTGGGTTTTGGTTTTGAGGCTTTTTTTTTAATCATAATGTGGGCCTGGTGATGGAACAAGATACTGGACTTGAAAGCTTTGCTTACAGAGCCACAGGAAGTGCCTCTAACACAGGCAGGGCAAAAGATGTCAGGTTTCAAAATCAAGCAGCTCTAGCTGCTACCACTGTCTGACAACTTGAATGGGATCCCAACCTATTTTCAGTTGATATGAATGCAAAGCACCTAATCCTTACAGCCCTTTCTTATTTTGGTAGTCTCTCTGACATCAGTGACACTGGCCTCCTGAACAGGATCAGGCCTTTTGTTTCAAATTCTTCTAGTTTGCAACAGACAACTGAAGATGTACTGAGCCAAAATGGCAAAAGGCAAGACAGCCACCAGATGAATATAACTTTAACGACGCGAATGATTGAGATGAAAAACAAAAAAACAGCAAACAGCTTATGTGCCTTGAGAAAGTTGAGACCCACAGTACTGGGTATGAAGCCTCTACAGCTCTGGTATTTTAGAAGAGTAAAGGTGTTAATTTCCTGATGGTCCCTTGTTTGAGTACATTTTTTGGCATTCACCCAGCACCAGTTTAAGGAGTTAGCAGCAAATACTAGGTGCCAGTCTAAATTTTAGTCTCTGGTTTGTATCAGTGCTACAAACATGGCAACAAGAGAACCAGACTACTGCCGTTAACTGTCTGTGTTCTCTTCTGCAGTTTGTAAATAACTGATTAAATTGTGTATTTCCGTATTACCAGGGTCAGGTGAACCATTGGTGAATGCCAAGATGTTTCTGCTTATTACTTTGGTGCTTTTGTTCTCTTAAAATTTCAGTTCAGTTCAGTTTAATTTGATTTCATATCAAGAGGCACAGCTGTATTTTAAGTGTTTTCTAGTAAGTTACTCTAAGGGACACATTTCTTGACCCAATACTTCAATTCAGCATCTTTCTTGAGACAAATTTGCAATTTGGGAATGGCAGAAGATGAAGAGAGAGAGGTGCTAGCACAAAGGATTTCATCTGAACACTTCACATTCCAGCACATTTCAGGAAGAAACTGTTAAAAGGAACTGGCTCTTCTAATACAGTCCTTATCATGAAACCGCAGACAGACTGGACTGAATTATTAACTTCTGTAGTGATAACATTTGCCCCATCTCTTCTATCCTCATGGATATCCTAGGAAATGGATCCTGGATGCAATACACCATGCTAGCTGCCAACTACTGCCTCACAGACCAGCACCTAGCTGGTAGCGGGAAGCAGCAGAAGCTCCTGGCATTCAGTGCTTCAAAAGGTGCCCTTCCACAGAGACGACACCTGGGAACAGAGGGATGGTCTGTTCAGCACAGGAGGCATTAGGCACTGAAGCACTCAGGCATTGACAGATTCTTCCAAGCAAGTGGAAAGAGCCAAAGAAGACTAATCAGTCTACAAAAAACTGTTTATGACTTTAACTACAGTGGTAGACAATTTACAAACTACTGAAGCAAGGTTTGCTAAATTCATTCATAAGATAACCGCTTGGTCTTTCAAAGTAATGGAGCAAACTTTGACTCTCCTTGTTTCTCCAGGAGAACAGATTGCATTAAATTTTTTTTTGGCTAGGAACGCCAACACCTTCTCAGTTCCCTGAATGCTCTAGGATTCATATGCAACATAATCCTAGATGCTCTGTCACTATTTTTTATGGGGTTTTTTTTCCTTTTTTCTGTACACTCTTTGTGAAAGTGGTCTAAAGAGAACCTTACTCTGCTGAAAATCATAAAAGGCTCCTCCAACACATGCAATGATGCTAAACAAAAATAAATGATTTATGGTGTTGCAGTGTTCCCATCCTTGAAATAGTGTTTTTCCTTGTTTTTTTACGCAGTGGCCCTATCCACTCCCCTCCTCAGACTCTCAAGCTCAAGTAGAGAACCTGTGTCTTTCTATGGGTTTGCTCTTTGCTTTTCCAGCCACTGTTGCATGTTTTTTTTTTTTTGTGAGACTTTAATCTGAGATTTATAAATCTTTTTAAAATGGCTCTTCTTGGTCTAGACTTGTCCTTAATGAAAATTATTTGTTTGACTTGAACAACCACTTACACCTCTGTGTAGTTTAGGCACACTCACCTTTCTTCTTCCTTTCTTGTGCATTGCAATACCATGTCTCCATGACTTCTCTGGCATGCTTAAGGAGCCTTCATGAACTTTTCCTGTTGCTATCTGAAGTTTACAGTCTTCCTTGAATTATCTTGTTTTCTTCCCCCTCTCGCCTTTATTTCCCCCAAGCTCAAACAAATTAGACTATCATTATGTATCTGTTCTAGTATTCATCAGCATCAGAAGTATTTCCAAAGCAGTTTCTAAAGACCACAGTATGGTGTAGGCCACAGAGCAGTTCTTTAAAGACATGTTATAAATGAAAACGCTCTGTATAACAAATGCTATTTGCAACACACCAGAATGGCTTCACTTCTTCCTTCTAGCCTTTCACTAATGAAAATATTAATATTTCTAATTTACCCAAATAAATAAATATAGGTGCAAGTTCTAGTTCCTGGCAATATTCTCATACGTACTAAATCATATTAAAGGAATGTACTGAAATGCAGTGTGATGAATTTATTTTAATGAAAACAAGGAGGAAGACAATGGATCTATTACACAATGTCCTTGAGAACCTATCCTTTCCCATTGTATTCAAGAAATAAATTCTGCATTGAACTGTCTTAACCCAAGGTGCTTATAAACTTTGGAATTCAAACTAGACAATTACATTTTCAAATTCTTCTTAGACACAAAACAATCTTGCATATGGTTCCTAATCACGGACTGCAACATAATATTGCTAAAGGAAGGTATAATTTTTACTGTTTACCTCTCCAAAACCTTCCCCAAGTGGCAACCATCACATCTGATCCTGATATTTCTCACTTGTGATTCTGGATACATGCAACAATTGTCTGGGAAATATTGCAAGGTCCCTTTACACAGGGTAAATTGGGTAAAGACTCAAAATAAGTGGTGCCAATCCTTTATCCATCTGGTTTATGACTGTTCCAGATGGAAGCAAGCTATTAGAACACCACTCTTAACTCCCAGCAAAGGCAAAATGTAGTCTCCAAATTAATGATTTGCCATATGAGCGACCTAAGCTTAGTTAGAAGGCCAAGAAAGTACTTGGCCCACTCAAAAACATTCAGATCCATCTCAAAATGTAAAAGACCAGATGAACAGTTCCTGAAGCCCAGCGGTGAAAGGAGCTGGGACAGCTTGACAATGCCTGACTGAAGCAGGACAGAAGTCATCCCTTCCACTCTTAACACAAGTAAAACATACAAGTCTTCTGCCCATGACACATTTTAGGACAATTGTGCCCCCCTGCAACAAAGTGTACCATTCAGCAACACAGGCAAAGCCCTTGACATCTATCTTGTCTTAAAATGAGAAAAGTCACCAAAATGAATTCCTTTCCTCGATGCTGTTCGAACACCGAACCGTAACGACATGCAACTAGTGCGGACAATCAGTGGGATGAATGAAGGGAGGTGACCAGTGTGCCCCAAGCTGCTCAGGTAGCTGAATGGCAGGGCAGGATTCAGCACAAAAAAAGGCTGGATGACAGGAGGAACCCAAAGCTTCGAGTGACACCTAAAGGCAGCTGGGATAATAGAGACCTTTAAAGAGGTCTTTGAAAGAAGAATGTGGAGCGGGGCTAGCAGGGGGACGGGAAAAGCATCGCTAGAGGATTTTTCTGTTCGTTAAGGGAAGTAAAATACAGCCCTCGCTCATTATGGAGGCAGGCAGCTTCGCCAAGCTGATACATCTCATCAGCCTATTAATAAAGCTCTGCTCGAATCTAGTTTCACAAGGCAACCCATCGGAGTCTGTGCTTCCAACGCGTGGTACAGACACAGGGCTATGGAAAATCTCACCCTCTGGAGAGACCTGAGTGAGGCAGTCTTTTTCATTAATACCAAGTCTGCACAATGAATCAACAACAGATTCAATAAGGCCAGGAAGAGCAAAAATAGAGCTTCTGACCAAATAAAAGACATGTAATGAGATCAGAGTGAATTTAATGGGAACCTCTATTCCACTGAATAGACAAGGTCCCAGACATCCTCCTTCCTGGGTCTCAGGAGCTAAGCCAATAGACTTCGAGTTGCATCATTAAGTTCAAAATCAGACGAACTGTAATTGAAATAAAAGTCTTATTTTTGGTTTGTTGATCAAAATGGAGCTCAGATGTGCCTGAGGGCATGATTTTCATCAGGACCTCAATGCAATCCTTGATTTCCCAAGCACTGCACCTGCAATGAATCATGGGCTCAACTAGTAGCATATTAATACCCAGTTACCTGGTGTGCAGGTGGAAATAGAAAATGCAATATTTAAAAGCTTTAAAAGCACCTGCCATTTATAATGAACACAATTCTTTCCAGGCACAAAATTGCATCTTAACACACATATGCCATTATTGAAAATCATGCCCGATGATTTTGAAACAGTATATTCACATTTGTGCCTACATCCTGATAGCCTTGCACTTCCCCTCCCTCCAGTAATTTGTCTCAAAGACACTCTTCCAGATCCATCAACCTTGTGGGAGAGTACCACAAAGCACCCGTCATCCGAGAGCCAAGCAGTGACCCTACACTGTAACTTGTAGTCAAAGATCACTAGTTCAATCCACTACAAACAGCATGTGGTCCCTCCTTTAATAGACAATACAGCAGGTGATGGAGAACTGAGAGAAATGAGAAATCTTGTTTCTCATGGGTGAAGGGACAGTCTGTCATCTGTCCAATTTTCCCCACACATGAGTAGGTAATAAACACAAATTAGCATCCATTGTCCTAATGTCTTGAAGCTTGGCCTCTAACTTAGCGTCACATACAGATTCTGCAAATCCTGCGGGATAGTCTGGTACCTAGGCAGGAGAGAAGATAATTTGGGAGTTTGGTGATCTGGGGCAGACAAATGAAAGAAATAAATGGCTTCTTCGTTTCACTTGTTTCCTGGAGAAGAAAGCATCTGCATCAAAATGAGTTTAAACATAAGGGAATACATTTTCAATGTGTTGCACAGGGATTTAGCCACATGACTCCCATTGATGTTTATGGGAAATGAGTGGCTAAATCCCCATGTAATAGGTTGAAAATTTAGCCCAAGGAGACTGGCTGTGAAGGAACTCATCAAGGTCTTCGCTTACGAAATTGTAAGCATATCAACCATTCTCAAATACAATCTCTCTTTACTGGTATATAATCCAGTGCACCCCCTGAAAGGGACCAGTGAAATTACCTCTATTAAAAGGTTACTGAAAACCTTTAAACAGCTCTACTAGCAAGCGCATGAACATGATCTATGGGTGCAAGGGCATGCCAGAGGCTGACTTTTGTGTTGATCATGTCAGTTTTTACAAGCTGACGCTTTCCTGGAAGACAAAAATGAGGGGTTATTGAATGATTTAACGCTTCAGACTTCAGCAACAAAAGGCTTCTAGCAGCATGGACATCCTGCTATAAAATGCATCAAGAAGAGCTTCTAACCATAGTTAGTCTCAGCAGGTTGCAAGAAAAGAAGGAAGATGGTAAATCCCTTGGCTTTTCTCCTGCCTTAAGGAGGATGGAGATAAGCGTCAGATTAAAGTGAGAGAATCTCTTCTGTTTTCCAATTACACAGATACAGGCCTACCACAAGCCAGAAAATTTTCAGTAGCCAAAAGTTAGAATAAAATCAGTTATATGAATATCAAATTAGAGGTTTACCCAGAAAATACAAGTCTAATTCTTTCCTCAGCCACCTGACAGTTACTTCTTAGGGTAAATTAGCGAAAGACTAGCTTATTTCTGACTAAAATATATAGCTGGGGTAACAGTGTTTCTGTGAAACCCGTATCCCTTCTGCAGCGATGCCAACAGAATTACAGAAAGCAGATTCTTTACAAATGTGCAGCCAGCAAAAAAGATTGTTGCATTTCTGTATTTTTTTTTTAAATATAGCTAATGGAAAAAAACAAACCAATAAACAAACAAACACTCCTTCCTATAGAGGTTAATATTCATGATTATGACAGAATCATAGAATCATAGAATGGTAGGGTTGGAAGGGACCTCTAGAGATCATCAAGTCCTACCTCCCTGCAGAAGCAGGTTCACCTAGATCAGGTGGCATAGGAACATGTCTTGAGAAACTTCTGAAGGTTTTGGTTAGAGCAAAATATTTTTTTTTGACAATGACAAACCATCAGCCAGTGGCACTCCATGAAGTTTGAGCAACACACACCTATTTTTCTTCTACTACTCTACAGTTTCAAAAGACAAACTGTAGCCCTCTGTGTGTTTCATCTCTGTAATACTGTATATGTGAAAATTAATCTGGCAGACTCTTTTGAAATCGCAGGCTTCTGGGATGAGCAAATGGGTACAGTTTTCTTGTAACTGTTTTTTTGAACCCCATGTGTTGAGAGAAAACAACAGAATGGAAATTGCTCATCAAAATGTTAACTTGTGGCATGGCATAGCCCCAAAGCAGGTGTGTGGCATGCCTTTCCCTTCACCGACATGCCTACCACTTGGCACCCAGCTCTGCCACCTCCATCCCTTCCCTTTGGAATCCCTCCTCCTGCAAACAGTGAAATGAGGCTTGACACCGAGTCTTAGTATAGAAGCAACGCGACCTTTTGGAGAGGAGGCAGTTTGGGAAAAATCTTCATTTGGGATAATTCATCACAGAATAATCCTTTGGATTATCTCTAGTGACCACATTTCTTCCAGTCCAAACATAATTGTGCTTCAGCTAATACTTCTGCCACTAGGAGCGTATCTAGTCAGATAAAAATAGTATGATCTGGCTAATTCAAGCTAACAGCTAGAATGCTGACCCCATCACAAATAACTGAATTTTTTGAATTAACAAACATTCGAACAGACAATACAAAATATAAATAAATAATGGATAAAGCATCAGTGAGCATACTTTGTTCATTTATTTTGACAACTGCTTAGGTTTAATTTGTGAAAATACAGTGTACAAGTGAATGTGCTGTGATGAACTTTCTAAAAATAATGAAGGCTTCATCATCTTTGAACGAATGCCTGTCCCTGTGGCTTGTAATTGGAACTGGAAGCTACTAACAGAGAAGTTATCCTATGAAGGTGAGTTTTTCAGACAAAATATGGAAGAAGACATATCCTTTTTGACTTTTCTTTTTTCTGTGTACTTGGATATCACAGACCGCAAATAGCCAAAAGCTACTCTAAGTCTCCTGGATCCTTTAGCCCTCTGCTAAACCTTGGTGCGGGATCATTCTGATTTCCCCAAAATGCCTAACAACAAACACAATTTTTTGTCCTGGTCTCTGGTATCTACCTTGTTTGCCTGATGTAGGGCCTTCCCAGACTTTCATGAGGGTCTCAGTCAGACACAATAAATTTCAGCTCCCTGCCCACAACCAGGTTTCAGATAGATGGATTTGAAAGAAAACTATTTCACCTATTTAAAAATCCCACATTACTAAAGATACTACCTGGAATTTTAGAAGTCACTTTTGAAATATGAGCTTAAGGGTATAAAATGTTTTATCTTCACAATCCTTTTCCCCCTCTCTTAAAATGCAAAAAAAAAAAAAAAAATCTGTTTTTCTAAGGCATATAGACAAATATTGTGCCATAAACTAGAAAGCAATACTCTTCCAACCACATCACTGCCCTTTTCTCCCACAAAATACAATGAAAGCATAGGATACCTTATTGACGTTATTTGCAAAAAAAGCTATCAAGCCTGTGCTACGTGGGTATTTGTCTCAAGGCTTAATCTATCACACCCTTTGTGTGCAAAGCACCGAACGAACAGTTCACCAGTTTTGTTATTGCATTTGTTCAGCATGGTCCAGAGGTGCCGGACCCTGCTGCTCTCTTATGGAAGAGCACATGAAGTCCTAACACATTTCTCTGTAGGATCCAAGGGCCTCTGCATCCCCACCTGGGGAATGCATCTTCCCTTTGCTTCTGCTTTCATGCAACAGTGTTTCTTCATGAGTTTAAACATCCTTTTCCCAGCTGGAGAGAGAGTACAATAACTACCTGAAACAGGGAACCTTTGAGGTTTCAGAACAGAAGGAAATCTCCCTGTGAAAAGGTAATGGCAGAAAGGAAGTTTAAGAAAAACCTTGATAATGCCAAGTGAGCTGACAGACTACAGCAAAATCTGTGGGCAACAGCAGCCCTTCTTCAGTGGCCCTGGTATATTTGCTGAATTCAAGTTTCCTTTTAGGACTGGCAATACGAGCAGCTGCCCTTTCAGGTGTTGAAGAAGAGCTGCCACACCAGAACATGCATGCCTGGCACTCTTAACAAATCTTCAAGATAAAAAAATATCCTCACAGACTCTTTTCTTAAAGAAATGTGAACTCTCAGCTATTTCGGCCGTTGGGTTCCAGCAGCTGCTGTTTACTCCTTTCACCCACAGAGTGAAAGCTGAAGAACAAAAGGCTGAGGACAGAGTATTGCAAGTGAGCTGGCATGAGTCAAAGAATTAGAGTGAATGTAAATAGGCTAGAGATGAAGAGGGAATTGGTAGTACATGTTATGCTGATGGCACATTATTTGCCACACTACAGGGCTGATCGAACAGGCAACGGTCAGGGGAAGCATCCATTGACCGGACTGGGCTGGAAAAAGGGAGAGCGGCTGACCAAAATGGTTGCACAAAGCAGCAGCAACCGTCGTTATATTTATTACACAGTTAGTGTAGTTTACTGCTCAGGTGTGACACAGTATTCGGAGGTGAAAAAGGGGCAGCTCTTGCTACGTGGACAGCACTGATGGGATTTTCAGGCTTGCTATTTTCCTGTGGCCAGAGAGGTAAATAACTCACAGACGTAGTCTGATTTCAGCCACAGGCAAAGGGAGAACCAAGTCATAGCTCCACAGATATTCAGTTGCTCCACTGGCAGCCTCAGTCTTTCCTTTCTTCTCGGGATGGAATTTATTATCATAGCTCTGAGCTTTGCCTTCATTCTTAGTGGCTGATTTTGCGTCCAAATGTCTCTTTGCTGGCTGCTTAGAGTAGGTGGGAGGGCACAGCCCTAGAGAATCATGCTGTTTGAGGACAATAAACAGCTCTAAATTTCATTATTTTTCTTTAACCCACACCTCCTCATTATCATTTTGCAGCGGCAAATACAAAGTGCAGATAAGCAACAAAAACAGAAGATGTGAAGTACCCATGACAAAATACAGAAGCATTAAAGTGATGATTCCTGTCCTCTCTACTTGGAGCTGAAGTTAGCTGACATACTACAAATCACAAAACTGAAAAGTAAAAGTAATTTCAGGGATAACAAAAAAAGAGCATGATTTGTTCATTTTCCTTTTGCTATTATTCATGTCCTACTGAACACTGGAGAACCTGAGTCCCCAGGAGTTACTGGGAAAAGCCTGTGTGGCTTTCGAGATGGATACTGACCTCACACTACCAGCTGAGCTGCATTAAGAGCCATCTGATGCCCTGTGGTCTAACAGCGTGACTTCTCAGGGTATGCAATGTAGATCAAGCCATCCCTAAGTTTGGTGGGCACGGTGTTCCCACTGCAAAGCTCACTCGTACTCTCAGCGTTATCAGGCAAAGCTCATGAAAAATTTGCTCCCTATGACTGTTTTAAGGCAGAAAGGTGTCCTTAGAGGAAACGCTGGGGTGAAAATGTCTATTATTCAGTATTTTCCTGAAATTTTCCAGTGCTGTTCTTATTCAAGATTAAGTTCTACTTTGTTTTGTTGTACCAACAAACAAACAACAAATCCAGCCCCAAAGCATTTAGTTGAAATCCACTGGAGTTTTATTGCACTACTGCTTAAGTGGGAACAGACCTCAAATGCTACTTCTCCTTTTCTGAGAGCAGAAGACTGTAGCACTTGAGCTCAGAAGCTTGACCATTAATTGTTTGTATTGCAGAGCCTATGACATACTTAAGTAGCTGAGCACAACAATAAACACAATAGCAAGTTCATTAAATCATTCTTTGTTAAGACTTTCCAAGGCTTTGGGCTTAAGCCTCTTAAAATTGAAATCATTATGCTATTTTTTTAAACAAATGAGCAAACATAACTCACACAAAAAGGGGAAAGCACAACAGAGTCTTTGATGTATGCATCATCACTGTGATGCCTCACTGAGATTAAACTATATGTCTAACGCCGCTAAGAGGTTTCAGCAGCTCTTTCCAGGAAGAAGCTGAAATTGGGAAGGGCTATAAAGTGCTGCCATTGCTGTCACCTCTCCGGCAACAGCTTTCCTTGGCCTGTCACATCACAAGAGAGGCTATCAATAAACTTTGTAGAGCAGTGTTTGTGGTACTTCTCGTGTCTGTAAGATCCTGTCAAAACCTTGACTTGTTGACGCACCCTGCCAGGTTCTGAGGATGACTGGAGATGACAAAGGGTAGAAGTAGGAACGCAGGTTTGCTGCCTTGGGCAACTTTGTTCTTTTAATGCTATGTGCTAATACTCCAACTTAGAAAAAGGGAGCCAAACTATTCACAGCCTTGCAGGTACTAGGCAGGCGTTTTACACAAGGCTATTTAGAAAAGGCTAAAATATCTTTATAAAATGCTTCTGTGATGAGTGCACTGAATTATGCTCCTCTAAATAAAATTACAATCCTTACCCTTTCTTTTGCCACACAGCTCTGGCTGCCTCCAGCTCATTTCTCCTCTCCGTGCCAACATTACAGCAGCGCTGCAAAAGAACTCTGTTTCTCTTTTTCTTTCTTGAAACAATCCTGCACCTTTTCTCACAACATATGTCACGGGCAGAATCTCTGCCTTTCCTTTCCCATAAATACCTTTAGTATGTGAATTCACACACATTAATTCTCACACATTAATTCACGAGAATTAATTCTCATGAATTAAGCACACGGATGTGCTCTAAGGAAAGCAGAAGAGATATATAGAGCCAAGTAAAAGACTTAAAAGAAGAAACTGTCACCTCTTTTTTCCCCCCAGTGTTGCTACTATCTGCTTTTTGCCTTCACTCATGTTGCTTATGATTCTTGGTCATGTCGGACTGAGGCATTTCCTCGTGGGTGCTGAGTGCTCCCTGTTCCTGATCAGGTTAATGAAAGCTGCCAGTATTTGAATTCCTTTCTGGAGTTGTTCTCCAGAGTATAAGCAGTTTAGGGCTGAGAAGCGTTGCTTATGGGTTTGTGAAGTGACATGTTCCTCTTCAGGAATAACAAATGCAAACAATAATGGCTATGTTCAACATCCTATTCTATCAGATCATTAAATCGCTTTCTTGCCATTTTAACAATTTTTCTTACAATTGCTGCTGCTATGAATTTTAAGACAAAGCTCATGCTGATACGGAAGTTACAGAAGCATGGCTTGGCAGAGGATTCCTCTCTGTGGCATACCAGCCTCCAAGGCAGTTCTTCCTCAGAAGAGGAGGATAAAGAAAAAAGGTGGTGGAGGGAAAAGGAGGTAAAGTCCAACTTCCCGTTCCCCACAATAAGGTACCTCAGCCTGAGCAGAGGGCTTGCAAATTACCTTACTAGGACTGCTGTGGCCTCAGTTTTAAGGCCAGGCTCGCCTTTCTGTGCAGACACAAAGCACATACAGCTTTAAAAAAAAAAAAAAAAAAAAAAGCATAAATGAATTGAGAGTTAAAAACTACTAGAGAATACTCCCTGGGATTATCTGTACTATCAAGACAGGAAAACTTTGCAGATGCTACTGTCTCTCTAGAGGAATAAATGCTTGCATTTTAATATTCTCAGCAGCTGGTTCCTGTTGAATGCCATCAGGATGATTCAGCCACCCACCAGGAACACCAGTAGCAAGTGCACACACAGAGAAATCTGCAAAACTTTCTGCTCCTGATGCCAATGCTGTTACTTTGGCAGAATCTGATCTGTATTAGCTACTCTTCATTACTAGCAGTAGCATGCTTAACTTCACCCCATCCTTGGTGCTGCCCTAATCAATCCAACTGTCTGCCTCCTATCAGTAGTGCTTTCCACAATCCACATCCTTAGCAGCTTACTCTGCGGTTACCTCACTCACCTTCAGCTTCACCACAAGAAACGTATCTCTCCAGTGAGCTTGTCTCTTCAAAGTGGTGCTTCAGGCAGTCTGATGTCCTTCCCCCTATAGTGGCCAACATCTGATGAAACAGACACCACCTTATAACATAGTTGGTGTCTACATGAGACTCAAATGCGATAGATTACTTCCTCACCCTAGCTGATGATCAATTTACGTCTAAAAATATGAGGTCTGCCATCTCTCCTCATTTTTTTTTTTAAATCAATCTCAGTGACGTTCTGTCTGTGGTTTGTGGACTGCTTCCAGGTGTTTCATGGAGGTGTGTCTGTCTAGCAGCAATAATGAAGCATTTACTTTTCCTCAAGCAGCAGCGCTTCCTGACAGTTGTTGACTGGGTCAAATCACTCAAGGTTTCCTCCAACCCTACTGGGATAAATTTCTGCCTCTCCTTTGTCTGGTATTTCTTGGAAGTAGACTAAACTGTGATGCCAATCTCAAGAGCCCTACCCGGAGAGGCCAGAAACTGCAGAAGACAGAACTAAAAGGCATAACCACTCACAAAGATTGGGGAACTTGTGGCTATAGATCCTATAGTAGGGAAGTAAAGAGTCTTCAGTTCTAATTCATGTGATAACTGACAGCCAGCAACAGAAAAGAAACAGCCCAAATGCAAAATGGTGGGAATGAAAAAAAGCAGCTGCACACATCTTGTCAATAGTGCCCACTTCATTCTTCCTTAAGACTACTGCCGTTTCATTCACCTCAATACAAAAGGTGCTACAGGTAGATAGCAACACAGTATCAGCATCTATGGTGTTTAATTCCATCATTACAGAGCATTCTAATTTCACTGTTATTCAGTGTTTTGAAAAAACTAGCATGCCTTTAATATGAAGGGAAATGTTTAGCTCAGACCAAGCCAGCAACAGTGCCTTTCAACAGGAATGACCCGAATTACTGGAGACGTATATATAGGTAACTCCTTGAGAATCTTTCACACAAGTGAAAGAAATTTAGGTTTATTACCTATGCCAAGTTGTCCTAATGTAGAAAACAAGCCAAAATAGAGAAGTCAGAGATTGTGTATTGAATAAGTGACAGAAACATTATGAACACAACTGTTCTCATGTCAGATCTCTGATGTACCCATACAGCTTGTGACACCTACTGCTGACTGCAATGATATTCATCCTGATTAGAAGTGATGCTATCGTATTCCTTACTTGCTTTGCAAAGAGTATCTTCAAGAAGCTGTGCCATTTTCAGAATTCAGACTGGTCCCTACCATGATCTCACCTTAAATCAACAAAGTTACAGAGCTGCCACTTGCTCGTTCTAATGAGTGCAACAGCAAAGTGCCACTCAGAGTCATCCAGGAGTCTACATGAATGTGGAAAAAAGAGGCAGGAGGGCAGCAGAAAGTGAGAGAATGATCTTTTATACTGATATATATTTTATACTGATATGGAAAAGAAAAAAACAAGAAAATTTTAACCACTTTCGCAGTTTCCTGATCTATCTCATGTAAAAAAAAAAGAATTAAAATTCACATACGTTCAAATGACTGAAAACCAGGGAGTTGTTTTTACCAAAACAATAAAAACTGTGTTTTGATAATTTTTTTTCCTGCCTTGAGAAAAGAATGAGAGGAAGGGGAAAGAGAACATTTTCATTTCTTTTACTTTTTTTTTTTTTTTTTTTTGCAATCAACAGTAAGGTTTTGGGGTTTTTTTTGACCAATTCTTCCAGTAAGCTATCTCATAGGATGCGATGTGGCAACAAGTATCTGTTACCCATTGTGGTTTCAGAGCTGAGAATGGATTGGATTGTCATCTCTGTTATTTTAGCCCCAAAGTATATTTTAAATAGCCTTAAAGAGAATGAAAATTCTTCTCATACCAGTGACAGGGAGAAATGGCTTTAGAAATTGCTTTCATGTTTCCAAAAGTTTTTGCTCTTTTCTCCTTCCAAGTAATTTTTTTTTTTCTGTGCCTCCACAAATGCAAGGGGATAGCCTTGTTTGAAAGATGTCAGAATATGACACCTGGAAATCTATCAATTAACAAGAATACCCAGAGATGTGTTTTTAGTAAGCAGGCAGTGTCATGGACTTTACTTCCATGCACTTGATTCAAATCAGAGACAAGTCAGCCATACAAAGCCATTTTGAAGGCCTGGCTTTTCTTTGCATCTTCTTAAAAGAAGATACTTGACCTACAATGGCAACTTAGAAACTATCTTTTGCCTCATTCTATTTTCCCAGACTGGTTGGGATTAGGTATGCATTTTGAAAAGAAAATAAAAATGTGTAAGAAGTTTTTGTTGTTGTTTTTGAGTAGAAATGAACCAGAATTTTACTTTAGCCAAAGATTCTATCAAGACTTAAGTGGAGAGTACCAACATCTTTGAAGTGCAAAGAACCCATTACACTTCGGCTCAGTGCTCTTGTAGCATCAGTGACAAGTATTATCAGAGTTATTTCACAGGTGGAGATGCAAGAATTCTTCACACTGTTCTGTGTGAAACCCAAGATAAAGGCAACCTTGACACCTGTGATGAATGATTTTGTACAGTTTTACAGGCCACGTTGACCTCACCTTCTCAGCTGCCCGTGAGATATGAAACCATCAGCCAGTATGAGAATTGTTTGGAGTAATTTGAAGCCAGAGGGTTAAGTGATCAGTCCCAAGCTGCCCTGTGAGTGGGCAGCAGCTGAAGAACATGTCCAAATCCCAATGTCCCAGCTATCAGAGCAAAGAGAGTTAATGCTTCAGAGAGGCCTGGAAGAGAAACAACTTGAGAAAACTAACAGTACTTACCCTAAGAAAAATTTACCCTCTTTTTGTTCTTTTGTTGGTAGTGAACAAAAATAGCTATGTGTGTCAGAAGAGCTTTCTCTTGCCTAATTAGGCCTCCCTTTCGTTATGCCCTGAACATTGGAGTTTTAATCCTGAGCACAGAGGGGCCTTAGGCAGAAAATTTGGCCAGTCTTTTTCACAAAGTCTGAATGTGTTCAGACCTTTAAAAACTGTACCAGCCCTTCTCTAAACTTAAGTAGTACATTTTCAAAGCCATAATGAGCTAAGCCGGCTGGCCTCCTGTAAGATAGGAAACTACCCACTGCTTGAGAAGCTGTAGTCTGTAGTAGTCAAGGTGAATTGCTGCTACTTTTTGTTACATTCTTAACATAATCTGATATTTCACCGTTTGTCCTGACCTAATTGACCACTGAAGACTACATTTGTTTCTCTTTTCTGTCCTTTAACAGCTTTATCATGCTTCTCTTTTCACAATGCTTTCTGTGTCTATTCTCAAGACCTTCACTCTTATATTCCCATCTCATTCTCTCTTTATAACTGGATTTTCACTTTTACCCACATACATCTTTCATTTCTGCCTCATCTACTTGGGAAGAGAGAGAAATCCACTCTCTGCATATCGTTTCTCTTCTCTATTCACCCATTTCTTCTGCCACCAGTAATTCCTCACATCTCACTTCAAATTCCACTACTCACCTTCCCGTGTCTTCCGACTGTACTCTGGGTGTCAAAAATTCAGTATCAACCAGTCAGACTAGCAAAGTTTATTAATACCAATCACAGGGAGACGATTTCTGACAGCAGAGGGCTCCTTAATACATCAGACAAAGGCATAGCTGAAGTTAGTCAAATTCAGATTAAAAAGAAGTGAAATGGACTTTAAAATCTTCAGAATAGTTATCTTAAATATGTTATCATTCCCTTACTTGAAGAGTTTAAGATTGCCCATCTTTCTGAAAGAGATGTTCTAGCTCACCAGAAGATAAGAGCTTTAAGAAATTGAGTAGGCTTTATCCTGTGAAGGAAACTAGATAGGACTATCAGAATGATCCTTGTTGTTTGACCACCTTCAGAGATGAAAAAGTGTCATTGTCCAATCTGTTTCTGACTCTGCTTGGCAGTCTGCCTGTTGTTCCACCTGATAGTTGGATAGTTTGGCACAACTTCTCTCTACAGCTACAAGGATATTTTCCCCCTATTTGCAGGAGTTACCCCTTCCCAGTCAAGGCTTCACAGTTGCCTTAAAAATGGTGAGGATCTAAATGAATGTTTTGCCTACCACCCATCTGTACACAGAGAAAGAAAAACAGAGCAACTTTTACTTCTCGAAAGCCTTTTCTCATTTTACAGCTCCAGTCCCTGCCCCAGCTCTTGCTCAGGGCTTTTCCAGACTGCCTCCAATAAAACTGACCTAGTTCTTCTTGGCTCACTGAGGTCCCCAGAAGCAGCACTAAGAGCTCAAGATTAATACATTTTTTTTCTACTACATGTCCGGAGGACCTTAGCAGCCACAGAGCTGCTAGGCCCAAGACACATGAAGTTATCAATGACTCAATTTACATTAAATTACCATTTGGAAATGTATCTTCTTAATCATATCTAGGAGAATATACAGTCATGTCTTAACTATGGTACAACTCACAGATATGGAACCAACCAGCATCAAGTATGTGGACTTTTCAAGGTCTGTTTAAATTCAGTCTAAACTGTGGGTTTATGGTATTGCAAAAATTTACTGAAAAAACATGAGTTAATATTTGTCCAGTTCTTTCACATGAGAAGTGCTGTTACTGTTGTCAAAAAGTCTACTGTGGGCTTAAGTAGCTGTGAGAATGCAAAACAGTTTAAAATGTGAATAGCTTTCGTAACTAACAGCAAGTAGGCAATATAACAGATGGCAACTCACTTGAAAGATGAACCACATCTTAATAACAATAACTTGCATTCAGAGGGGTAGTGTTTCCTAGTGGTTAGAGGATGGGACTGGGATCCAGGATTCCCAGGTTATCCTCCTGACTCTTCCTGTGTGAACTTATAAAAGTCACTCAAAAGTCTCTGTGCCTCAGTTTCCTTGTCTTTAAAATGGACATAGTCCTTACAAATATCACCAGCCTGCCAGAGGGAAGAAGCCCAAGCTGTTCATTTTTACAATAAGCATTTTGAGACAAACCAAGGTATGGAAGAGAAGCATTTGCTGGTGCCATTATACAGCCATTGATTGAACTGCAGAGTGGTTACTTTGCTTAACATTGAGCTAATACAGCCGTCACCTGAGAGGTATCAGGTGCTTAACTATGCTCCATACCTTTACGGTATGGTTCAGGCCAAAAAGTTAATATTGCCCTATGCAACTGACACTTCAGAGGGAATTCGAGGAGGCCAAATACAATTGCCTTCATTGAAATTTAGCCAGGACATTAGGCAATCTTTAACAGTGGTTTGAATCTCTATTTCATATCTCCAACAAAAGGGAGCACCTACAGCTCTCCAGGTTTCTGTCATCATTAGTTGGCACATTACTTCGTTTTGATCAGAAACAAGATTGCTTCTCACTTGCTGACTTTGCTTTGTGCAGCTCTACACAGTTTCACAAAGGTCCTCCAAAGCAAGCATCAGAACAGTCTTACGCTGTCTGACATGAGTATAATACAAAATGAATAGGCTGCAAATAAATGTTCCCCTTTGCTTTCTACTATATACCATTTTTTTTCTTTTTCATTGGTCTTTTTTTTTTTCTGTATGAGTGATGGATTAAATTTGTAACTGTATGAGTAACAGAGACTCTACTCAGGGAGGATTCATTTTTGGTCATGCTTTCCAGATAGAGACTTCCCCTTGACTTTGGTGAGAATTTCATGAAAATAGGACTTAGAGAATCAGATCAGGGAGAAAAAATGGTTACGGAGAGGAAGATTCCTTGTAGGGTTCACCCTAGTGTTTCAGCAACATGCAGGCAGCGGCACAAACTAAAGCTGGCTTGTCTCATTAGTGGGAAGGGCTGCCTCAGATCGGCTTTGTTTCACTCTATCCAGCTGTATAGAGTTATTGTGGCACCGACGATTTTCTGTGGCTTCTGAAGACTGTCAGGACATATTTCAACAAGCCACAAAAAAAAAAAAAAGTCACAAACAAAATACATGTATACATATATAAAGAACAGCTGACCTCACTGAAGAAGACTCTGGCATCTTCCTACACAGGGTTTTCACTGGTATTTCCTGATTATCCAGCCAAAGAAATCATCACTAAACTCTTTTTTTTTTTTTTTTTTCTGGAAGGAGGGACCAAAAGCTATTTCTCACGCTAGCTCTTTAGGCTTATGGGATATGTAGTTGGCATTAACAGGTCAAAGAGTTTTAGGAGTCCTGTTCAGAGGTCTGCTTAAAGAATATCCTATGCAACTAACTTAACTGCTCTCCAGACGGTCAAAACTGAGAACACCATCAGAGCAAAAATCAAGTATTGGAAACTGCCATGAGAAATTTTACCCAGAAGATGTGGATGCTGGTTTCAGTGGAAGCAGAATTACTATGATTTTAAGTTCATACAGAGAAATGTCTGCAAATTCCACGTTGTTATTTCCAAAAGTGATGAGCTCAAATGACAAAATTTGGATCTGGATGCCTAACAGTGCCAGAAGTTCAGGAGAGTTTGGACCGACAAGGCTGGCTCAAGCAAGTGTTGAGTGTTTTCCCAGGATATTTTGAAGGCCAATACAAGGGTTTCAAAGAGGAGAGAGGGATATGCAACATGGCAGAGTTACAGAAAAACATCGCTTGGAATTTCCTGGGTTTTGTGAGATTAAAATTCTAAGTCTAATTAGTTTAAGGAAATTAGCTCTTTATAATTTTCATTTTGTATTGAAAAAACATGAAAAATTAAAAATAGAATGAAAATGGAAAAATTAATGGGTTTCAGTAATTAGCTCATCAGAAAATGCTCCTGTCTTAGTGTGACTGCCCAACACATATTAAAAAAGGGAAAAAAAAAAAAGAAAAAAGTAACCATGACTTTCCTCATGCTTTCCAAAATAACATAAGCTTCACCTCTCAGCTTGGAACAAGTACTTGACATATCAATTCAGCTCATTTTTTACCGGTAAGCTGCTGAAATCAGTCTTTAGGTTGAAATACCGTCTCACAATAACATTAACATAGACAAAGAACAAATACATGCATCCTTGCAAAAATAATCCAGAAATGTTTTCTTCCTACTGGCCACATCACATCTACATGAGTTGCATGCACTAATGAAATGTTAAATGGAAGGGAAGCCTCTTCTGAGAGCAGACCTTTTCACCAAGTGCTGAACTGAGGATCTCTGACATCTGAAAGCAGCAGGACAACTTATTACGCCATAGGAAAACACATTTCTCTTGACAGTGGTGATCCAGTCTGAGGCCCCACAAGCCACACACTGGTGCACTAAAGAGACATGTGTTAGACATGCTGTTTTGTCCCTTGGCTACCACCCTCCTGAGCGCTGAATAGATCTGGATTGGGCTGGCTTAGAAAAAAATTCGGATGAAAGCAGTGAAGTTAAGCCAAGTCAAAACACAACTTTGGTGCAATTCCACCAAGTTCAAGTTATGCTAACAAAACTTCAGCAGAAACGAGCCTTTTTTGCCCAGCCTAGAGCCACACTTTCAGACATGAGCTGCAGTGCCTGGCTTTCAGTTTTCTGCAGCTCTTTGCTATATTTATTTAATGAGGTAGCTCAATACATATTTTCTATTATTTGAGCTTACAATAACTTTGAAATAGAATAATCTGCTCTGCAGAGATGAAGTCAAAGAAGTTTGAGAATGGTTTATTTATTTATTTAAAGATGTTGAGCAACAATCTATCAAAATGACCAAAAACTTGAAAGAAGCATTCTACCTCACACTTAGATCGCTCCCGAACTTCAGCCTTACCGCTGAGCTGTTTACTGATGGTCAAGTCAGCTACACTCAGAGGCAGCCATCAGAATGCGCTCACAGAGAAATACCCACAGCAAAGACTGCTCAGAGCATTGGAGCGTGCATAGAGTAACAGGGAACATCATGTACCATGCACAAACAGCACAGAATTTTTAAACATTCGTAAGACTTATTTCAAAACCAAATTTCTTCCAACAAAATCTGTAATGCCTTCCTTAGGACCATGAATGTGCCTAAGCACGAAACAGTAAAGCAAAGCTGGTTTCAAGTTGCTAGGGGAAAGGAGAAAAGGAAATTAGCCTTAAAATGTTATCTCTGGTCAACGAGTCGAGTCGCACACTCCTCAATGGGATGGCTGTCAAAAACGAAACAAAAAGGAATGATCTGCTTCGGTCTGAGATCAAAGAAGAGATGTTGGTAATCTTCTGAAGGAACTGGAGAAATACACAAATAAAGTTTCAGACTGCAAGAGTCATCGGCTCTAGCATCTCTAGCAAGCATGCTCTGTGTGCTCCAGAGCAATGCTATGGTGTGCAAGGACATGCTCTGAGGTGTCTGGCTTCCAACACCGACTCACAGAGATCACCCTAATTCCTGATATTCTGGCTCTGATTTTCATTAACTCTTTCTCAAGAAAACCTGTGCAGATCTCAGTGGGAAGGTGTCTCAGTTAGATGAGAAATACTAAACACCACCCCTAGCAGGGAGACTTCAATGTGATTCAACACACCTACAGTATGGCTGAAACAGTTGTTTCTGGATTCGCAACAACAACCAAAAAACCCATCTACTCTGTATCTGCCTCACTTTTAAGACTGCTTTTGTAACCTGGCCTAAGTATACACCAGAGAGGAAATGCCAAAACTTACAGATCTTCAGCCACGCTAATGTGACTATTGGCACAAAGCATATACAAATCACGTACACAACGTAACAGTGTTGCTTTCCCCTGGAGCGAGGCCATCGGCCCGCACACACAGCCAGCTGCTGAACAGTGCAAGTTGGTGGAAGGACTGGCCAGTCAAAGCATCTACCTCTGACGGACAGAGCGTCAGTAACTCCTTTGTGTCTCTACAGTGCAAACAGGATTTCGGCTTTGATGATCGTACCAAATTTGGATGAAAAAAAAAAACCAAAAACCAAAACAACAAAACCACCAAGTTCCACAAAAATACAGCAGTAATTAGAGGGAGCAAAGTTATGTAAAAAGCTCATTTTCTGGTTTGCTTGCCAAAGTATATTACAATTCAGGTTGCACGAAACTACAGCAAACAAATAAAACCCCCAAACACTTTAAAATCCTCCCCTCTTCAGTCTGGAACATTTTTAAGACACCTCCCCACCCCCTTCCCCCTTTAAAAAATCAGTTCTTAATGATTGTCAAAATCTCAGTTCAAAAACAAAAATGAAAACATTGCACAGAAAAGCACCAAAACAAGACATTACCTCTCTTTTGGAAAGACAGAGCTTTCTTCTTACAAGGATTTAATAAATTTGATAGCGATTCATTGTTTCTGTTGACGTGACTTTGCATTTTCAGGCAAAAAGTTTTGCAGCGGTGCCTATCTAAATAACGTGTTGCAAAAGACAGTACAAACAGGGGAAAAAAGTCATCCCCCTTCACTAAAACATGACTCGGTATTAGGAATATTGCTGCCATAAGGCTACTTGGCTATACACCTCCGATTTCTAGGTGCTATCTGGCTCCCTCCATCCTATTATTAGGCACCAGCGTTCTGGTACAGGAAACTTTCATGGGTGGCGTACACAAAGCACGTCCAATTTCTGCCTCGCGCTCCGTCCTCTATTCCTTCGGCACAACATTTCATTTTCTTACAGTCTTAACTTCCCCTGCTTGCTCACCTAAATGCCGAAAAGTCCAGCACAGGGATCGCTACTTGACAGCTTTTCCAACTCTGTGTGGCGAACGTGCCCGAAAGAAATAAATAAACAGAGGAAAGTTTATAAAAGTGAAACGAACGGCGTGGAGTGGCAGGAGCTGCAGCAGGCAGCTCTGTTCTCCTCCTTAGGCTGACACAGGTGTATTCCAACTGCACCCACTCAGGCAGGAGAGACAGAGTGACATACATATGAGTGCATATGGACACACCGAGAAGTTCCAGAAAGGACGAAGGAAAAGGAAAAAGAGAGAAATAAACCCCAAAGGTGTTATTTATTTTTACAACTGGACAATGAACTTCAATTTTGGCAGAGGATTAAAAACAGCCCTGGGAAATGATTAAGTTTTTGGTTGTTTTTTTCTTTTTCTCCTATAAAGCTTAGCACAAAAAGAGAGATTATAAAAGGGATACGCTCGCACAAGCACATATAAAATGGGGGGGGGGGGGGNAAGAGGTGTAGTGTCGGAGCGAAGGAGGAAAGGAAATGAAAGGAAAAGAAAACAAACAGCGTCCTAACAGGCCCATAGTGCTAACGGGAGTCCAAATAAAGAGTCATATGATATCTGATAGTGCAGGACACGTCGCCAGGAGCTGGAGCGGATTGCCTGCAGGAAGAAAGAGCCAGTGTGTTACTGCTCAAAGAGCTTTTCTTCCCCCCCACCATCCCCTCAGGTTTTTTTTTGCCCTCTCTCTCTTTGCTCCTGTACTGTGAATGTGGTATTCTCAAGTCAGGTCCACAGAGTCCCCAAAAGACAGCTATCGTCTCTCTCCCTACTTCTGGAAGCAGTGACAGCCACTAGAAGATGCCTTCTAGTTGAGATTGAGGGGGACTAAATCCAGGTTTCGGTTCTGTTATGCCCTTCCTTCTTGTGTCACCATCTCCACGGTTGCAGATACACAATGCTCACGAAAGCACGATAGAATAAAAAATAATAATAATAATTAA
>WBNH01000856.1:0-119561 GCA_013401255.1 Urocolius indicus
CCCTCCTGTCAGGGAGTTGTAGACAGTGGTGTCTCCCATCTGCCTCATCTTCTTGGTACAGAGCAAGGAGCAATCATTCTCAGCTAACTACTCTTAGAAAGACTACTCACAGAGTGGTTGCAGAGATATAATGATGTTCAGTCCTGGCATTGCCTTCATGAAAACCTTCCACTGACAGCATCCTGGTTCCTTTGGAAGGTTTTGCTCATGTTTGTAATTCATGTATCTGGAAACATTAGAACAACCAGCCAAGCCAACGCTCAAAATGAGGATTCCCAACACATGCAACAACTCACCAGTTGTGCTCTCACAGCTCAGTACTACTTAAAGGACCAGCACCTAAGACATTCCAGCACAATGCAACGCTCTAAGGCTTCCAGAGAGGCAAATAACCTGATATTTAAGATGCATTTTCAGCTTGAAAAGCAATTTGCAAACTCAAAGAATGATTTCCACAAGCCTCACTGCAAGAATGATGCTTTTACCCACCTGTCAGCCTTGGGATTCAGGTCAGAGGAATCTCCTTTATCATCATCATCATCACCACCACCACTTAAAAAGTTCTATAAGACAACCTGTGTCTCACATGCAGGAGCCCTTGGTTTTTCAGAGTGTGCATATAACCTGAGCAGCCTTTGGTGGGTTTAGCTGAGCACGTTAATTTGTGGTTCAAGAACTTGCAAGAAGCACAGTCTGGTACCCAGACCCCTGGTGCTGTAAGTATGGTTGGGGTGCTAAACTGCTGCTGTGGGCTTCCTCTCTTCTGAGGAAGATTTAAAGCTACAGGAGAGACCAAGGAGTAAAAGGAAAGCACCCCACATCTTCTTTAAGCCCTTCTCCAAAAGCTTAGGCAGGAATGATTCTGGCTTTGCAACAGGGAACTGTTCCCAGCACTTCCCACTCTCTCTTATTGCATTTCTGGGTTAATATTTTGATGTGGATTGCTCTCAGTGGTGCACAGCTCCCAATTAACCTGGGGACTAATTAAAAAATATGTATTTGTTTCCAAGTAGACGTGAAAAACTTTGTAAGAAGGTAACAAATATACAAGAAAGGGAAGAGACCTAAAAGGCTTTGGTTAGAAAATTAAAGTTGTTTGCCATGGCTTGATGGCTTAATCAGTCGATCAATATTGTTCACAGGGCAGGCAGGGAGGGAGCCATGAGCTGTGATGAAAAATGCATGAGGGGACAAGGGAGACCTGGGAGTAGAAAATTAAAAAGTCAGCCTGTTACATTTGTCCAATATTGGCAGAGAAATTAAAGTGGCTCGGGGAGGGGTGCTGGGAGGGAAGAGGGGCACAGGCTACAGTATGCACTGCGTGTCTGCTGCGGGTTCCCTTCACCAGGACCTGCACATTAATTAAGTTCCTTTCTTAGCAAAAAGATGGATTTCGTAACCTTTAGCACTTGCAAGAGCCACCAGAAGAGGAGGTGGGGGTTGCATGTGGGAAAAGAAACTGGGATTTCTCCCCCTGGGGGATGTGACAGAAGATGATCTGTTCTGAGCAGGGTGACACTGAGATGACACCACCCAACAAGAGGCCACACGCTCTTCCTGCAGCACTGGGAGAGATGAACCCATCACCGTGCGGTGAACAACGCTGCTGGAACACTGCAGCTCTGTAACACTGACAGCCTCAGCCATTAAAAGCAGTACTGTTGTTTCTGCAGGTAGATTAGTTCCCTTTTCTCTCTCTCTCTCTCTGTTAAATTTGGCTGCGACCGATCCTGCAGTTGTGCTTGCCTTGCAGAAATCACCACCAGGAGAAATGAAGTTCTAGAAGATGCTCTAGAAGAGGTGAGAGCCAGCCACTCCTCAGGGACCACACTCCACGCTGTTTGCCTTAAAGATCTGAGCCATTTAAAAAGCTGCAACAAACTCTAACGACAAAACCAAAGAGGTTGCTCACTCTGCAATTCAAAGTGCTTTTTGCTACCTTCGAACTAAGAGTGGAAAAGAAAAATGGTAACATCTGGTGTCCAAGCTACAAGGCTGAGGACAAATACCAAAATGCTGTACTGTGAACATGGCTTTTTAGTTATCTCAAGTTCCTAGTCCTCACATTCAAAACTCTGCACAAGCTTCTGTGTGCCTTGGAAATCTGCACCTCAGCAATAAACAAGCACTGGCCCTCCCCAGCACTCAAGACTTACAGGACAACAAGCAGAGAGAAGCCCATCTCGCATCCAAACTGCTGACATTCATAAAGCTTTGGAGGAATTTAGACAGTTGAATTCCAGTCCCCAAAATGGAAATATTCCCACCCATTACACTTAAGGGCTTGCAGGGGTGGACATCACTGTTCCTCCCTACGAGAGGATAAGATTCATTCTTACTGCAGCTTCTGGGGGAAGGAATGTGACAGACTGGTCTGTGTTGCGTGTCTGTAAGACAATTATTTTGTAGCTACAGTGAATCTGATGACTCTCCATCAGGCTCACCAATTACAGGTTTAAAATTTCAGGCTCAATTAACACACAGCCTGGCTGATGCTGTTTTCTGCAACTAATTACCTGCAAGTGCCAAGACACAATTCCACGTGTAATACTTTTGTGAACTTCAGGATTTGCTTTCTACACCATTATTTAAGTATAAACAGCACAGAGCAGCTGGCAGCACTGAAAGCAGGTTGGATCCCATACTATAACCTTCTTATTACCAAAAAAGAAATGCTTACACTATCAGAACCCAGGCCTTCCAATTAGCACAGCAATGGGATGGATAGCAGGGCCACTTATTTACAAGGCTTTATCTCATCTAAGATGCACATATTGCTCTGCCTTGGGTGATCTTCATATCAAGAAGGCTACTTGGGTTAAATAATAGCAGGAAAAGTTTTTGTGAGGTAATTCCATTGCAGCTGGATTTGAAATGGCCATTAGCCCACTGCTATGGCAATATTTCAGTTTGGTGAGTAGGAATAACAATAGATAAAGTATAAAAAGGAAAAAGACTCAAGTCTCACTTACCAACATCCTCAAAGCAGAAGGTGCTTGTTCCTCATACTCAATGTTGGGTCTCCAAAGGAAGTCATAAATATGAATTTTCTTTCAAGTTCCTCTCTCTTTTATACGAGTCAGTCACACTGTCCTCACAGCAAGGAGCTGCTGTCTTTGGGAGCTCAGTCTTTTATGTTACCAGCAAACGCAGTTACTTTAGTACCATGTAAGTACAGGGTGATACTGAAGTTTCCTCATTTTTCAGTCTCGACAGCTATGAAACAGGCTGTTTCATAAATGCTGCAGGTTCAAATTAAGTCAAGCAAGTGCTTTGAAATCACTGAACATCACATTCCAACCCGCTGCAAAAACACAGTCTCTCCCCTTCCTGTTCTGTTTTTGTGTCTCCCCCAATCCCCTTCTTTCTATTAAATGTGATTAACTTAATACAACACTCCTTGATGAAACCCAAACTTTGCCACTACCAAAGCCTCTGTGAGGGGTGGGCAGAAGGAAGATCAAACATTAGTCTGCAGCACTACACCTTGGTGTCACTTACTTGAAAATTAACTGAGTGACAAAGCTTCTCCAGACCTCCCCTTACCAGCACCTACAAGCAAGCTTATTACTGCAGCCTTTGTGGCTTGTAAAAGAAACACGGGTGTGCTAGTAGGAATGACAATAGAACCAAACTGACTATTGGGAGCTGACAGTTGAAACAAAGTCCTCAAGAAAATACGAGACAAGACACTTGATCTGCCCAAGCCCCAGGCCAGGGAGTGTTGGGCTATGCCAGACCCAGTGACCTTCCAGGTCTGGGTGAAGGAAAAATGGCTCATAGGAGCCAAACACTCCCGTCCATTCTAAGTGCCACAATCAGTGGGAGGGATCTTACTCTTCACTGGTGTGTTGCATGTTAAAGCCTTTAGGAACCAGGCTGTACGTGGCTGTGCTGTAGAGGTTGTGTTTTGGGCTCAATTATTTTACTACTTTCAGTTTGAAAACACAATGAGTTACACACACACACTCACTGCCCACCACAGGTTTTCTAACTACTTAATACATTTCATTACTATTTTAGTACAGGGAAACATCTGTTTCCCCCCACCTTAGAAAGTACATTGCATCTTCCAAGCTGCCACATGTCTTTGAAATTCCGTGTTTAATCAACGTCATAATCTCTTCCACCAGCTCCCAGATAAGCAGCCTTGCAGCAACCACTGCCCTCCATCCTATCAGCATCCATGTTTAAATGCTTCCAGTTTTTTCCTAAGGAGAAGAGCAATGTTGAAAAATCTACACCAAAGCCTAGGAATTTGTTGATCAAAACATGAAATAAACAGCACAAATTTTGGAATACAACATTTATTTCAAGCTTAGAAAAGTCTGCAACGTTGCAAATTCTGTCTCAAAACACAAACTGTACAAAGGTACTTTCATTAAGGTTTAGAATAATGACTATTACTGCCAGATCTCTCCCAGATGTATCATTTCAGCTCAGAAGCATCAAGCGATTGCACACAGCTTCTTACCATCTTCTTCAAAATACATTAGTCTCACATGTGCCTTGCAGACTGATGGCTTTTAGAGAGTCAGATGTATTAGTGCAACCTCACTACATAGTACAGGATGAAAGGTTCAGAAATGGAACCACCTATTAAACCTTCAGCTTTCTTCCGAGCCTGACTGCATTCTCTTCTCACGTTACCAAGGACTGGGCTGCTACTGCCTGCAAGTGTCATGAAAAGCCTCAAGTGTTCGGAAATCCCTCCATGTGGGTGGCAGGCCATCCTGCAGAAACCTTCCGCAGCGCTGGCACGGAGCCTGGAACAGCTTTATGTAACTTCTTAACCAGGTCTAAAAGGAAAAGGGAGAGAAATTAAGAAAACTGGATATGGATGTTCCCCTTTGTCATCATTCTTGTCAAACAGCAATAGCAAGGACAGAGGATGTACTTTGGCGAGGCCCCAGTGAGGTATACAGTGATTTCATAAACACAAACATACTGAAGATTACAAGGTCACCCTACAGCTGAATTCCCATTTAATTCATCATCTTTTGCTTTTTTTAGTCACTTAAGCAAATTTGTAAAAGGGAATTCATGCACTCTGAGCAGGAGATATCGGCAGCTAGAGAATCACGATGGAAGGTAAAGATTTGAACACTCCTCATATTTTTACTGGAATATAATTGTTCTTGATGGGTACCTTCTTCAACTGAATATTGGTTTGTCTCTTCCTATGATCATCTATCACAGCCCTGCTGCAATCATACTGCAATGGTCTGAACTCTTCATAGCTGAAGATATAAGGACTTTCACTGCAAGCTAACTAACTTCCTCACTAATGCGATTTTAAGATCAATACTCATTGGTCATAAAAATCCTGTACCATTTAAAATCTGATTACACTGATAAATATACATATAAAAAGCTAATGCTGAACAATACAGAGTAAGTTATGGTGTTTCTGGGAAAAGTTCCTGCCCCCGAAGTGGACTGTTGCCATCATCATACACAGCAGTGACTGTGTGACAGCGTCATACATAACTCAATTCCCGACTCAAGGAGATACACAACTCAAAACCACCTACACCAGCAGATTTATACTGTGAAGGATGCACATGAATCTTGTCATGTAAAGTTCTATTGAATTACATCGATAAGAGAAAATTGTTCTCTGAAGAAGAGGTCAGTTGAGTTTATTGAAACAAATCCTTCCATCTTCATCATAGCCTTCTCTATAGCAACCAAACCTTTGGCTGTCAATAACTCTCCTCCAACAGAACTAGATCTTCTCTGGGTTTAGCAGCAAACGTGGGGACAAGGGCAACAGAACACTACAAGTAAATTGCTGTTATTTACTTCAGCTTGGATGGGCTTTGCTTGCACTACAGAAAAATCGAATTTTCTGAACCATAATACAAAAACAGGTAAATGAAGTTAAATTGTGCACTTGAGACATCTGTTGAAGAAAAAGACATTCTTCATTCCCATCAGAAAATTAAGGCTTTGCTACGTCCTGTCATGTGGATTGCACAACTGACGTGTGAGAGGACCAACATATTGACACTTCTGGTGTACATCTTGTTTTGCTTTATTAACAGTTTTAGTAGCGTTTTATCAAATAAATAAGGCAGGCCCATGGCTTAAATGTGCTATCCATTCTATTAAACATTCATTTGTACAAACATGTTGAAACATGGATTTGACCAGTAAGAGCTGCTTTCACCTTTCCACACCTATTATTTTAAGATGCTCTCCAAGAGAAAAGACCTTCACAAATCAGTCAGACTCCCTCACCTGCTGTGCTGGTTTGTTTGTTTAATGAAACGGCCGCTAAGACGAGAGGAGTCTGACTGATCTGAAATTACACTGTGGAAATTAAAGAAATAAAAGACCCTGTGCTACTGTTGACACCTCAAGATTGGGAATGGCAATTTTAGATTTCTGGTTTTAAAAGCCTCAGCTACGTTGCTCCAGGTGAAGGAGTAACATAATGGTAGTTAAGTGAAGGAAAAAGTCTGAAGAGTGGAGAAAACTCTCCCCAACACCTCCTTTGGGAGACTGCTGTGGAGAGAACAGCAAGAGTCTCTGCTGCCAAAATTCATCTTGGTAGGAGGAATTCTGAATCATAAACCCTTGTTTTCACTTTCTGATTAACAAGGCTGTTTATACACAAGTTTATTTCACAAATACTATTCTAAATACAAGCAGAGTAAAGGTGGTAAACTTAAACCTGTATATCAAGGTACAGTTCAGCAATAACAGTGGAATACTTCAGTGAGCACTTCCTTGATTCCCAAAACCACTTGGTGTTGTGCTGGGCAAATACCTGCAACTCCTTATCACCAATTATCCCAGGATAATGAGAATGAACTCTTCATCCTTGTCCAGGTATCAAAGAATTACAGTCATTCTCTACTCCCTAACTTGTTTAACTAGGGGAAATGAGAACTGCATCAGAACTGCCTTATGTCAAGCACTGAACAGGCTGAAGTCCATCTGGAAAAATGTATTTACCAATACACTTACCATGAAAGATCTGACTACCACATCTGGCATTTGAGGCAGCTGGTAATGCAAAAGAGCAGTGGTTGCATGATCTGTCACCTGTATCAGACAAAAGAAGAATATATGCTTATTCATTTCAGACCCAGCAGTGCTAATCTGCAGGATAACAGTATAAATTCCATGGGGAAGTAGCACACTGAGTATTACATGACTGTGAAGACATTCTCAAAGTAATTTTGGGTAGTTTTTGACAACTTGCTTCCATTCCCTCTGTCAACTTCATAAAAGAAAGTAAAAAAATCAATGGATTCTCACAAACATGATAAAAGTTAATAGTGTTGGTAAAAAATCTAGATTGGTAGCTAATCTGAGCCAAATCATGAGGAAGGAGACCAGCTCTATGCTATGGGGAACAACACTAAACTAACATGCTTCCCTTCCCACTTTGGACTACTGATCCAGCTGTAAAAATACCCAAACCTTCTGTAGCATGTAAAATAAAAGCATCCATNCCCCACCCCCTTCCTCAGTAGCATAAAATACCTTGATTTGAAATTGCAGTTCTACCAAACAATGAGTATGCTCTCTCCATTTTTTAATAGGAAAATTTAAAATATTTAACTCTTGTAGTCCTATTTCAGGTTGCTTATTTGGAACAAACAGGAACTGAGCTCTCAGTTTCACTTCCTCTGAAACCAGGAATTGATCAGTATGATCATGGTTTATGAATACCTGCATTACTAAAAGATTTCTGATAGAAAGCTTTTTAATTTCCCAGACAGTCATAACTATCTTACATCTGGGAATTACAGAAAGGCAGAGTGCATACAAAATGGATGCTTACAACAATAACGATTAAAGAAAATCCAGGAAAACTAGGCCAATGCCTTGATAAGATTTTGTTCTTGATCACTACCATTTAAATATTATTCTGGAAGGGGGTAGTTTCTGATAGTTATGATACAACTCACTAACAGCACACAGTCTGTCAGCTTCCTAAGTTAATAACACAGACCACAGCTTGCTGCTTCTCCAAAGTTCTAGGCCGAATGCACAAATTCTTGGCAAAATTCTTTGGGCTGGACTATGAAAGAAGTCAGGACAACACAACCAGGAGAGCTATTTCAGATCTTGCAATCTATTAATAGTCCTCATCAGCAATATCAAAGCATCCAACAAACTATGTGATTGTCTAGTTAGTGATTAAACTGTGCTTTCTAGTGTTATCATGGAGAAGTAGTGCTGTTGTTAGGGCTTTCTATGTACTTCCCAGAATTTGTCTATATACTATAGTAAACTTTGAGTAAGATAAAGTGTGAACTGAAGTCACAATTGCTCTTCCCAGCTAACTCCACTTGTTCCTAATTTGTAGTTAGTCTAATTCAGCAATGTGAATTGTGCTGAAACACTCAAACTTTTACTGGAGAACGAGAGGCTCATGCTTGAAGCTATTTAGGGAGGTGAGTCTGTAAAAGATGCATCCCTGAATAAATCCATGTATAGACAGGCTCTGCTTCACACCATACAAACTTCCTCCGCACAACGCTACATCAAATCAGTCCATCCTACACTGGGGATTCAATGTTAAGTTACACCACAATTTTAGAAATGGATTCTGCTCCCCATCATCTGTGATGACTCCCAAAGCAGTTCCATTCAGTGTGAATAATCTGCACACACACACACAATTAGACAGAATGTACCTCTGCATACATAGCACAGCGTAACCCAAATCAGTAATTTCTTCTAAACACATCTCATGTAGTGTTCAGAAATGACTGTAACCCAAGCCCTACTAGCTATGTGATTGCTTTTAAGATGGTGCTTTTATAGGATAGTACCAGACAAGTCAAAGAATAGAAAGTTCTGAAGATATTTATGAGCAGCCGCTCTCCTTCTGCTGTTATTTCTACTTCTAACAAACCATGGCTTTTCTTTTTTTCCTGCACAACAAAGTTGTTTTCTCTTGGCAATGAAGAAAGTTCCTTTAAAAAAAAAATACACTGCTATTAACAAATTTAAATTGACTGGCCACTTTGGGAAAAGTTGCACATATGCTGTTCCTATTGTAATGTAAAGCTAATGAGATTCCCCAGGGAGATAAAAGCCATACCAGCACTGCTAGAACACTCATGTTTCCTGAACAAAAAAGAGGTGATTTCTACCATAAGCAAGGGCTGATGAAGTGCTTCTAAAAAAGATTAAAGTGGGTGGCAAATCTGAGGAAGAAGAGTAGGAGAATGCCCATCCCTCACCTCCCCCTTCCCCCAAACTAGCAAACACGGAAAGAGTTGGGCACACAATAAACTGGGCAGTGCATGGGACTGAAGGAGGGACTAACAACCACCTAGATAAACAGAGATAATGAGAGAAAGCACAAACTGCCCAAGATTAAGAGAGAGGGGAAAAAAATCCCAAACGAGAGGAAAAAACCCACAAGGTGGTGGTGGGGGAATCAATACTCAGCTTTACTAACGGGTATATGATTTCACACCAAAGCAAAACAAACTGCATATGCACCAGCTCACTTAAGGGGCACACTTTCTCTTCCAGCCAAGTTGGAATCACTAATATATGCTGGGTGTAAAATGACATTTTATACATTTCAGGGTTTTACTTTATTAACTTCACTTTTATTGCTCTACCTTACCTACTGCTACTCAAGTTATCGGTCACTTTCTAATTTCTCTCTCTTTTTATATGGGAAGCCATTCAGAAGAGCACACACTGATGGGGATAGCTGTTGCTCTGGTCCTTGAAATAGGTTTTGAAGAGATCTTGCAGAAAAGCTCAATATTTCACAACTCATATATTGAAAAAACACTTGGATTTTTTGTCCAGAAAAAGAGGTAAAGCAAGGCAATCTCCTGAAGCACAATTCTGCCAAATAAAATAGCTATTGTTTAACTAAGCACTTTGAGACAAAGACACTTCAGCTATGAAAGAAAAAATTTCTGGCAGAGACTCGATCTGAACAAGAAAACTTCCCTTCTTGTTAGCAGTTAATTACATCACCTGAGATTTTTTTTTATCTCCTCTTCACTTCCAAATTCAAGTTCATTATAATCACGTACTTCTTAAATGCATCTCTGCTCCCGTGTCTAGGGCACTGTATCCACCAGGAATAGAAACCAGACCAGTGCTGGATCAAACCTAATCTCCATTGCAATACTGTGCAAATTAAATCCCACGTACTTGTCACTCTTGGTGAACAACCATGCCCCAGCACATGAGCAGGGCTGTCCAGGCACTGGCCTGCTGCCAGAAACTACCTGCTGAGCCCACGCTGCTGCTGTGCTCCGTGGCACAGAGGGGACACACGCACTCCTGACTTCCCTCTCACAGCCCACTGCTCTTGCCTGCTTACTAAAGTTCTAAATAGCTCATAAGGCCAACATCCAGTCATGAGCAGAAAACAAAAGTCCTGTTATTTGGCTCAACCAAGCCAATATCAGTAATTTCTAGAGCATTTCTTTACCCACTTTGAAAATACTGCTGTGCTGAAATGTGCTTTCCAGAAATGACACATTTCAAATATTGAAACACAAAACACACATAGAATATATGAAACACACATAGACTAGGTATGTTACAAAGATGTATGAAGCCATACCTGTCATAAAAGCTAATACACAAACATACAAACCACACATGACTAAATTACAGAAGCTCTCTCTTCTAATATTTTATCTCACTGTCAGTAAATAGGCTTTTCAAAAGCAGGTGCAAAACTTTAAGAAATAACTTTCCTTGTCACTTACTTATTGGTTTATTCCCTCAAGTACAGCACTGACAACTCCATCTAATATAAAGGGATTCTCTAAATCCCTTGAAAGTTTTCTAATTTTTTTTTTAAACCCTGCTAAGTTCATGGCCTTAGCAGTAGCCTATAGCAATGAGTTCTGAGGGATGCTCACAGCACTAGAAGAAAAAAGAAGGAAGTTTTTTTATTAGTGTTCAGACCTTTTATAGCATGGAAAACTGCACAAGTGCCTTTGTTCATTTCCAAGGATTCCCATTACTCAATCTTCTTTCCAGAACCATGTTTGAATCTCTCTGGAGGGAATGTGGTACACAGAACTCGGTGCCCAAGAGGCACTCGGAATGATGATAGATGGTGCTTCTATGAACAGGCACTGATTAGCTCCACAAAAAATCCTTTGCACACCCTTCCCTGCTCCCAATTCAGTAAAGCACAACCAGACTTTTCTGAACCATAGGATTTGTCACTTGTTTTCAGAACTCACAGAGTGTTTAAGTTTTTATTCTGCTTGTTCTGCTTATTTGGATTGGGTCATAAGAGATTTTGTTTCACTCAAGGAAGTCTTTGAACAGAGCCACAGACTGATCAAGCACAGGAGCAATCATGTGGGTGACCCTGGAACAGATCATCTCCTCTCCTTGAACAGACATCATCAATACCCCAATACCTGTCTCATGCATGCATTCATCCTGCATGTCATTTTATTCCCAGATTACTGACAAGAATACATCTTCATACATTACAATACTTATGTGCCCTTGTAGTGGTGAAAATTGTGCTCCCTGAGTTCCATTGCTTTGGGACCACACAGCTCACAAACAACTGGACAGGCACAAACAGCTTCTCAAAGTTTAGGTTAAAACATGTCCTGGGAAGAAGCATACCAAGACAAAACAAAGTTTGTGTTGTGCTAAAACTGATGGGCCATTTAGGTGAAAGTGAGAATGGGACCCCAAGAATGAAATATATGAGTTTAAAGGCTATGCATTTGACTTAACCAAACTGATGATATTTCACAGCAAAGCCAACTATGCTACTCTGAACTGAGCAGTCTGATAAATGAAACAGTTAATGTCTGTCACAATCTTCCATTTTGATCCACTCACAGGAGTTCCACTATTCTATATTTTCTACCTCTTTTTTTAATGCAAAGTTCTGGATATTTCATCATTGTCTATTTCAATCCTCTGAACAAAGACCTGGACTTATGCAGCCCTCAGGTACACGCTTCTTCCCACCAAAATGTTTCCTGCTTTGTTCCTCCTCTTGCACTAGTGGATCAAGAGATGCAAAGTGTTAAAATAAGGAGGTTTAAGATCAAAACAGTTGCCACTCCTGTGGAGTTTAAATGTCAGATCAACTTGGAAGTCTGAAAAAACCTTTTCTTTGCTCCTTGTGCTTTTGCCCTTTCAGCCTCCCCTCTCTTATTTCCCAGCTTCATTCTTTGAATCTAACCCTGCTGGTGGATTCAATGCCTATAAAGCTTATTCACCCCAGGACCAGATTCAAGGAGGCTCCAGGGAACTTGGAAATGACTGTACACTTTAACAGTAATGGGCCCTCCGGGAGCCGTCCCCCATCACATTATACACACTCGGGTATCCTGCCTAATAAGAAGGAGATAGAAAAGGCTTGCTGACACAGCCAACGTTTGCAAACAAAAAGTCAGGACAAATTTAGCTGTGTTTGACAGGGTTGGATGGAAGATCAGAGGTCTCTGGTCCTTAACCTAGAAAGTCAAGCTACAACCCTGTGAGAATCTGACAGGCCTGCAGCTACCACGGGCAGGTAATCTTGCGAGCTCCAGATGTTGTTATATTATCATAGAAAACAGAGTTGGGGAATTTGGTCCAGCTTTAAAGAGAAACAGCTCTGCCCTTCAGAGGGATGATTGGTTTTAGTGTTAAAGGTGGCAGAGCTAAAAGGCCCACTCAGACTCCTCAGTGGGAACAGTTACTCACATGTAGTTTTGTTTCTCTGCACAGCACTTTCACGGTGCCTTACTGGTGGCTGCCATGAGAAACACATTCCAAGAACATTCAGATGTGCTCTGACACATTTACTGACGGATTTTTTAATGGCATGAAAACATTTGTTCTGCAGTTCCTGCAGTACAGATCCTACACTAGTAACAGTATAATAGTTTCTATTAACACTATTTTATCTGTTTTTTTCATTCCGTGTCTGGTAGATCACTAGTCCTGGATATTACAGATGGATACAAGTGCAACTGTAGAGAATAAAGAGAAAACCAAGCCAAGCACAGCACCTCAGAGAGAGAACTTACTATGCTGAACCACAGCATTTTCTATCATCTGTTTGAAAACTTCACTCAGGTCCTAGCCTTAACTTTAGCTATCAGCTCAACAGTACAGAATCTATTGATTGCAAAGTACCATCACTTTGCATTTTCATCACATTTTTCATGCACTATGCAACCAATTCATCAATAGCTCCTGTGAAGTCAGTAAGTATTACCCCAGCCTAAAAGATGCAGAAAACTGATCCAAAGAGAGGTTAAGCTGCCCAGGTCAACACAGTGACAGAGCTGGGAGCAAAAAACTACTATAAAAAAATATATAGACAGCTATTCAACTGGTTACAGGCAAATCCTTCCTCCTGCAGTCTTTTCCCTCTGGTTTCCCTTTTGATAACTATTAATACATTTGTTATTTTCGACCAAGAGAGAACTGGACAACAGGAACTTCAACATTCAGGTTGTATGACATTATTTTAGAGAATTCAGAAGGGATTAATGATTCTCATTTTTCCATTACACTGCACATTTCCTCACTGACCTCTTTCACTTTTGGTCTGAAGGCCATCACCTAGACCTGAAGAGAAATTTATGTATTTATGCTCACCGAGTCCTTCATTTGGATTCCTAAGCAAACCTGTACATTTACTCTGTTACTTTGCATATAGGCAATTAAAAGGATACAGTGAAACCCTCAAGGTTCATTATCATTTAGCACGAAAGATGGCAACATGGCTTAAACCTTCTACATGAATCAAAACGTATAGGAAGACAGTTTTATGCTCCAATGAGACTACAAGCTAACACACACATGCAGAAATTGAGATGATGCACTCAGTTACAGAACCTGAAACGTATTCCATTGCAAAAGTTACTGAAAAGTACACTGATAAACAAGTTACTAAGATTTATGCCTTTCTACTTCCTGCTGTATTACCCTACTTGACACTAAATATTATTGAGGAGTGATGGGGAAAAAAAGAAAGAATATTTAATCCACTCATCTGGGGTAAAGAATCAACTGCAGCAAAGACTTGCTTTAATGCTAGGCAGAGAGGGAGAGCAACCATCCTCCCCAAAAGCTCTGCTTTGATCTCTAGCAGGTGAATATCATAGGTCAAACATCTTCCCTTCTGACTGCATCTGAAATCTTGGAAGGAAGATGCACAAATACAGCCAATATACCATACTTTTGACCCTTGCTTTTATGCCCTTTTGAGTCCCTCACCCCTATTTGTTACACAAACTACAGCAGTAGATGAAAGGAAGCCAGTGCATCAGCTGGAGACTCGAGATTCTTGAACTGTGCTTGAAGATATGGAAACCGGAATTTAAACCCAGATCAATCTGAACTTGCAGCATTTTGACAAGAGGCCTTCAAAGAGAAACCTCCTCTCCCTGCCTACAAAACAGGGAAATATAAATCTTCCCAAAATATACTTTAACCTTCTTAGTAGTTTACACTTATTGCTCCCCTTCTGTCAGTGGTCTGTTCTTACTTGTCAGAATGGAATTCATTTCAGTAAGTCACTCCTTTTTCTTACACCATCATGGGAAGGGAAACAGGTGAAATAATGTCATGGAAGAAAATTCCAAACTCATTTGGAATGCAAGTTCTACTGATTTATTAAACTGAAACCCTCAGGAGAGGCATGCTACCAAAAACAATGAAACCAACAAAAGAAAATCCAAGCAAACCTGAAACAGTCCTTCCTCTCCCAAAAGGTTTAAACTAGAGTGCTTGAAGATTCCTCATGAAATTTTCAGGCTAAAGCAGTATAATCTCCAATTTCCTATTCTAAACCATGGCCTGTAACTGTGATGGGAAACAAATCTAAATTAGTAACAGCAGAAGTGATGTCCTTTGAAGGCAAAGTTTTCCATTACTACAGACTATTGCTTTTTGTTTGCAAGTTGTGATGACAAAGGAATACATTCTGAATTCTCTTACTTAAAGGTCTAGATATTTGAAATAAACTCTGCATATTTTGTATTGCATTATGTAGAGAGAAATGATATGAGACTTACCTTCTGAAAAACTTGATAGTTGGATTTAGACCATATGTCAAGCTACAGTAGGAAAAAAAAAAAAGTTCTCCATTACCACACGTAAAGAAGAACCTTGACAAAGAAAAAGAAGCTAAGCAGTTGTTCAAATTGAACGAGCAAGCAAACATATCTACAGAGATGTATTTCTCAGTTCATTATTATTACCTATTGCCTGTACCTGTTGCAATCCAGAAAAGGGAATTAAGAGTCGTACTGCAGTGAAGGATGAACACAGTTCATCACAGTTTCAATTAAAAATAATACTACATGTGCAAGATGTGTTGAATTAATGTGTTCTCTTTAAAACCAGCAAAATCTTCATTCATATGGGGTTGTAGCTGATCTATGCAAATATTCATCAGGCTTCAGTCTGTTTCTAAAATGAGGGCATTTCCACTAAGTTTATGCTTGTGTTGTGTCTGAATAAGTGATTCAGTTACAAATGACACAAAGAACATTTAGCTGAATTAAGTCAAAGCACTGGTCTACTGGGGCTAAATAATACATCCCTTAGGAAACTGCATTACATTTGCAGAACAAAATCCCTCACCACACTAAAAGAAATTGAAGGTTGCAGATAACTGTTCATATCTATCACTTAAATGTGTGCATAACTATATACAAGCTAAAAGAGAAACTTGAAATAAGTGTTATTAGCCCCAGAAATCAGAAGGTAAGGCTGGCCTTGTTAAACTGCCAAATGGCTCACCTATTAAATAATTTCAACAGACATGCTACTGCTGTTTTAGCCCAGCCCTGTGGATTACCTTGTGCTCTGTCAAGGAAAAGCAGCAGGAAAAAAACAAGATGAACTTTCATCAATCCCAGACCTGTAAATCACTTTTTTTGTACAGATTCCACTGTACCCAACAATTCCATATGCATAAAACTTGTCACAGGAAAGATGTTTGATGCAGACCTCAGGAATCCCAGTCTATGCAGAAAACAGAGTTTTTTGGGGGGGAATTTATGAAGCAGAGATGGTTTCTCTAGTGCTTGATAACATGGTTGGACATATGGGGGTTTTTCTTCTTTACTATAATGTAGAACTGATGATTTTAATTAAGTCCTAGCTGAAATTACAAGACTTTTAAAAGGCACAAAGAGTTTGAAATGAAGAAAGTTATCTAGAGTAAAACACACTACAGGGAGGTGCAGGAGGAGAGGGGGAAGGATGTTGAACCCAAGTAATTAATTCATATTGCTAAAAACGTTCAGAATGCTAAAAGTCACCACTCTTTTAAGTGTAATGCTGTTAAGGGGCCCACTTCTAAATGCCAGTACAGAAGTGACTCTTGAATCCTCAGTCTGGACAGGAGGTGATGTTAAAAGACTTTAAAAATCACTTCAGGATAGATGTTTCACGGCTTAGTACCTCTGACCTTGCCGCAAGACAAAAGGCAGCTGATGTCTCAATGCCTTTTCCAGGTTAGATGAAGATGGAAATACCCTGAGGCGTGTACCTACAACCTTTTAACATTTATTGGCTCTTAGGGGGGGAAATCAAGAATTTGTATGAGCACCAAGAGCATTCATAAGCCAGAGTCCGAAGCAGCAGTTCAGCTTGGACTTGGACCTGAGCATGATTTACAGTAGAATAAGAGACCTGTGCCTGCTGGGAAGGAAACGTGGCATTTCCATATTAGAAAAGTCTACATCTGAAAATAAAAAATTAATGCATGTTTTAAAAAGCTGTTTTCATGTATTTTAATGCTTTCTTTGACCACAGATGGAGTTGGAATGTATATACGGTTTTGCTAACCTCTAGTGATCAAACCAAGTATGTGATCCTCTCTAGTTAGACTCAACATCTAAGAAACACAATCCAGCATTTAAGATGAGACCAGCGGGTTCTGAATGTTCATTAGTTGGCATGAAGATTGAAAAGCTGGGGAAAAAAAGTAATGAATGTCTGTCTTATGGACATGATGTTATCCAAGTTAAAAAGAAAAAGCTACTACCCTCCTCCCCCAACCCACATGCACACATCCTAAATGACTGCCCACCTTTCCCCCGAAACAGAGGATTAAGGCAGAGGCGGATTAAAGAATGCATCGTTATAGGTCTATTATTCTTCAACTTTTCACTTTCAATCGAGACACACATTTGTAACTAAAAAACTGCTGAAAGCACAATTTCAGGGCATCCTGTGCATGTGAATTAAACTGGGGCTTTTTTTTCCCCAATGCCCCACTCTCCCCACCCATCCCCAGCATAAGTAACAAGAGGCCATTTTCTGAAGGTCGTCTGAACGATTTCAAAGGCGGTAACAAATCAGAATGTTCCCTGCATCTAATATCAAACAGGTCCGGTGCCAACACTTATTAGAGAAATCGGATTCAACCCCCCTTCACCCAAACACACACACATTCAGCTTTGAAGTGGAAAGAATGCAGGGATCAGAAATTACCCGAGAGACAGCTCTGCCTGTCTTTGAAGCTTTCCTTTGATACTACTATTTCTTTTCCTCTCTTACGCTATGAGGCTAAAAGCTGCCTTTTCTTATTGATATGGTGTAATTAATGAAACCATAGCATTAACATAACCCAAGTTCCTTAACGTGATAATTCAACATAGACACTTAGGTTTCTTAAGTCTAAGGGATGCAAAAGTAGGAATTTGGCTAGGCAGGGATGTTAAGTAACCCTTCTAAATACGTCCTGTCAAGGTGGTTCTTGGTCTCTGCATCCGAAGAACAGCACGGTGTCATTATGCCAAAAAATCCTGGTATGTTTTTATTTTTATTGGCAGACTAAGGCTGCTAATGGCTCAGCTGACAGTGAGCCTGCTCTGCGAGGGTGAGCTGCATGGCTTCATTTATTCAGGAATCCGGACAACACTAGTAATTAATTACTATCCACGGTTAAATTCCAGTACACAATAACTACGTCGGAGTTTGAAATTAAGGATGGCAAAGTGCCATCAATAAAACCATGGGGCCAATTAAAATGCATCAGTATGTGGTGGATACAATGGGTTAGTACAGTAAGCAAGAGAGACTGCAGAGTGATCATCATCCAGAACCCAGGACATGACAGAAGCTGCCAGATCTCACCTATTGTTTTCGCAAAGTGTCACCAAAAATGTCTAAGTTATGCAGCTGGCAAGCTGGCAAAGACATATTCTGCAGGGTTTGTGAATAATTCATGAGAGAAGTACATGAAGCACTTAAGAAATGCAACGATTCTTCGTCTGTATAAGCAAAGCTTGAAAAGAAAACCCCAGAACATAGTGTCTTATTTTACTCACTGAAAGCTCAAGGTTTCTATTTTTTTCACTTTAATTTTGAAAGCATTTAAATCTGTAACAGGGATTACCCAATTTAACTAGACTTCAGTACAGCAGAAACCAAGTGAAGCTTTCACATAAGTACCTGTCAACCTACACAGCACAATGTACGAGCACCTGGTGAGCTAAAGCCACCTGGGTAATGCAACGTCAGCTTTCCTGTGTCACTGCTGCGGTGCCACCATGCAGTTCCACAACTATGAGAAACACCTGAATTCATTTTTTTTTCTAGACTTGACTGAAATACCAGAAGACTATCAATGTCTCTGCTGTTTGCACTCATCTCTTCCTTTTTCCCAGCAACACTAAATTTGCTCAAACAGTTGTACAAATCATTGGCCTCTTCTGTGCACAGCCCATTTTTCACTCTCAGTCTGTGTGATCAGTCTCTTGCTGATGGCCATTTCTTCTCTTATTGAAGACCACTGAACGCACTTTGTTGCCCCAAACCCTGCTCTATTTGAAGAAATCACTCAGTAAATGTCACTTCTGTTACTTTAAGGACCTCCTGACTTGTGCAGTTAGGAGGATGACTCAGCAGACCCTTATTCAGTAAGGAAGCAACAATGATGCTGTGACTTATCCTGTGTCCCTTCCTCAACATAGCTTACAGAAAAGACAGAAGCTTTAAAACTGCCACATTTCATGACAGCACCTAGTTAACCTTACTGTTGCTGTTTACAAATAAGAAATGCTTTCTAGGAGTGCATCAGTTAATCCCCAAATCAGCAATTACTGTGTAAACAAGCTCAATGGGAAAACAATCCCCTCCTACTGTGATTCTGAGGGTTCTCCGTATTTTTATTATTTAATAAAGATGATACTTGCTCATCTCCTTTTTCACACTCTTCTGAATGCTAGTGCATTTCTTCTTCTATCAGGCTCGAAACTGAGAAGCTAGAATACTATGGCGAAAGCTCAGTGGAGTACTTTCCCAACAGCATCTGTTGTGACAGGGAAGGAATTGGAATGGACTCTGTTTGCAATTGACTGCAATCGCTCATTCCCAGCAGGCACAATAAGTAAAGAGAATCATTGCAAGAGCACAATCTTATTCTTATTCTCCAATTACCAGTGTAGTTAATTAGTGAAAAAGAGGGAGCTTACTGTTTGTCAATATGTGCTCCAGTTGGCAAAACTAGCAAGCTATGCATTTATTCAATCTTCCAAGCCAAATTTACTCACGATTTAAGTGGCTGCAACTCCCATTCTACTATGAGACGTTCCTATTTATACCTAAAGCGTAGACCTTCAGGTTTGCAAAAGCCCTGGGATGGCCCAATGGAATAACAAACTGCCACGTAAAGGTCACAGGTTCATACAGCCTTGTGGGAGCAGTCACATAACCTATAGCTTTGGATGCAGAAAGCTAAATCAGATGAAAACAGACTCCCCTGCAGACTGGCTTAAAGCAAGAAAACATGCCAGGTGTTAGCACTGATGGTCTGAAGAAGCTGAACTGCTCCCCACTGACAGCAGAAAAAGGTTAGTGCCCTGTGCCCACTGCTGGCCTCTGTGAGACTCCTCAGAGCAAATGATGACAGAGAAATGGTATATGGCTCTCAAGAGAGTTAACATTGTGCTAAACAGAAGCCCAACGCCAGATGCAAAGTTTCAGAAGGGAACCTCTTTTACTTAGTTTCTCAGCATATATAGCATGATTATATTTCAAGGGAGTTTCAACGGAAACTGGATTCATCAGAGAAAATGAGCACACCCAAATCAAGTGTGACACAGGAATCCATCAGGCACTGTCAGTGCTCTTTAGGCAGACTACCATTTCACTTCTGAACAGAACTCGGGTGAACAGTGGCTGGTGCTGTAAGTCTGTATTTATATGCTAATATACAGTGTGTGTGGTGCAGCTGCTTCTGCAGCAAAACAGCATTTAAACCTGCACATCTGAATAATGCAAACCAAAACTGGACAATTCTTACTTTACTACTTCTTGGGCCAATCTCCTGCCCTTCAAATGAGAATCTCTCACCTGGGAAATAGAGCTTTACCATCTCCTTCAGCAGACCAGCTCCTGGCCTTTTCTAGGGAAGGGAGGTTCAGACTCAGAGCCACTGAACTCTGGGTCAGTACACAACGTGCCTCTGTGCTAAAACACAGTTACCGCTTTTGAAAGGAAAAAAAGTCACACCTCATTATAACATGGCCTATGGGTGCCAAGTACTCATCTTGATATAATGAACTTCTTATTTTAATAGGCTTCATAATCAGACCAGAAAGCTCCAGAGAGAAAATGTGAAACATGGAGGTATTTAGTACCGTTACTGGCAAAGGAGAGTCCTGGCGGATGGCTCGGTAAGAGAGACCATTCCACCCTGAAAAGACAAACAAGCTGAGCTGAAGGCCGTCAGGTCCCATTAACATCTCCTGATGCGCTAAAGAGAGCCATATGGAGTGTGTGCAGTCAGACAAAATTTGAGGGTTCAAGCAGGGTGAATTGTTCATAAAACAAGTCACTTGTGAAAACAGGTAACACTTGCTTTAATAGCTGCTGTTCAAGATGTGCTATTACTGACAAGCAGATTATTGAGGATTACCGACCAATGATCCACACAGTTGCGTTCATCAACTCGAGGAAAAAACTAACCCAAGATTTCCCAATAGCTCTCAGAAAAGAGAAATCCAAACCTTGGGATATTGATGTGCTGGTACACTGGAAAAATGTTTCCTCAGTAGACACTATTAACGAGGCAACTGGCATCTAAGGTGATAAATTAGAAATTCAAGCAAGGGCTTCAGAGGTTAGAGAGCAGTCAGACATTCGGGCATGAAAAATCCAAGCAAAGCATGATAAATTTAAACCTGAGCATTTTGCAAAACATTCACAGAGTCTTTTGACAGTTTTATGTTTCTGGCATGCTCGTGATAGGATTCCTGGTCTCTGTCATTCAAATACCTGGTAAAAATAAAATTTAATGTTACTGGATATACAATAACCTACCTTGCCATCTTCAGTGTAGACATTTTCATTGTACCCTTTTACTATTGTCCGGTCAATGAAGAGGCTCCGCATCACCACTATCACTTTTAACACTTTTCCTAAGGTAACCTGTGAAGAACAAGAGAAGGACAAAAACAAGCTGAAGGAGAGCTGCGTCTGAATTCACAAGACCATCGAGTTAACAACTTAAGCTGGTGCAATTTCAATTTTCAATATTTTATAGGCAGGCCAAAATAAAAGCTCAAAACCCACTGTGTGCCTTGTGAGGAAGAGACAGATTATGAAGTGCAGAACAAACAAACATTCATTTGCAACTGAAAATGTATGAATTCGCAGAATTCCCTTGTGTAGACATGACACTGCCAAGCAACTCTCTCCATTTTATTAACACCACAACTCAATAACTTGTCAAAAACAATGAGCAAACGTGATTGTTTTCGATGTATTTGATATTCTCCAATACAAGTCCACTTAGAGAAAAATAATTTGAAAGAAGAAACAGATTCTTCTAATGCAGGTTTTTAAAAGATGCCATGAGTTTAATGGAAAATATTTTAGGTCCAATAAAAACGTTAAATTATTTAAAAGGAAACTACAGCTACGAAGTAAAAATGTGACATTTTCAAAGGTTTAATTTTGTCCTGTGAAAGCAGTAAAGCGTAAAGAATAAAACAAGTATCATGGAAAATATTTAGGGTCAGTCAGGGTATAACAACAGGAATAAGCCTAAATTACATTATTGACAAAAATGCAATAATGAAGGCATTTTAATCTAAAAATCAATTTACATTTCAAAGATGAACTTGCACTTCAATATCATTACGTGTCACAATACTGTATGTCTAACAACAGTACATTGTGGTTTGTTATACAGAGATTATTACACAGTTTTTCCTCATCCACAGAAGTATAAAACTGAGATGAAAAAGTAAAAATTAGTTCACTTCATTATTTTCCAACCAGCAGCAGCTCATTTTCCATTGTCTGTGTTCCAACATTTTGTCCAGTACAGATTAATACATGCCAGAAAAGTTGTGTTTTTACTGCTAACCTCTGCGGGCAAATCCACACCCAAAGAAATCAGTCAATAGGCATCTTTATTGATTTGTTACATGTTTTTCCTTTTTAAGTCCTGCTAACGACTCCTATTTACTGCCTTGTTTCAACACCCAACCTGATGCAGACTAACTAAAAGACTAAAAGGCAAATCAACTCTGAAGTGCCAAGATGCTTTCCCCCCCAAAGGAAGGAAGACAGAAAATCTGGCACAAAGACTCTATGTCAAAGCTGATGCAGGGAGCATGCTGCTGAAGGAGAGTTGGGAGGGGAAATGGTGGGAGGAACGATACTGGATACTGAAGAACAGTTACTCAAACTTGCTGGGATATTCTGTAATGAGATCTAGTTGATCTGCAAATAAAGTGTCAGAGTTATTCAGCACTTATCATTGTACCAAGAGTGTTAAATACAAAGTTGTGACCCAGAGGTGCTTTGGTCTACAATGCTGATCATCCACTGGAATCAGAAAGACAGTTTTTTAATTGTAAAGATGAGGAAATGGAGTAGCTTTGAAAAAAGTTGTCAACGCATTTAGAGTTATTAGTTTTTTATTTAATTGTTCTACCTTAGTAAGACTGGCACTTCATTAGGTTATAGGTCTACTAAGACTGACTTTTGTAACTTCACACTAGGCATCAACCACACACAATCAAATTAAAAGGAGGAAAATAAGAAAGTTTAAACAAAAAGAAATGCTCTTAATAGAAGACCAAAAAGGCTGCCCTACAAACACTCAGACTCAGCTTTATCTGTAATATTTCCTGTCTCCATTTGCCTTCACACACACAAGTGGATGCTTACTTCTATTCTCTTCCGTGCACCTACGATATCTCACATTGCTACAAGTTAAAAAAAAAAAAAAAGGATGAAGTTGATCTGAATCCTGTGTGGGATGTTCCTGAAAATCCTCAGAGTGAACAGTGGAATGTAACAAGCTGAAAAATCCCATGTTTGGCATTTCAACTTACTCAAATATACTTATTGCACAAACCTCCCCACAAGATTTACCTGCACAAATGCTTTCAAGATGCTTCTGCAGTAGCTCGCTGTCTTTCCCCAGGTCATCTTTTTTCACACCCTTCCAATGACTCACTCTACACTTTCAGAATCTGTCTCAGCTACCCAAACCCCAGCCATCATATATCATGCAACACTGAAAGGTCAAATTCCACAGACTGGTCCAGGACAGTAGCCTTGATCACCCACTTGCTTGAATGTCAAATAAGTAAGGTCTCCTGCAAGTGTAAGGAGCTGTGCAAAGCCATCCTTAGATGGGTACCTAATGGTGAGCTCCTTGAAGAAGGCACCGTTGCTGCAATTTCAACTTACATAATGGTTGTATAAGAGGGTCTTCTCTAGAAGAAGGGGAGGCAATGCAAATAAGGGATAGAATGGATTGCAACTTTGGCTGGATTAGTGCTAGGTTGTCTGAATTAGCTCTTACAGTGCTCTGGCACCACAACAGAAACCTTCCCTTGCCGCTGCTGTTTCGACACACGATTCCTGTAAGTTTTATACTGTCTGCAAGAAAGATTGAGACTTTCAGATGATTTTTATAGGATCTCATCATTATTTAAGTCTGACAGAAGCAGAAATTTTGTAAAACTACGTGTAGCTCAGTGAAATTATAGTTCATCATTTTTACAGCACTGAAAGAATGAGGCTAGTAGTACAGAGAACAACCAACAGCCTGTCACTAGACTGGAGGATGCTGTTAGATCTGGAAGCCAGAAGTATACTTCACAGCTCTTTTCAGGGTAAAGCACATTCCATATTGTACACAATAAATGAGATATCTTTTATTTTTCCCCTCTAATAATCATGACTTGTAACTGTTTCCAGGACTTAATGTTATTGTTCACCTCTAATGTATTTTACAAATCATGTTTTCCAGCAACCCATTTGCTTTCAATACCTACTCAACTTACCTAACTGGACTCCATGTTCAGAAAAGATCTATGTGGGGAATATAATTTATACCTATAGTGATAGAACTGTGTCCCTACAGATCACCTAAAAAAATGTAATAGAAAACTAATGGCTCTGGTAAAAAAGTAATTTGGTAGTTCTACCCCGAGCTCCTGTAGTACAGGTCTCTCCTTCTGGAGGTCAAGACTTACCCAGATGGTCCTTTTTTAATGGGCAGGGAAAGGTCCCTGCATTTCCACAGGTATTAACTGCAAGAAATTTCTTTCATTATACACAAAAGATACCTTTCAATTGTGAGAAAAAGGCAACAATTTCCTTTCTAAGCCAACTTTTCCTATTAAATTTCAACTTCTTCTGTCGATATCCTGTTAAGACAGCACTTGGCTTTTTAATATTTTGCCTGAAGGATATATGCCAACTCGTCCTTGATGTAGAAAATTTTAATTCAAATCAATACATGTACAAGGTCACTTTAAAATTCAATTAATATGAATGAAAAAATATGCCCCACAGTTCCACGAGCTGAAAATGGAACAGTTGCAAGTTAAATACTTCTGTAGCTTCTGTTTTGGTCTGTGTAATAACAATGTACTTTTAGCTTCCTTTTAACTAAACTATACTAAATTCAGACAGTTAAGTTATTAATAAATCCTCTGCTTCCTAAAATGGCAAGCTCCAGAAGAAGGTAGGACAGGCAGCTGATTGAAATCTGCAATATTATGCAGCTTTTCTGACAAAGATATATAAAATAAAAATCTTCTTGAAATATCCCAGTTTTAAAAATATTTTGTCTATCACCAAGATAATTCTCAAAGAGCATATGACAGATATTGTATGCCAAGAAAGGGGGAGGGGGAAACAGAATAATCAGTGAGAATGGTTTAGATAATTTCTTCTAAGACTGCTAAAAAAAAAGGTGCCCATTTAACACCACTTACAACTGGAAAAGAAATAAATATCTTTCCAAATAAGTCAGTACTGGGGTCAAAATTAACTTTACAAAATGAAAGGGATCAAAATTCATTTACCACACCAGTATTCTGCCTGGAGGAAATAGTTTGCCATCCTCCCCCTTAATTCTGCCTCCTCACTGAAATAGATAGCACATGAAAAGCCCATTTATAAACAATTTCTTTAAAAATGCATTGGCAAACATTCTTTCTTCAGATTTATTTTAAGATTTTGATGTTAGGAAAACCTACGTTGAAAACACCAAGCTCCAACACTTAGCAAAAAATTCCCAAAGCTCCAGATTTCCTCTCAGCATCCCAGGGAATCTGCTGCTGATTTGAGCTGCAGATGCTCTGCAATGCAGAGCTAAAAGATAGGAACCAGTAGTTTCAGTTAAAATGGGTACTTCCCTGCTTGCATAAAAAGGAGCACAAGTTTGTATGGGTTTTTTATTCACCTTAGGAAATGATAAAGCAACATGAAACCAGAGATGTAACCAGGCTATACAATTTCCAGCTAAAGGCCAGACACCTGCACCTTACCTGCCATAAGCTTGTCCTCCCACTCCTGTATCTATCTTCCTAATCAGCACAATGCCTGGAAATCACATATACATATATACACACACACACACACAGAGTGAAAAATAAGGTTTTGTATTAAAAATGAAGTAAAAAAACCACCTAGACTTTCAACTAATTTTTTTTCCTGATGTCTCATCTGCTGCTGGTATGAATGCTCTGCTTTCCCTTCACATGCTCATTATTCTTTAATGATGCCTATTTGTAAATAGCAAGATAAGATGCAATTAAGCCATTAGAGTCTAAATAAACAAACATACTAATTAGGCTCTTTACAAGGATTTTTTTTTTTGTGTAAGGGCTGGAATTTACCTTTCATTAGTCTAACCTAATTGCAATAGTGCATGATAAGAAGTCAACATAAATGAAGGACTTTAAATGATTTTGCTGTATTTGGGATGAGCTGGTGATCCTCTCCCTCAGTTACGTGGTATATTCTCTTATGGTGAACAAATTGGCCCAGACTATTGTTCAAAGGTTTAAAGACAGATTCTGCCAGTGGCTAGTCACACTTACAGAAGGGTCATGTTAGTCCAGTGTTGCTACAGATGATGAAATGGATTTTGCCTCTTTATTCCATTCTAAATTATAGCACACCAGGAACTTTACAGGGACAAAAACAATGTCTGATCTTGCAGAACATAAATCTATGGGAATATCAACACAGACCTGTGAGCTTTTGAGACTGCACAGCAACCCCGAGGCACAGGAACCCTGTGGAGGGAGCAAAGCTGAGGATATTTCTCACAGGTCTTTCTCTACTTTTTCTACTCATTTTTGAGTAGTAGTTTTGCTCATTTTTGCATCAAAAGACTCTTCCTCATCTTCCTCATTCTTACATTAGACAAGCAGAGAACAATTTACTATTTACTTGTCATCCCCTGCTCATGAACTTCATCGATTCAAGACATTGTTCCTCCACATACGTGACCTCAGATGCTGACAATGCTTTTTAAATGCCCATTCTCAGTCTTCAGAGACAAACCCAAGCTGCTGCAGCCACAATAGTCCCACTATAAGCTCAGAAGTGGTTCCCTCAAGGTCCAGCTCACACAAGAGATCCTTAAACATGCTGGTAGTTTGTCAAACATGAAAATCCACCTAGTGTCTCCAAAAGAGTAAATCCCTACTTGAATATTCACCCTATGTGCCTAAAATCAGGTGCCTAAGCCACCTAACACAATCAACGGATCTATATCCTACCTTTACCCAGTGTCATCTTCGCATCAGCAGACTATTCAGGAGGAACGTTATGCTGCTGAGCATTTTGGAGAAAAGATTGTTTTCAAGATTGTTTCAAATCAAGTATGACATCAATACTGATTTTAAATCACTTAGCAAACTTCTCCTCCTCCTCCTCCTCCTCCCCCCCAGTTCCTTAGCATCAAGGGCTCTAGAACAGAAACCACTGTGGCCTTTCCTAATGGGCAAATAATAAATTTCTAACAAAAAATAAGCATGATTTTATGTAAAACACTGATAAATAAAAATGAGACAGAAGAAATTATTCAGTTTCAGTGAGCAGATGTCTAGCCTATTTGCAATTAATACAGCCTACTTCCATACAATCAGACAGTTTAAAATGCTTGGAACAAGATTTGAAAAGTTCAAATGCAAATATGTCCGATTTTATGAAGAATGAAAAAAATGGTATCAAAACATGTTTCATATTGTTATGAGAGACTTATTAAAATCCAGGCAATGGTATATAGTTCTAAAATCAATTTATCATTAAAAAATTCTAAGAAAACTTGAGAGAAGAAATCGTGTTTTCAGACATGAGCTTTACTTTGGCAGAAACAATTCAGGTTTTCCAGTTGGAAGGTAGTTATACATATCATTATGCTTTAGAAACAGCCCAAATTACTGACAACTATTCAATTATCTGTAAAAATATTTACCCAGTGTTTATAACTTCTATAGTTGTGCTTTTATATAGGTTTACAAACACTGGGGATACAAATGATTTAAGACCAAATAATTCCCAGATGAAGACAAGAAAATAAGTTTCTACCCCTGACTAGGACTAGCTAGATACATGACCCTAAGGAAGTTGTATGTGTCAAGTGGAGAAGTGGGCATAATGCTCACTGTTTTCCAAAGGATTTCTGTTATTAGTTAATTGTTTCATGCAAAAAAAAAGTTGTGAATTTCGATGACAAGAATAAGATGTGTGAAACAATGATATAATGATCACAGCATCAAATCATTCTGTTAGAAAAAAATAATGCCTATCTAGGAATACAATTAATCATTCAAAAAAAAAAAGGCAAAAATCTAGATACTTTCATTAATTAAAAATCAGCTCATGTTTTCTGAACATACAAGATGAGGTTTATCGATTTACAGTTCCTGGCATTTGACCAACAAAATCTCACAAAACCCTTCAGGAACCCGCAGTTCCCTTTGCTGCTGCTGGAAATTAATTTTGCATAACGCTGTTATTAAAGCCAATACAACTCCATGCTTAGTCTTTTTTTATGCATAGCGTGATTAGAAGATTAATTGAAAAATCACTAGTGAAGATTGGGATTAAACAGCACCTTGAAATGCCATGATAAACTGCTTTTAAAATCAGTTGAGGATTTCACACAGCTCTGAAAAGTTTCAATTATTTATGTGTTTGGTGTGTGTAGCTAAATCCAGACTAATGAGGTACAATTGCCATGTATAAATCTACAGCACAAAACCCCCTCCTTAATGTCTGGAGGAAGCAGTAACCTCAAAGGACTAGGAGACAGCAACCTTTCAAGACACAGCATTTATGCTCTCAGGAACAGTTTACATTTCTTTTTCATTAAAGTTCTCAGCTTATGTGAAAGCTTTACCCTGGTTAGGAAGAATCCAGTTTAACATAAAGATTGCTTGCCGGAAGACTTAGACCAGCAGGCTCACGTGGCTGATCATTATTGCTCCTGAAACATCAGACAAACCTTAGACTGTGAAAGTCTTGCCTCTGCAACGAAGGATATAAACTGATTTCCATGTGCACATGAGGTTGTGCAGTCTGGGGCTGAAACTTTGTGTGTCTTTTTTTTTTTTCCTTAAAGATGATTTATTTGGCAATGTCTCCAGCTATTCTGAAGTCTCAAAGAATGTAACAGGAACTCCCTTCCCCTTCTTCCTCATTCTCCTTCCAATCACTTGCACATTCTTAAAATATGCATACTGCTTACCAGTGCCTTTGAAGATGTTTTTCTCTGGTAAGTGGAATGATTGTGTTTAAAAATGTTTTAATATAATACCTAGACCTCTATGTCAAAGATCTTCATAAGCAATGGTATGATATCAACAGTTCAAAGATGAAAATGATTGAGATGACAGCTAGTCAACTAACTCTGGACAAACAATATGGTTGTAAAATATTTTTAAATAAAATAAGCATTATCTGAATCCTTTGGTATTGTGGTAAATCACACTGCTGCAAGGGAGCAACTTCAAATCTAACCTGGGATTAAGTTCAGAGTTAGAAATCACAAGCACTGAGGGAACCTCCCTCTTCTGGGGGAGGTGCTCTTCACACTGCCCATCCTGCAACACCTTCCACTGAATGACTTGTGGCTGAAAACAGCAAAAGCTTTTCTAGCAGCCAGGCCAGATGGAAAGTGCCATATTGGCAATATCAACTGAGACAGATGGGAAAGAGGGAAAACCTGCCTAGAAGAAAAAATGCTAAACCCATCACATAGTCACATACAAAAATACTTTAAAAACAATCTTCTTGATCTCTTATCCAAGGAAAACATGCATACCACTGGTTCAGTACAGGGCTGCTATCTTGTAGCAACAACAATGCCCTTGATTTTGAGAGCAACTACAACATGGAATTCACTAAATTAATTCTGCTTGTAAAAGAGGCTTCTTTTACAGTTACAATCCTTCTACCCCACCTTATTCCTTATCAGTCACATGCATGACAATTTACCTACTTTCCTAACTGTGCCTGTATCTTGAAAAGCATCATCTATTTTCTGACACTTAGTACATGCAAAGAGAGGCTCGAAGAGAATGGAAAAAGGTTTACAAGTAAGGAAGTAGAGGCTGACATTTTTCAATAGCAAAAGAGTTAAAATCATCTTAAGAGGAAATGCAAAAGCTTCCAAGACTTACAGCTTCTTAAAACTGCATTGATTAATTCAATTCTTTTCTGAAATACATTGTTCCACTTGGTAAATCCAACAAGTGCAGGTTAAATGTTTTCATGCCAACTGTTTATTTTAACCTCTGACTCAGTTAATCTCTTGCAAATTTGGGGCTGTTCAAAGGAAGTTAATAAAGGGACGTTAGTCGGTTAATTAAAACTAAACGTAATCACAACTGTAGTTACTATAGAGAAATTAACAGAAGTTCTGAAAAATACAGGTAAAAATATCTAACAATCAGAGTGTTTTAAAAGTCGGCAAACTCTAAAATCAATACAAAATCTAAGGAGCAGCCCTAATGTTGACTTATATTGACTCAACACTTCTGTTTTGACAAATTACCTGATTTTCAGATTCATTTTACTGTTTGATTGGAAACAAGAAAAATTGTCAAATGCACACTACAGCCAAGCCTTTTGTAATAGCCTATGTGAGAAAGGAAAAATTAAGAGGACGTGCCATGACAAGTGGGAGATGGAAAAGGCTGATCTAGTTGTAGTTCTTCATCTGTGAATACAATATATTTTATAGTTTTATTTAAGATTTGGCCAAAGATGTGACTTCACCTTACTAGAGAGAAATCTGCATCCAGCTGCCACACTGGACTCTATGCTTCTATGTGGCGGTCATAGTAGAAGTCTTTAAAGCTTTTCCTCTAAGCACAACAGCTGTCTGTGGAAATTGATGTGAACAATAGGTTCTTCTGGAATGAAATCTTGCTTGGTCAGGCAGAAATAAGTTGAATGTATTGGACCTGTTTATCTCTAATCCAGCCTTTACTGCTCATTTACTTCAAAGGCAAATTCTTGACTTCATCATGTAACAGAAATTCACTGATCCAAGAACAATCTGAACAAATTTAAGTCATATTGGTTTCCTTCTTTTCTTCCACCACTCTTTTCCTTCTTAATTACCATGTTTGCGACTCACTCATTGCCAACACTGCTGAAAACACGACAGAATATGAGTTTGCATTCATATTTCTACAATCACATTCAACAATAAAAAGTAGTAGATCTTTTGTTTAAAGGTGAAATTCTTTTTATCACTCATTTGCCCAAGACCAAGACAGATTCTACACTGCTGCTACAAATGAAGCACAGCATGTTTCTGAAGAAAAACCCCTTCAATAACCTGCATTTTATGAACAGTAATTCAATCCCTTAAGAAATCTATCTCGAGGAATTAAATAATCCAACTTACCAGAAGCATTGCTGAGGTTCCATTTGGCCGGGAGAGCTGGATAGACATTTCAGGGAACATCCTATCAATGCGATTGATCACATCATCAACATACCTACCAAACAAATCAAACCAGCAGAATTAACACACTCTCTCTGTGCCACAGACTCATAATTCTAATTGCTTTCAAATAATGTCCAGAGGATTTTCCTGAATTAATTTCTCTTTAATATTTGCACATTCTTCAAAAGCGCTTGCAAGCATAATTTGAAAAGTTACTGATAAGAGGAAATGTAACAAAACTCCATGGAAGTTGTTCTGAAAATTAACTATGCTACCCTTAAAAACACACACTCGCTTCATTTTCAGTCCAAATCCGTCAGCCTCACTTGCCATCTATACTTTTGCCTCAGGGAGTCAAAGGATCCATCACCAAAATTACCCCTTCACTGTAAGAATTCACAGTTGGTCAAGTCCTTATTTTCATTTTGATAAACTGAACAGAGGTTTTGTCAAAAGTCTTCAGACTACTCCTAGGTTTGTTTTTTTTCCCAAATCTAATTCTTTTTATGCACTGGTGACTCTGAAATTGGCTAGTACATTCCAGCAGTTTCTCTGGGGTGGTCAAACATGGAATAAAATAAAAAAGTCTGACTATATACAGTTGTCTTGGTTCCCTGTTATCATATTAAGAGCTGACAGCCATTAACAGCAAAACTTCCTTTTAGAGACCTTGTTTCCCAGGACACGTGGCCCCATCCCATGAGCACGACTCTTATCCTTCAGCCATTCCTCTGGACACATTAAAACACACAGTATTTGCTTTAGCAGAGGTTACGCAAGAGTCTGTATCAGCTGTGCACTCATCTGTCCTCTGATACTCCTTTCAGATCTCCTGAAGTACACAGGAGGGAAGGACACTGCTGCCCTGTTGTCATATGCATCTACAAACTCTACAACTTCATCAGATCCAGGAATTACTTTATTGTATAATTGTTTTCATGCTAGCACACAGCCTTCTCTGAAAAAAACATGTTGGAAAAAGTGCTTGCCCCAGGTAGTTTAACAGTAAAACTGAAAAATTGAATTGTTTCCTTTCAACTCACTTAAATATTTAAGGCAGAAATGCTGAATCCTTGGTCTTTTAAACTTATTCTTATAAATGTTAATTGCTAAACCCTGCCGTGAAAACCAAGAAGGATTTCCTGTGTTCCAATTGCTATTTTGCAAGGGATTAAAAATCATCTGGAAAGAAAAAATAACTAAAAAGAAAAAAAAAAAATCAAGAAAGCTACATTTCTACAGCTGGTAAAGCCAGAACACTTTTAAAAGTAACAAAAGGACGGAATTATGAACATTTTGCGTACAAATCTTAATCCCCACTTCTCTTTGTGCAGAGAAAAGTTGCCACGGTCTCTTGACTGGCTCATTAACAGCTTGTTTGCTGATAAGCAAAGTCAAAACACCCATAAGCCAAGAACTTCCTTAACTCAGTGAAAGAGAAGAGTAAGACAGTGCCTTCAAAATGAGTAAGCTACACACTGACAGCACACATCTAACTAATTTTAAGCATTACTGAATCCCATATTTTTTTTTTTTTTAACACAACAGGAGAGTTTAGACTGGCCTGTAAATGCAATTTACTACAGGCTCTGCAAATAAATCCAGCTATTGCTTGTGCGTGAATAGAGATGACTGATTGTGAAACATCCAAGGAGAGATGTTTCTTGAGGTGCTTCTTGATCAGTATGTGATTAGGAATTTACAGCCCTGCACACTATGACGCTGATTATTGCACTAACTGAAGTTTTCCTATTTTCCAAGCTTTGGGCAACAATCAGTTAAAACCAAATAATATATGAAGTTGCATAAAACAAGCCACTGGCACAGTCTATATCCATTAAAGAAGGCAAATTTGAGTAATTTAAAATCATATAAACAACAGTTGGACTTGAGCATTTAATCTGCTTAGGTTCTTCTGAAAAATCCCAGTGGGCATGTACATTTATCCTTTGAAAATGCGATCCAGGCTAGATGGAGGTAATCAATTCTTCAACTCTTTCTTAGGCATATTATTTTTTAAATGTAAAACTTGTCTTGCCCACATGCCTTAAAATGTGACTGTCCTCTTATGCCATCTGAGCAGTATAAGGCAGAACAAGGAATTCACAAGGAGCTTGTGAAGCGAAGTGAAATCACACATACAGCAAATCAGACATCTCCTAATTTTTATTAACCAGATTCAAAAGCTACTTAAAGATGAGTTACTAAGATATTTTGGGCTTAGAAGTTTGTTAATTTTGTACCACTCTCTGTAGGTCAGTTGACAAAAAAAAGAAAATTAACACCCACACTTAAGGAAATAGAACGTTTTACTTTGGCAAGGCTCATCAACTCTGTCAGGACCATCCACCCAGTTGTCTTTTCATTACCTTCTCAGTCAAGAGGATGTCAGAAAACCCAAGCCCAATATGGTAATGCTACATTGATGTATGTATCATTGTTTTGCCCCTTTGCCTTTTTTCAAATACTCATTAGGGTTTCCCAAGGACTCATCAGGACAGAAGGGACTCTTCAATGCGTATACAATTACTAAATTAGCCTGACGACATGGCAGCCTCAAATATAAAATGACAAACAACATAATCTAAGGAAAAATTCTTCTATAGATCTGCCCTTCAGAGAGGACATCTGGTAAAACATCTTGTAAAAGGATGGATATGATAAATCAGATGCAGCAAAGTAAAGTAGAAGTGTAACTGGTGACGACTTCAGAGAAAACTGAAGAACATGTGATAAAGGCAAGATAAAGTGCACTCCTGAGGCTGTCTGAAAAGAGGGTCAGAGAAAAAGCTGCTGTCTGGAATTTATTTTTGCAGAACTAAAATACATTAATTTAGTGCCAAAATAAACAGAATCACAACTTACACATCTCTGTCCAATGAGTTTTAGCTCAAAAATATGATAGTTCCTATTTATGTTACAGAATATGTTCCACAGTCTCAGAGAAGCGTAGCACTTGAGGATGGAGAAGTCTAATTTTACTTTGCCAACAAGCACTTCTAACTTTTAATGTACTTACACACATCTCGGTTTTCTCCTGCTTACAAAAGATACTGGTTGGAATGAGCACTTACAAACCCAGGAGCCACAAGGCGAAGCAGGGAAAAGCAAGTGGAAATAGATTTGGTCAAATATTTGGCATATCATAAGAAAATAAATTTCTCAGTGGTAGCTTCTTGTCCTAGAACAGGTATTGTTCCACCTACAAAGGGTTGAATAGTGTCTAGACAAACGCACTTCCCATAGCTTCTCTAATCTGCAAAGGATACTCAGATAGGTCTGAAGACAGACAGCAAATGACTGTACAAGATCATGCCCAGTAATATCCATATTTAATGATAGCACAGTATTTAAACTCTTTAAATACAGAATTTCACCTTATTCCTCTAGGCCTCAAGAGACAATACGGGAACATCTTGTAATTGCAACATCTCATTCTATTCAAAAAAGCTTCAAATAACTTCACTGATGGCTATGTCTTAATCCAGATATGTAGACATCCTTGTCAGAGAAGAACAACAAGCCTCAACTAACAGGACTTCCGATCATTACATCATATCAAATACTAAAGCAATTTTGCTAATGTAATTTTACTGGTTAGAGGGAGAATTTTTCAAGAAGCTTTTAATGGCAGCTTTGTACCAGCTTCCCTCTCCCATTTTTTTCTCTTCCTTTTTTCCTTCGTAACACAGATTTCTGATTTTTAAGGAGGCTTTAAGATTTTATTTTTGACAGAAAATCTTTCTTTTTTTTAAAAAAAAAAAAGATAATAGATAGGCATTTACCTGTGCAACAGAAGCAGTCAGTAAGATCAGCCCTGACATCAGATGCTTGCCAAGGTTGCAACACTATAAATTGTTATTTTCATTTTAATGTAGCAGAATACTTTTTTTCCTACAAATACTCTATATTAATACTGCAAAAGTCAAACCACAACAATCTACTTCACACTAGCAAAGAAAATTAGAGTGAACTAAAAATGTTCAACTCCAAGGGAAGTCTTGTTAGAAACATGCAGAAAAATCAACATTAGGATAAAACAAGTGAGAGATTCTTTGAAAAATCCCTCTGCCATTTTGCCAATGGCATACACAAAAATCTTTTGCTCAGTAGCAGAGGAACAATGCCTGGAATGGACAGAAAACACTTTTGAAGCCAGTTAGAAAATACTGTTTGAGAGACTCATTAGTTATGCAAAACACTAAATGAGAATTTTCATACTAAAACATAAAGTTGACAAGGTAGAAATAATTCAGGAACCACCTTGATAGATAAATGGTCTTGTAACATTGCTTTGATTCACACAAAAGGCCACCCAAAAGACAGTATAGTACAGAAAAGTAATTCATTATAAATGCCTTTCAATTCCACACTGGACAGATGGTTTAGTTCTGTTATGTGACCTCTCTCTCTCTCTTTTTTTTTTTTTTTTTTCTTTTTTAGCTGGATTAGATCCAGCCATCCAATGTTAGTGTGATGTTTAACAGCTTAGACAAGATTTAAATAGCATTTGTCGCACACAGTGTTTAACTTGCATGCTGTTCATTTTTTCCACTCAATACAATAATATAAGAAAAACAACATAGATGTTGTATTTCTGAGGAGGTCTTTTGAAAAAAAATTTGCTTAATGATCTTGGGGAGACACAGAGAAAAAAAAATCACACATTTGTAATATAAAAGAGCATAATCTTTCCTAATACACTTGGTGGAAAACACCACGCACGAGATGAAGAGGAACTTTATGATTCTGTTGACTCCAGAGTCACAATATTCTGGGCAGCAACTGGGGAAGCTCTCATCAGTCGCTCACTGGTACAGCATTTACTTGCTCCCAATATTTTGCTTTCAGCTACCATTCTCAACACAGCTAACAATTTCCACTATTTTCAAAGCATGGGCTGGCCCTGCAGATTCTTGCTACCATATGTAGTGTTTGCTAATGAAGGCTTTGGTGTACAGAACTTGCAAGCACTCTACCAAGACCTAGGGAACAGCAATATTTTGCAGAACCACACTCAATATAAAACTTAGAGCTTTTAGAGTTGCAGGATTTAAAACATTATAGATTCGATAGACTAAACAGTTTTCAGGCAATCTGATCAGAGAAATTTTATATCTTAAAACATACAAGGTAGTCACAGTTCTAGTGTGATTTTTTTAATCAATGAAATGAAGTTTTAATTTGATTCAGCTACCTGCTGAGCAAGTCTCTGCAGGTAGCAAAATCAAGTTGATGGAAGGCTTTTCAGAAGCATCAATTAACAATAGTTATTGTAACAGTGACCTCTGCCAGCGTCTGTAAGATGACACTTCCTGCTTGGATAGGAAACAAAGAGCGTGAAAAGAAATTCAACAACTGTCACACTAAGAAAGTGACTTAAAGTCTCAATGTTTCTATTGCTGCTGTCAAACCTTTATTCAAGATATTATAACAGGAAGATGTCACCTCCTTCAAACAAATGATTTCTAAGTACTATTAGGGCAGATGGAACAAATCTGAGTCTCTTAAGCTATGCACAGTTTTCTTCAGTCTTAAGGCTACAAGACGTGATCAGTGTGAGGGAATTTCAGCACTTGAGTGTCTTAGTAACATGAATCCACAGGTGTGGAATGTAAGGAACAAATCTGCTAAAGTACCTTGGACAAAGGTCCTAAGGTATAAATTTGCTAGGACTCATGCTCAACTCCACTCCACCATCCAAAGGAACAGTGAGACAACACGTTTTTGAAAGCACTGCAAGATTCAACTCCAAACCTGAAAGAAGGCAAATTTCCATTTATTCAGGCAAGTTTGCTTGATTTCAACTTTACAACTGATGTTATTTTGGTCATAGAGGAAATACATTTTATTATTGAGAGGATGCAAAAGATTAAGTTATGTGCCTAAATAGTCTAGAGTGTTTACATATAAACACAGGGTGGTCTGCTTCAAAAGCATATGCACATATAGCTGTGTCAAACACTTAACCATCTGCACTTCTCACTCATAAAAGGCCAAACCTGGTACAGCACTTAAGGATGCATGTGAAGTCTTTTGGACAGTTCTCCAGAAGCCAAGACGGAGTGTTTAAGGGTTGGATTTACAAAGACATTTAGAAACCTGAGGCTGTGATTCAACAATTTTCAGTCTTCAGCAGCAATAGTGACATAAGGCACTGACACATCCCCTCCCGCACACTGCAGCATACAGCCCCCTCAACTGTGCTGTGCTGGAAGAGCTGGATCACACAGCTGATCTAGCTTTAAAAAAAAAAAACCCACATAAAAATGAAGAAAAAATGTATTAGTTTAAATCTAAACTGGTTTCATGATTCAGCTCCCTGTGTGGCTGCACATACTATGTCCCAGTACAATTCCTGGGCCAGCAATAGTACACTAGGGTCATTCTATTACAATGGGATATTTGTATTGTTTATACGACAAACAATTCTGAATTCTTCACTGGTACTTTGAATCCAGTGATGAGTGACATAGTGTAAATCTGCAAGCAATCTCCTCAAAGGAACACGCTGACAGTGATGCTACAAATGCATGCAGGTTCTCATGCTGAATGCTTATGAAATGCAAACCTGCCCCTAAATCAGTCTCTGGCCATCTGCACGTTTATGTTCAGTATGAACTCCTTAATGCACTCCGAAAACACACAGATTGTCAGCGCATAGTTTGGGTTTTAAGACAGAGTACAAAGATATTTGTTCACAGTATCAAATTCCGGTGCATCATCTTAAAAAGCATAACTTAAAAGTTGTCCTTATTAAAATCACAAGTAGAAATCTTGCAGTCAAATTCCCACAGATATTTTACTATATTGTTGAAATAGCTTTCTTAGTACTTCTGTGGAACACTCTTCAAAATGCCTTTAATTCACAGCAGTAATCAAGAGAGGAATATGGATATTAGAATGTGTGAAAGGTGGTTAACAAAACGAGCATGCATCTACTTCAGTCACCACCAGGATCTTGTCTGAGCCTGTTACTAGTCTGTGCTTTATGGAAAACATTAACTCCTTTAATACAAACCTTGAGAGGAAAACAGCCCTCCCTAACTGTGCAGCATCAGTAATAGAATTTCAGAGGCAATACTTCACAGCACATATGAATTGTTTATATTCAATTTCTTCACGAAACTAGATGTTGCTCCACATCCCAACAATAAACACTAACAACAGTAATTTTCAGGGTCCTGGATGAGAAGTAGAATTAGTACATCACTGTTTATCTAAAAAGATGGTTCTTGAATTACTCCTGAATTGTCAAGCAATTTGTGCCTCACCTGTGAGCCTAAATTTGCACAAATATACATGGTTTCATACAGTAAAGCTGTGCCAAAAGTCCTCAGGAAAAAGAGATCCAGCCAGCCTTGTAGGAAATAAAAAAAATTAAAATAAACCTTTTTCACAACCAACATACAGTTCTCCCAGACAGGGTTTCAGAGCTGCATTACTTCCACCCTCTCTACCAAGTGCTGTTCAGCAGAGTTTGAGGTTGCTTGAGTCTGTGCTATAAGGTGAAACAGCTCTCCTGCACTCACCAGTCAATCGTGCAGCGAGGATTAAACTGTGACACGCTGTTACTCAGTAAACACCAGACGGTGCTTTGACAAAGGTCTCAAAATAATGCATCAAGTTCAGTCTTGCTTCTAGAGAAGACAACAGGCTGGGCTGGTTTCAGCCCACCTGCCCAGCTAGACTCCCAAAGTAAACAGGGCTCCCTGCAGATGGGAAAGGTCCCGCTGTGTGGGCTGACCGCCTGATGGGAACCTGATACTGCACACAACTCCATGCTGATCATTCCTAAATTCAGCCTTTTAAAGCTAGAATTCAGTCGTTTAGAATATGTTACTTTCAGCTCTGCTACTGAAGGATTACTTCACTGAATTCTTCATATGAAGAATTACTTCAACAGCAAAGTCTTCCCACTTACATTCTTTGTACTTTATTTCTCTCTCAACAGAGCAGAAATTACAGTACTTACGTCCTTTTATGAAAAGCAACAGATGATGCATGATACCTATTATGTATTCTATACCAATCAAAAGCAGTGAGATTTTACCTTTGGGTGGAGAGACTGATGAATAGGAAACAGAGTACGTTGTGCACAGACCTTTCTGTATGCTATGCTTGACCGTATGACAAGCACTGCTGGAAGGCAGAGAACTTAGTGATCACTTATGTTAGGCACATCAAGTCCTAGAACTTAGTGAAGACAACACAAATTCCAGAGGATGGGAATTCTCTCTCTGGAGAATGGCTAACATAGCAACACAGGAGAGCAGAACAGATCATTTCACAAGACAGATTTTGTGGCAGTTCAGTTACCCAAGCCTTGACATTTTCTGCCTTTAAAAATGTGTCTCCTACTTAAGTCTGATGATTTGCAGGCAGTATCATGTGGCTTTAAAACATTCTTTAAATTCGTGATGGCTCAGTACTCTGAAAACCTGTCTCACTGGAATTTCTCATCCTTACCATATGGTTCTTTAAACTTCAGTGAAAACCACAATAGCTTATCTTTGCCATGGCTGCATCTAATGCAGGCATCTGCATGCTTATCAGAGCTTCAGCCTTCACTATTTAATGCATGTAGGCTGTGCTGTGTTGTACAGTAACGACTCTGTCATAGCTAACGTTTCATAGAATCATAGAATGACCTGTCAGAAGTGACTGGGACTACATACTCAAATTTTATGCAAAACAGTTTAATACCTACGATCCAAGCTAAGACACAGTGCTGTTCCCTTACAATTTGCACCACACTTTTGGTGTATTTTTGCAAGCACATTTCTAAAGCTTGAAACCATGCTAACATCTAACTGTACTTTGATACTTACACTTTGGGGGTTGGATTAGATGATCTCTAAAGGTCCCTTCCAAATCTACCATTCTATGATTTTATAACAACCTGCTTGAAGAAGCAAATTAAGCACAACCAAAAAAACCTCATCAGAGACAAGAAGGAACTAAATATACAGCCTCTGTCATTTTATTCAGGTCCTCACAATGACATAATTATATTTCTAATTTCTTCCACGATAATTAAGTTCTCTTGATAGAATAAATGTTGGAATACACAGGATTAGGAAATAATGACTCAAATTTCCAGCCTCAAAAGCAGTCACTCAAAAATGGCATCCACTTTAAGATGTAGTGCTTTACTGAAATTATAAATGATGGTATAAACAGACAAGTCTTAACAGCACCAGTTCTAAGGGTGCTTATGATACCTGACATCAGCCTATAAGGACATTTAAAATCAATTTATTCTTCTCTAATTAAGAGGGAAGCAAAAAGGTGAAAAGAACTCATGAAAGATGAGATACCCATCAAATGATCACTTGTACAGCCCAGTGTAATTTATTACACAAACTTTCTCCAAATAGCCATTTACTTTTACCAAATGTCCATTTCAACTTTGAGAGAATTTCATAATTAGTCCTGATTTTTTCCTCTTCAGGATTATGCTCTGACCAAATACTTCAATTTGCCCGTGATATTAGAGATATAAAAATCTATCTTAAAACTCACAGGTTTATCAATAGATTCCTTCAAGGGCATCTTTACACTCCAGTCCAAATACTGCATATAACAAGTACAATTAGGCATTTATCAACTCAGCAGCTCTTCAAAATATTATTTTGTTAAAAAAATAACCACACTTTCATCACTTCTTCCTCCAACATGACAAGCTGTTCCTTAGGTTGAGATTTTTTATAGGGCTCATGGAAATAAATTGCGTGGCTTCCACTGAAAGTCAATGTGGGGGAGGAGGGCAAATTCCCTTCAGCAAATTATCTGAATAAAAATTTTCTCTTTAAACCACAGAGTTAGTTAAAGGAAAGGGGTAATCATGGCAGTTACTCTTGAGCTTGCCAAACACAGTCCTGACTCTTCAGCAAAGTGACTGTGGAAATTCACTGCACCTTTTTGGCCATTTACCCACTCCTGTAATCAGGTTCCCTCTCTATTTCCCCTCACACGCAGGGATCACTGTGAGACCACAGCAGAGATCAGATGGGCTTTACGTTCACTGTGGCTTTTTAGAGGTTGGAGTCTCTGCTTGGCCCGTGTTTCTCCACTGTGCTCAACAGGCAGAGCAGAGTTTCAAGTGCTTTGCAAGACTGAAATTTGGGCTAAAGTCAATGAAATAGCATGATAAGCAAATACAATTCTGCTCGTAAGTGTATTTTTGTACCTGCACCATTTCACATTACCTGCAGAGCTTCCCTAAAAAATAAAACATAAACCAGCTTTTATGCCAAATATATCTACAGTAGAGTAACTCCTTTACTCTGTTTGGAGGTATCAGGAAGAAATGTCCAGCCTACTAAAAAATAATACAGTTCTCTTTATGTAAGTATACATAACAGAGAATATTTATAAGTGAAAAACAAGGGAAGATGATCTCCTTAGCTAAATACAAACATTAACACTGCTAGCTTTTGTTCCCAGATACATTTCCCTAATTCTTAATATCAGTTTCATGAATATCAAGCTCAAAACCTGGAAAAAGCAAGTTCCTTGAAGGAATGTCAAGTTGGTTACCCGAAGTGAGGACGTTGCAAATCAAGTTTCCATGTGTTCGTAACTTAAAAAAGAAAAAAGTCAAAGAAAAAAAAAAGCAAGCCTGCCCACTGTAATGTGAATGAGTGGCATGAAATAATCCTCCACCAGATGGGACTGTACATGGTCACAGGCGACAACTCAGACTCTGCCAAACAGCATCTCAAAAGTTCTGCTGTAGAAGGGACAATAGAAGATTTCTCCAAGACTCTGAAGACAATACTAGCCTGATCAACCTTTTGTAATCAGCCAGTGTCTCGCTTGCCTGTCAATGACAGTGTGTCTCAGCAGGGAGTGGTTTAGTATTCTAATAAAAGAGAGGGTCAGCAATGAATCACTACCATGAGAAGATTTAATTAGATTTTTTACACTAACGACGGTCTCTGCACACAGGCAAAATTGTAAATCTGGAGATAAATTACGGTATGTTTTAAGGCAAGGTTATACTTTAGGGGGTTTTTTTTGTGTTTAACCTTATTGTTGATATTTTTCCTTTTCTTGAAATGGCTATTTGCATTATGCAGTTACATTGCCCAAGCTTAAATGTTGCTTGTAAAAAAGAGTTCAATCATTTTTTAATCAAAAACTCTCTATGCAGATCTTCTGAAACATTGCAGCTAACAGAGAGCTCTATATTTTCCTAGGAAAAGAGCTGATGATGGCATAAACACAAAACATATCCAATTAAAAAAAAAAAATCTGCTTCACCACAAAGTAACAGCTACATAACAGTTTGGTACAGAACACATGTGCTCTATATACCAATGTTTTGTTTGTAGTATGGTGTTTTAATTAAAAATACACTGTATAAAGAGAAGACTAAGACTCTGTTGTATTAATACCTACAGCTGCAAACTATCTGTAATAATAGACACAACTTTCATTAAGAGCAACTTTATTTCAAAGACTTTTCTAAAAGCAACCAGAGGGAAGTTGAAGTCAATCGTGAGGGCCAAGGCTATTATTTTCATCATTAGGAAATCGTTATCTGAAATTCATAGTGCTACCAGGATACAGGTTCACCTAGTAACGTGACAGTAAGTTACATCATTAATTAGCTAACATGCAGCCACCGAGAGTGAACCAGCAAAAGCTGATGCCCTACAGAAACATAAAATATTACTGAACAGTGTCCCGCAGTTACAATTTCAACCATCAGGGAATTTATAGATGTTTCAAGGGAGCTCCATTCATGCTTACTAAGCATTCATTACTCACTGCATGGACATATATTTCTGTATTTGGGTTTTGTTTAATCATTTCATTATTCTTCACTTTTTTGCCTAATTGCAATCATCAAGTTTTCCATACACTAAAAGCACAAAACACACTTGCACTGATTTAATGTCATACACGTCCTTAATTGTACTTCATAGATATTTTTAAAAAGTAAACACAAATATTAGCTATTGATTGTATTGTAAAACTATTTGGCAAAAGACACAAGGAGAAAAACATTGCACAACATCTCTGAAAAGGGAGCACAAAGAAGAGTAGGCAGAAAAAGAAAGCTTGTGTGAAAACAAATCAAATGTGGCTATTGTTACAACCTCAGCTGCACCACCGAGAGGCTCACTGCTGCTTTGACTGTCTTTCTGCAACTCATGACATTATACCAGAAATAGGCTTCTTCCTAAGCTACAACTAGTGGTAAGTCAGCAACAGTAAACAACAAAAGGTATGGGCAAACAAAATATAAAGTGCTCTTTTTTCTCAAAGGCTTAAGAAAAATCCCAAAACCTACAAACATTCATAAATATGGGTGTGTACATATATTTCCCAGTACCACAAGGCCATCAAGAACTACTTTCCATTCCCACGTGCCACATTGCACCAGTGCTGACACATATGGAGGGACTCTATACTCAAATCAGAGCATATGTTTTCTCAATAAATCCTCTCCTTCACACTCAGGAGATGGAGATGAGCTTTAGGAAATGAGACTTGAAAGCTAAGGGAATCAACTATTTGGACAGACCTTATGTGAGAGAAAAATCTTCCTTGTAATTCTACAAATAGACAACCAGAACAAGTTCAGATCAGGAAATATCTGAAGCAACCTGAAAACTAAGGACCATCTAATGATCAGTTTCTCCATGTAGCTTGCGTACATCAGCATTTTAAGATGCATGGAGAACTTCAGCAGGTGTCTGACATTTGCAAAATGCATCTCTTAAAGTATCATTATATACAGGATCGTAACTACAAATTAATGGCAAAAGCAAACACTTGCATAATGGCTTGCTGGTGGAGGACGAAGCCTAAGACACAATGAAAATTAAGCAGCTTAAATACATACAATCATAGAATCAGAATATTCAAACATGGTACTGCAGATAGATGCAAAAGTACACAGCAGAGAGAAAGGAAGGTATTATAGCACTCAGGCTTCAATATCAGAATTTCCATCCACATCGATGACCTAATAAAAAACAGAGAGAAGACAGCAATTGTGGAACAACAAAAACAAATTAGTAGCAGCAGATCATATTTTAGCTGTAGTAGCAAAAATTATAATTGATTTTCTGTCTGTGGTATTAAAGTTGCTATCTTTGCACTGAAAATAAATTTTCATTTAAAAAGCATAATCACATGTTAAAACAGTTCTACCTGGCATTTTCTGTCAACAAGCTAATTTTACAAGTGACATTCAAGAGCCACCATTGCTCTGTCATGTCAAGAAATTCGTTTCACTTCCTTCGAAACAGATTTGCTTATCATCTATTATGCTGTAAAATCACATTGTTAAAGAAGTAACCTTCTCTCTAAACGAAGAGAAACGTTCAAAGTAGAAAGGATCATGGAAACATCAACATATAAACTGCTTTTAAGTCCAGTTTCAGATTAAAAAATCATACAGATCCTATTTTAAATCCTAAGAACTCCTATTGTATCATTCCTTTCAGTTAACTCATCTACATGACTACTTAATGTAGTTTCTCCAAAAAATATCTGCTTTTTCTCTGCATCAGCCACTCCTCTGCAAACTCTCCTTAGAACAGGGCTATTTTCAAGATAAAGGTTTTCAGCAGACCTGTTTAAACAAGAACAGCACTAACTGGAATCTTAGAAGCAAGTGAACTGCTTTGATCATAGCTTCAAGTGTAGTTTTCTAAAGATATCCTATCCTTCACAGTTTGGAGATGGAAAAAAAAATGTCTTCCAACCCTGCAAGTTTTCAGGATTCAGCTAGGCAATGTCATGGCTACTCTGATCAATTTGTGACAATGGACCATCTTTGAAAGGAAGGCTGGAATAGGTAACCTCCTGAAGTCCCTTTCAACTTCATCTCCAACTGGAAATCAAAATAATCAGAGTTGAGAGCCTGCAGTACCCACTGCCACAGCAAACTTTTCCATTAATGTCTACTGGACTAGAAAATACAAAAGCTTCAGCAGGTAGGGAGTTGGCAGATGTGGTTCCTGAAGAATAAACACACAAGGAAACAGCTGGAAGAATTTCAACTATGAAATCTATTCAGTTTTCTCAGTGGACAGATCGCACTTTGGTACCTGAAGAACCAAACCTGTGTTTATGGGTAACAATACACCTCTGTGACATTCAGCTAATGAGCCTAATTACTATTACAATGAATCCAATTACATTTAAAATTGATCCACAAAATTTAAAAGCAATCAATGCTTAAACTTCGGTGTTGTTTCTAATGAAGGTAAAGTAGTTAGATGCAACTATGATTCTTCAAACTATGAGTGTGCCATGCAGCTGATTAGCCCCAAATTTAGATCCAAGTTTGATTTGTCATTCAGTCCTTCACAAAAGGCTCTTTTATAAGACCTGTCTACAAGGCACATACAAATTTGTCATGAGCAAAAGCATCATCCTTGCTGAGCAACTGTCAAAATGCTGAAGCTAGAAGGAAAAGAAGGTTTTGCATGTAAAATAAGAAAGTTGAAAAGCCTGTTTTTTGGCTTGAGGGCATCTCTGTTTTATAGTGCTATTTTGGACACAGATTCTAACTTAAATTCTAACTTAAAATACATCAAAACAGTAGGGCAGTTTTTGCCACTTCTAGAGCGCATTTGACTTTAACACCAAACACTGAATGCAACAATCAGCAAAAGAGCTCAACAATTTAGAGATTCAAGAAGACTAGGGAGCTTGACAGACTGACAGGCTCCAGCCAAGCTTGCTGTGTAATTATTTCATGTGTCTGCACTTTGTCTTCCATCACTGAAATGAACACCTAAAGGCAGGAACACAAAGGATACAGAATAATACATCACCATTCACTTACCAGAATGAACACTGACAGAGGCTAGTTAGAGCTTCCTATTAGGTCTTGCAAGTAGGAATTAGACAGTCATTTGTTCTTCACAACGTGTCACTCCTGGACTTTGAATTTTGTAAAAAATTAACTGGTCTTGAACAACTGACATTAAAAGACACAAATCAAGACTCTTCCTCTGGATGAAAGTATCTGCCTTATTGTTAATGCCTTCTCTTATTCCAGCTTTGTACAAATATCGAGTCACGCTCAGCAGCTCTGCAAGTTCATATGGGGAAACTAAGGCACAGAGCAACTCAACAAATCAGTAATTTGCTTTGCAATAACTTATTCAAGAATCTCTTTAACTTAAGGTGCTTTCAACATACATGTTACAGAATGAAAAGGCTGAACACAATTCTACAACTGTATTTTGTGAGGGATGGAAACAAAGTATTACAGGCAACAATAGGGCATAATAGTCATACCCAGAATGTTATCTTCATTTCATTTCATTCAAGGTGTCCAGGTAAACTTTGCAGAGGTTATATAAGTGATTAACTACTTTACCATGATCGCTGTGCAAAAGCATTAGCTTCTTTCTCAAAACAGATTTTGTAAGAACAATCTTGAGCAAATCCAAAGAAAAAAAATGATTTCAATGCAAAGATTGCTGCATGGAGATGCTTTTCATTGTGAAAATTAGAGGATTAATACAGGATTCCCCTGATCACGACTCTCAGACAATAAAGAGAGTGCATGCAGCCACAGCAAAAAGTTAAAACTAAGTTTGCCAATGTTAACAAGGTCTTCCCTGTCCCCAGGGTTTTACTCCCTATTTTAGCCATGTAAAGGGAAGAATGGGGAAAAGAAACAAGCAATGAGGCAAATGTATCTACATGAGATTAGAAACATGCATTGCAATATTAATACTCTTGCTTTCAAAGTGAAATACACACACTATTGAGTAAAATTACTGATTTTACAGGAATAGTGTTATTCTTTATTAGGTAAAACCTAATACAACAAAGAGTAAGTGCCTCATAAAATTAAAGTATCTAGAATGAAAATAACAGCTGAGCAGCATCTATAAAAGGATGAAACCCCAGTAACCCGACCCAATGAAGCTTCTAGTAGCTGTGCTGTTATTTATTTTATTCTATTGGCAGTTGGCAAAACAGGAGTAGCGAAATAATTGTAACAAAATACTTCAAATAATTACCAATGAAGATTATATTTAGATGAAACCTCTATGAAGTTAGCAGCTGTAATTTGCCAACTAAGCTTTTTTTTCAGTTAACCTATCCATAGGGCTCCTCATAAACACATGAATACCCAAAGAATGCCCTAAAGTGAAATTAAAAAGTAATAACAGTTATTTTTAACATCAAGTAAAGAAAGTAGAGCAAAAGAAGTTGTTCTACTCTGTATCCTTCTAGTTAGAAAGGGCATTTAGCTGTCTTTTCCAGACTCAAAAGTCCAGTCACTCAACAGATGCTCAATACAGCCACTCCAGCCAGCCCATCATTCACTGTGGTCCTCAGGGAAGAGAACAGCCCCTTTAGCCCCCAGGTAAATCCCAGTCTGCAGTTCATTACCAGGGAAAACTTTTCCTTGTTGAGTAGAGTCACTGTCAGAACTACAGAGGATTTTGGTTGTCTTTATTTTCAGGTATGACTTAAATTTCAAAGGGTTTTTTTATTGTGATATACCTAGAGCTTCCTTCACCTTAAAAGCAGAGGTTTCACATTTAAAAGTGTTTCTGTTTCCTCTCACAGCACATCTCTTTAGTTTTCCTCTCAAATACTTAAAGGTTACTTGGAATCATGCAGAAGTACAGAAATAAAGTCATTAATAAATACATTCAGATCACATCACACTATACAATATCATTATGCAATAACACTGTTCCTGATAAGCCCCAAAATATAAAGGCCTTCTCCCTCCACCTTATCACGGCTCTGCTCTTTCTGCTCGTCATCTTTGACGAGGGAACATACATACAACCAATGCAGATGGAAACACTTGCTGTAATGCATTTCTGAATTTGGCAAGCTGTAGTTTTAATTTGTTCTTTTCAGATCGATTGTCTGCTGCAGTAAAACAATCTCTACTCCCCCTCCCCCAAATAAAGCTAAAAAAGGGGGTTAAAGCAATCGTATGATAAAATTGCAGCTTTAGCAAAAGCTTTGATATCGTTATTAACTTCATACAAATTTGCTCTCTTATCTAGCTTGTTCTTCACTAATTAGTCCAACCACTGATAATTTATGTTCCTTGTTTGGGACACAGAAACATGCAGTTAAACTAGCATTTGCTGTCTTTAATTACACGTTAAATCCTCATCCTTAACGTTCTCTTCTACCAAAAGTGCAGGGATTCCCTACAGTACAATATTAGTGTTCTGCTCTAAATGCTGCAAGGGCATCTTCTAATGGTTGTGACTGTGGAACAACTTTTAATTAATTGCCACCTTTTACTGGCACAATTCTCACACAAACATTACCTTTAAGGCAAACATACATCAAAGAGTCAGAAATTTGCTCTTTTACAAGGTAGCTGCAATCCCCAGTAACACTAACATTCAGTAAGGCTCCACACTGCCCGGGAGCTGTGCCCATTCCAGAGAATGAACATGCAGATCAAGACACGGCCCAAAGTTTCCAAAAAGAAAGAGTTTTCTAATTTCCCAGCTATAGAGTCTTTCAGCTTATCTTCTGCAAAGTAGATGGGAATTATTTCAAATCACTGTGCTCAGTCACACAGGGCTGCACATCGCCCTCCAAGCAATCCTATTTGCGGGATTAGTTTGGGGAATATGACACCAAAATATCAACAACAAGCAGTCCCAAGCTTCTTTGGTTAATGTCTTTAAGACAGGCATGTTCATGGAGGTGTGCACTACAGGGACATTTAAGCCAAGGCTATGAGTCCATACCAGCTCAAAACACACTAGTAATTGAAGCTCTATACACTGTAAAGAAACAATGAAATCTTAATTACATGTATTCCCTTTCCACAGTATCTGGTCAGAGTATTTTTTGAAAAGTGAACAAATAAACTACACTTTTCCTCTACCTTAAAAGACACTGAAGTTTTACAACACAACTAATGCACGTTTCACTAATTTACCAGGGCTAAAGTAAGATCAAAGATCCTTGTCTCTTGTACTTGCACGGATAGAAATTATTATCCTGATAATGAGTATCATAAGGAACATTTGGTTTTAGTCAAAATCTTTTCTTTGGACAACCTGTGTTGATCAATGCCTGCTGCTTTTTTGTAATTACTTTGTAAGAAAACACGCAGCTGTATAGTACTTAATGAAATGAAATTCAGTGTGTATCTATAGCCAAAAAAAGCATCGATCTGGTATAACAAAACAAAGAAGATTATTACAGAAACCCCTGCTGGCAGATTTATCAACATATTAGGGGATTAGATCAAGATTAAAATTTTTAAAAGAGTAATTTCTAAAGATCCACAGAACAGCAGAGTTGTTGACTCAGTACTGAATTATCAAGCATCATCAGACTCAAGAATGGCAGCTGTTACAAAAAAATCAACCTCAAACCCCAAAAAACTTTCACACAAAGTCAAGTTGTACCCGAGCAGTGACAATACAGAGCATACTAGACCTCTGGCAACACCTAGTGAGCTTCCACAGAGGTCATCCTATGACCCAACTACTGACTACAGCAGGAAGGCACAGAGCAGAGAAGTGCCTCCTTACCTCATCACTCCTCACATACACCCTTAATAAAGCACTGAAAAGGACGATCAGCTGAGTCCAAGAACCCATAGACTGAATAGGGAACAAAAAAAATTACATCATCTGCCTGTCTTCTGTATCTTTGGTATCAAAACATAGACATGATTTCAAAGCTAAATGTGAGAGATAAACTGAGTGAATTGCAGTGAAAACAAAACATAGAAATAAAATAGATTTATAGCACCTTATTTAAAAATTTACCTCTTACACTGAAATAAAAAAGTTCAACTAGATTACTCCCTTCTCCCTTTTTGGGAATAAAGCCTGGCAAAGTATCTTTGGCTACAAACAGTACTTCGACGAATCAATGTTATAACCCTGGTAAGTTATTGGATTTGATCTTGTTAGGAAAGTCCCTCATGAATCAAAGCAGTACTTTGAATTTTTTTTCTTTCCAGTTAAATTGCTATTACATGTAATAACAAGCTACTCTCTTAATATTCAAACAAAACAGACAAAAAGAAACAGGACAAAGCAACAGCAGCTCCATTACCACTCCTCACCTGAGAACAGCCCTGCCACTTAGCTCTATGTACCACTGTCACTAGTGTTGACAGCAGCCACTAGGAAAAATAAAAATCTCCCTCTTTAAAAGCTTAGAATCATCTTTAACTAAATTGTGTTACATCTGAAAAATCAGAAAGAGTAACATGTTCACATGCACAGATGCTCTCTTGATAAAACCCAGTTCAAGAAAGTTTACTGATGTGTTATCACCTAGGAATTCTCCCTCAAAATTTGTAATACAATATAAGCTCAATCATGGCAGATGCTTTCTCAGCTTTGGGATCTGAGTGTAGCATCTACCATGTCCAAAAACAACCACACCAGCTCCAAGCTGTCAATTAAGGGTTGCCACTGAGTTTAAGGGTAATCTACATCAGAATTTCTAATACTGTGGTGGCAATGTACTTAGCAGGACTTCAGACAAACACCTGTCTTAGCTTTGAGAAACCCTTTTTGATGGAGGAACACGGATGAGAAGGAAATGTAGACGTTAGGATTATGTAATTACAACTTTTCCTTCCATGCCCTGGCATACAACTTCAATACTTATTGTATATAGGGAAACTAGAGCACTAAGGATCTCACTAAAACCAATCCAAAAGGTGAACCCTGTTTATATCAGGGTCCAGTGTTATTTTCTGAAAACAACTTGTCTAAAAGCAACTGTTTTCATCTCTGCTTAGTAGGCAGAAGGGAAACCTGAAGAAAAATCCAAAACAAACCAAAACATAGCTGTATCTTAAAATAACTCAAAACTATCATCTTTTCAATAGCTACTGAAATTCACTAGGATCTGAATTTCTCAGCTCTTACCTCCCTGTAACAAAGCTGTCAAAACAGTGGTTTTCTGTTTACTTATTATCCTCTATTATATTCTACATGGTTTGAAAAAATCACTTGAGGACATTACTATTCTCTAAACCAGTGTTGTAGGTGGCAGTTTGAATAGGTTCTTGTTATTCTATAGTTTTTCTTTAAAGAAACTAAATACTACATATACACTGTGTTCCTTTAAAAAATTCGAGAGGATTCCAGAACACCCAACCACATTGTTATCTCAAACCTCTCCACTACCACTGTATTTAGAAAAGAATGGAATACTAACCCCTTAAATGCACAGCATGGATTTTAACTGAAACAGACTTTTCTCCAAAGAATGGACAAATGCTCACAAAACCACCTGTTTAATAAGCACAATCCTTTTTAACATAGGTTATGAAGAACTCATACTCTTACCTAGCTAGATTAGCTTTGGTACTTAAAGAATCAATATTTGAGGGAGGAAAGCCAATAGTTTGGACCTTCTGTGAAAAGTGATGAGTTGATTGACCAAGTAGTATTTAACAAAGACTGACCACAATAACAGACACGTGCAGGGAAAAAAAAACCAAGAAGAGCAGAGAACCAAGAGACTACATTTCCTTAAGGGAAAGTAAGAGTTATTCAACAAGTTGATGAATACAGTATAAGAAGTTTTAAATACTCCATTTAGTTGAAACAGGTGAAATGGAGACTTGCAAGTTGTGCACATAACCTCTGGACACACTAAAATCAGTGTATCTGTTTGGAGTAAATGCAATCTCACTGTACAGTAATAAACTACAACTTACACTAGAACAGCTTCAGACAACATCTGCACAACAGGTGTTCCTTCATTTACTATAAAAATGCAACAATGCAATGATGCGACCCAAACTGTGCACAAGACACCAAATACTGAAATTAAGTCAATCTACATTGCATGCGGCTGCAAAGTAATTAAACCTAGTCATGTAAACATTACTGTCTTACATTATAAAGACCTAATTTTTAATCTTTTTTCTTCATATAAAAAGGGATTAACTTGTGGAGCAAAAGGGTCACATATTGCAACAATACGTTCTTTTACAGTTCCTGTTGCACTGCCTTGTTAAAGTCAAGCTAAAGAAATACCGTGAGAAACTTAAAAACATGAACAGGGATATTAAATGAGCTCCTAGTATTGAAAGTTATTGGAAACTGATCTCTTCCTTATTAACACAATTCCCCATCATGTACAAAAAGATATCTCCATGTTCCAGAATGCAAACAGAGTTTTAATCTTTAATTATATTCTCAACCTCAACTCTTCTGGAGAGAAGTATAGATGTGGGCCTGAGGATTATTGCTTTATTACATTATCATCTCTGTGGTATTTAATGAATATTGATACTTAATGCAGCTTTGCCAGTAGGTGGAAAGAAGAATTTTAGAATTGCACAAAGAACTTCTGCTGACTTTTCTTAAAACGGAAAAATATAGCCACACACTTTGCTCTTCTACTCTTGAATGCTTCTTAGAAGAGGCCCAAATTGCTAGAGTACAGCTCATAATACTGAATGAGATTATTGCAATAACAACACTTGCATGTTAAACAACCATATTCCCCGCAGCTTATATACCAGGTGTAACACTCCATTGGTACATCAGATTCTGATTTCTAAGTATGAAACCCCAGCTGGGATTTCAGACCTCTGTAACACAGCGAGGTGAGACTAGAAAAGCACAATTTAGAGTCTTAAAAAAATACAAAACCTATGAACATTTATTGGCTTAAGCATGCTCTGTCATTATCTTTAGAATAATCTGTCTCTTTCTTTCATAACGAAAATCCCTGAACCTTGGAAGCAATTAGATGCTATTTATAAAACAAAATGATGAAAAAAAATCTTTCCTCTTGGCAAAAGGCTCATCAGGATTTTTCTTAAAATAAAAATGGTAAACTACACAAGTTAAATTCCAAATAATTTGTTCTGGCAAATCTGATAACTGAGTGTAGAGTTTTTATATATATATATCTACACAAACACACACACATACCTTTCAGCTAACTGATAAAATTAGCAACCTTTTTCAGAATACTACATCACTGACTATTTGAAACTAAATTCCTTCCTCAAAGCTCAACTTGTGTGTCCTGAAGAAAGCTCTTCAACAAATATAAGAGAACTTTACAGTACTAGTTATACGATGGAATCATTAGAATCGATGTGACATCAATGCTATGAAAGAACACCACTTTGACTATGCTGGTATTGAATCAAACTACAGTAAACATAGTTTGGAATATCTATTAAGTTGTTTTCCAAATCCAGATGATCAGATACATGCTGAATCAGTAAATTAAGCTTTTAAAAGAGACAACTCACTCACTCCTTTGCTAATGTAGCTCCAAAGGATGAGGCAAGTATGGACTTCTTTTGATTATATCCATCTTCTCTAGAAGAATAATCCAGATGGATTCTAACGCATAGAGAGCAGAATAGAGACCTCTTCCACCACACTCAGAACAAGTGGCAGAAACAAGCTGGCCATCCTGAGCCTCTGCTCAGCACTCTATCCTCGCATTCTTATTATCTCCAAACCCCCAAAAATTATCTTCACAGCTTTTTGTTGCTCATCTATTTAGAACAATATAACAGGCACCACTGTCTGTTGGTTGTGGAGGTTTTTTTTTTTTTTTTAAATAAAGGAAAACTAATTTTGCTGGTCTGCTCCTAGCAACATAGTAGAAATTCACTGAGACTTTTGCTCAATCTACTACAGCCTTTTCACTGTCAGGTTAGGGCATACATCAGAGCACAAGAGATTAATATGACAAGTTGAAGAGCCCTAAAACAATGAATTGGACTCTCTTTTACTCAAGCCTCTCTGTCCACTGAGCCTAAAGTTGTCAAACAAGCCAAACTTCCACTTGTTTATAGTGTGCTTATTTCCCCAAACCTGCAAATGTCACAAAACCAAAAAAAAAGACTCTAAAAGGTACCATAAAGGGCAAGATTCTTACTACCTTCTGTGGCAAGCAAGTTCTTGTTCTGACAATTTCCTTTCAGATAGACAAGATAGATGATTAATCTGGGAGCACTGAGAAAGTTCCACACAGCAGAGCTATCAAAGTCACAAGGTTTTCAGTTGAGATCCCTAAAAATTCCCATTAAAACTAATTGATCTTCTTGTGTGTGCCAACGAATGCAACTGCAAAAATATAGTCAACATCCTGTGCTTCCTCCTTTCTTTCTTCCTCCTCATGTCACAGTGACTCACTGCTGTCATTTTGCACTTAGACAGTGACGTACCAGAGTCTGTTGGGCTCTCAGCAGGATGGTCCACTGGCAGAGACTACCTGTGTGGGCTCACTGCTCTCAGCCATTCCAGATTCTTTGGGGTGTAGAATTCTGCTCCCACAGGGTCCTGAGAAACTGCTTTTGGAATGCGGTGCCAAGCAAAATAATATGAGATTAACTGCATCAACTACTACATTCCAAGAAGAAAGAAAAAACTAAGAGCCATCATGTCTTATTGTATTTATTTATTTCAAACCAGAAGAAGGCATTCTGGCTTTTGGGAGGGTTGCATGTACATGCTTCCCTAGTCACTTGGAAGGAGCTGACAGCTTTCAGCACTTCAGCAAACACTGCTTTGAGATTCTTTAACAGAAGGAAGGAACCAGCAGCCAGATGAGAAGCATGTGAGGGAACGCATCTATTAGCAAGTACAGGGAGATGTCTTGTTAATAGAAGACAGAAGGAGGGACAAAGCAGGGAGAGAAAGAAGCCAGCAGTTAGTCATTTTCTCATCCAGATACATTTGGCTAGAAATGAGACACATATCAATCCAGCATTCCTTTCTGCACTTTCACAGCCAGTAAAAACCAACACTGAAAAGCAAAACTGAACACCAAAAGGCTTTTCTTCAAAACTCTTCAGCACCCTTAGAAGGTCTCAGATAATGAAAACAGTGAGAAAATGAAAATTTTCCTGGTAGTAGTTTCATAGGACAGAGACCTTTCATTTTTAAAAATCTTTTTGATTCAAAATTGCTGCTGACATTTCAGATCTCTGCTATTGAAAAAACAGGGCCTCTCGCCTCCAAACCAGAGCACATCAAAAGATGGGCCTAAGGCTGGCAAGAGACAAATGAGTGGGCCCATCAAGAATTCACTTTGCCATTAGTGAAATCCCTTCCTTTGCATCCTACTGTGACCGTTAAGCAGGAAGAGAAGGCTGAGCTTCCCAGACAGACTGAGATGGTTTGGGGTTTGTTTTTTAACAAAAAAAAACATTTTGGATAGAAGAAAAAGCAGAGCAAGGAAAGAGACTAAGGGCTCAAGTGAATGAGTTAGTAGAGCACAAGAATCATGTTTTCTGTCACCACACTTAAGTAAAGGGACACAATCTGGGTAAGTTCACAGCCTGTGGAATAAAACTCAAAGCTCACTACAGCAGTAAAAGATCAAATATATAGATTAGTAAGATAATTGCTCAGCTCGCATCACTAGCATTTAGAATGCAATTAGCTGTAACGTGTTCTCTAGTGCTATCTGTATCTCAAATGAAGACATGGTTAATATCAAAATATCCATATGTCAAAACTTCATTAAAGTAAAACAGTTTTTAGAAGGTTCTTCTATCCAAAACTTCACCTCTGTTACCTCCTGAGCAACAGCCTTCTCTGCACTTTTTGCTGGCTGAAAAGGATTACTGCAGTGTTGTTATTTGCTCCAATCTGCTATCCTGAAATGACGTTTTGGCATATAGCTGGTTTTAACCACTTACGTTTAAGAAAAGCTCTAGATAATATAGTTGCTCCAAACAACATTTAATATATACTTGACTCATAGCACATTGTTACTCCGCCCAAAGACTTGTCATTGAACTTAATTTTAATAGCATATATCAAAGTAAAGAAAAAAAAAAAGACAATGAAATAGTTATTCTTTCCTTGACTAATCAATAAAGCTGAGAAAACACCCCCTGAATCACCATGGGAAGATTAGTATGCAGTATGCCCTTTCAAGGAGATATGTAGTTTTGTACCTGGATGTTTTCTTCATTTGCATTTTATAAAGAATAAAGAGAAAGGAAAAAAAAAATAATCACAGCATGATTCATCATTATTTGCATGAAACTACAGCAAAATCAAGATATTAAAATCCATTTAGCATACTGCTTTTTTTAATGCTTTTCATAAGCCTATTTTCATCAGACTTTTCATAATCTGCTTCTGCCCTGTGTTGGAGACATGCTATTGTGCTCAACAGGTATTTGATTTGACTTAATATAGCTATTATTCACTTCTTAAAATACACCAAGATAGCAAATAAGGACAAATATGGAAAGGTCAGAGAGAAGGAAACCAATGACAGATAAAGGGCCAGCTCGATATAAACTTATTTTCCCTATGAATAATGCTAGTATTGGCAATAAGATACTGAAACATAATTCAACTACTAGCTAAAGTTGAGTTACTAAAATTTCATTCTGTCTGCATATTCTGGGGAAATGCACCACAGAAGTAAAAATCACCTGCAGATAAAAGGACACACAATACCTTTAAATGCACAAATTATATACATCATATTAAGATTTATACAGCTGCAACTTTTAAAGTACAGACTCTTCTGTGCAAAAATAGAAGCCAGCTCTTTCTCTCTCACAACATGTATTTCTAGTAACTGGAGAGTCATAATTCAGAAAACAAAAAACAATCCAAAACAACAAAATATTTTAGAAGCCTCTGAATAAAAATGGTGACAAGTGTTATAACAGGACTCTAGTTCACACACTTCTTGAGCAAGTCAATTTCAAACTTTGGATAAACCTGATACCCAAGAGAAGAAAACTAATTAGCCAGTTTGTCCCAATACAATCCTGTACTTTCTCAGAGAGGAGAGATACTACATCTTGTTTTCAAACCTTGTTCTTGTTCTGCTTGAGTTGCCTTTCTAACCATTCTTCTTCATCTGATGCATGGGTAAAACAATAGAACATTTTATGGATTCTTGAATTAGCAACCCTTCAAACTTAATATACAATGGGAAAGCTCTGGTGACTCTGGTTTGTTTTTTTTCCTTTCACATAAGGAAAATACTCTAAACTTCCTTTGATTCCTTCAATAGGTTAGGCTTGTGGACTCTAGTGACAACAGGGACTTCTATTATTAGAACTATGAAGTTTTTAGTACCATAGTGTTTACACAGTGACTCTTGTCCTGGGGTAAAAAAAAAGCAGGCAACTTCCACAAACTACAAGGATGCTCAGTGCAGTGAGTAACTGCCTAGCACTTCATTTTCTACATAATAATCATTTTCTTATATACAACTAAATATTTTAAACAGTTTATTAATTTATAAGCTTAGTTGTGGACATCTCTGTGTTTTTGGCATCAGTACACACACTGCCTGAAGTGTTGATACTCTGTGTCCTCAAACAGTTTCTAAGTGTCCTCATAATTGCTTGTCACCTGTAAAAGAGTTTTAGATCCAATGCAAAATTAACATATGGTGAACAGATGGACTCAGAACAGACGTTTGTCAAGAAAGTACTCACACCAAAGACTTTTTGGCTTCAGCCTTTTAGGACCTTCAGAAAAGTCCTACTTGAAGCTCCAAGTCATACTAATCAGGATAACATCATTCCTCAATAACAATCCTGTGTTGCAAAAACTTTTATGACCAGCTACAAAGTAGAATCCTTACAAGTTTTCTGTTGTATCAGTGCCTCCAGAAACAGGAGAAAGAAAACAGTGTTTCCACAGGGTACCTTACCCATCCAACAAGAATGTTTAACCTTGTACTGAATAAAAATGCAAACACAAAGCTGCTATTATGATTTTTTTTAAATTACAATTAGAAGTTTTTTTTTTTTTTTAAAAAGTCCCCCCCACCGAATACTTCAAAATATTCCATTACTTACTGAGGAGGTAAGACAAGAGTTGTTGGCTGGGCTTTTGGTCTGCGTTTGGCAGATACTCCCATCTGGTTGGCTGAACGTTTCAGAGACTGCTGATTCAAAAGGCCAGATGCTAGCCCGGCATGGTACTGCAACTGGATAATAAAAAATAGATATTAAAATACAGACCACTGCTGTACTCTCTGTCAGATCTTCACTACTTCTACTCCCCCGATTGAAATTACAGCCAGTGAGGAAGTTATCTATGGTATTTCATACATATTGTTTGGATGGAAGATGATACAAACAAAAGCATGTAAAAAAGTCTGCTATGAAATAGGTATTACAAAGAAGTTATGCCATGGGGCAAGTAAGATGATGAATCAAAACCTTCCTCTCAAGTCCTAACTCTTCTGAAACTTGGGCTTGCTTAATTCTAAGTGAAGACATTCAACTCTCAAGGGATCAAGCACTCTTACCTTTTGGAAGAAAGGTACAACCTTTTCTCTACACAAACCAGCTTTTTAGAAATCACACTTATTTTTCTTCAGCATAAACACTCAAAACCTTCACAATGAACTTTTCTTCACAAAAAAACATAGCCCTTAAAAATGCCTGCTAGCACATTGCCAAAGCATTGCAGAAAGCTATACATTCACTAGCTTTCTCATCTGACCTTTTATTTCACTTGCCAATGAAAGAGAAATTTATGAAGGATACAACATGAATCTGCAAAATTTTGAGTGCATTCCCTCTGCTCATAGATTTACGAACAGCTAAAGTGCTGTGCCTGTTCTGAAACAAGCCCCAAGTGCAACAAGTTACAAGCTCACCTCTAAATACTCTCAATTTACACTCTTAGTTCCCCATTTTTGAAGGGAAGGATGGAGGGGTAGAGATTTGGTGTCAGACAAACACAATTTCCTTCATTCTAGTTGCCACATCGATGTGTTCATTAAATTCTCTAAAGATTTGTTCTGAAAAATGTGAACTGTTTAACATATTAACAACTCCAATCCCATGGTTTGCATCTAAAAGAAGTTAGTTAGGAAGATATGACTTACAAATGTTTAGAAAATGAAGTGGTCTTAGGCAATGCAGTTCTGCAGGGCACTGGGTGAAAAATGATGGAAACAAAGCTTGGTAAAGTGATCTACTTGAAAATGGCTATTAAAATGAGTGAAGCTATCCCGTGAGCCAGTTTGACTCAAATGTCAGTGCTCAGAGCATCCATAAGGCTTTTTAACAGGCTCCTGATTTACTTGGCTGCTTTGCCATGTGATCTCAGCCGTGGCACCACATGAAGACACATTGCATTCCTAATGGGAAGAGAACCGTGCTCTGCCAGGGAAGGAGGGGATTGTGTTGCCCCAACCGCTCCACTTCGACCAATGAATTTTGCTCAAATTTGGTCTTCTCCGACAGATTTCAGAAATGAAAAACAAAAATCAATGAGAGCAATGGACAGTACAAGTTTGAAAGGCAATGTTTCAAAGTGTCAGGGGCTTACTTTTCAATCTTCACTACCAGAATTTGTAGCGAGTGCAATATGCAGGGAATTACATGGAAAGACAGCTCTAGCTGAAGACTCCCTCTGACTCCAGGAACATGCTTTTCCCTTTTCTTCTTGCATCTTACTAAAAGCAGCTCTTAGTCAGCCATTTTGCATTGTTTACACCACTCATTTATGTTCACTGTGCGGAATGACAGTTCAAGTAAATAATATCATTCGAAAACTTGCTCAGAGATGAAGATAATCACTTCTGTTAATCATAGATGGATTTTAAATGCAAACTTTTATGAACATTTAATAACCTCCTGGTTAGTCTGACATTTAGTGGTCAGGAATTTAAAAAAAATATTATTTAAAAATAAATATATTCCAACAAACAATTCTGTCCTTGAAGGCTGACTCCTAGTGATTAAGCTATTTTTATTAATTATAAGTATTTCTTTATAATCTACCTTTGCTCCCAGGAATGCAGATCCAACTGTCAAAATCTATAAGGCCATTAAATATTTACCAAACCATCCTTATAATGGGAGAAAAGGTCAAAGTTAATAAAACTGACAGGCAGCTTCTGTCCAACTTGATTTATGCATTATTAAAGTATCACATTCTGCATTGCACAGAATGCATTCCTTTTTGAGGGGCAGAGAGGCGTTAACTGAAGAGATAAGGAAATTGTTTCTTGATCATTTGTTCTGAGAAGCAGCAACAAGTCTGAAAATAATGCAAAAGCAGTACCACCAGCATCAAAACTATGGCCAGGAGATTCAATGGTCCTGGTGGATAATAAACATGACATTCAGTTCCTTTTTCCTCTTGCAAAATAAACACTTTTATCTGCCAGCAATGGCTATGACAGCAAATGCTCAGCTGAAAACAAACCAATCCCACACAGCCTAAAGTTTCTGCTTACTAACAAGAGAACACTGTCTCCCAACACATTCTCTTCACTTCAGGGAACACACATGAAACATATGGTCAGAGGATATTATGAGTGCTAAAGGACTCATGCAAGGAAGCTGAGATGAGCTCATGAGGGAGAGACCCTGTGACACAACACAGCCTAGAGTTGGACACTTGTGGACCATCACAACTGTTAAGGGTATTCCTAGTGACCTTACATCTGCTTTTGACAACTGTGCTCACTTAAACCAGCAGAACAGTAAATAGCAATGGCTTTATTCGTACAATATGCTAAATATCAGTGCAGCACTAGATAATACTGCAAAACGTTTCTTTATCAGTGGTTAAAGAATTCCTCATCATTCAGAGGCATTATTACAGCAAGCATCCATGAGTTTCAGCTTTGGGGAATTCCAACTTGTTTATGTGAAGGTAAACTTTACTTAATGATATATTCCTCTAAAATTTCAACAAGATTGATCTTTTCTCCTCCAATACATGGAGATGAAACATAAAATCTATTTCAGAAAACTAAGAAATAAAAACCAACAACAACAAAATCAATTTATAACACTTAGCAGCCAGGATGAACACCAGTGCCAATTTGTACAGCTCTATGATGAGTCTCATGATAGCTGATATTTTTCTTAAAACTGTGTTTCCAAGTAGATGTGTGAATTCCACATTTTAAAAATCAAAAAACTCTAGTTCTCCAGGATGTAGGAAAAGTACTGAAAAGAACACTTCAAGACATACAAAAGCTTTACTGGAAAGTAAATAAAACCATAACTTACATTACTTTCACAGCTCATTATTTTTGAGACTCATTATTTTTCTATGTAAAAGGCAACATGGCCTATTACAGCAGCAGCATGAAAGGAGGCTGTGGTGAGGTGGGGATCACGTGGTCATTCTGGAGATAAATCTTTAAGGCTTGGAGCAGAGAAGGTCTACTCAGCCTAAATCTAAACCTGAACAAATGCAGTGAGGTTCCTTTGTTCAACAGAAATGTACTGACCGTGACATTCTATTTCGTCCTATAGGATCCCTCTCACAGTGTATGTTATGAAACCACAAACATACACAATGCTCATTTTAAACTTACAAAAGTAAAGCTTCATCCTTAAATCATGCTGGGTCTAAAGGTCTTTAGTTTACATAATTCATGGTCTAGAGATTTTGCATGGGCTAGAGATTTTTGCATGGGCTGACTGCTGACCAAACAAGTCATTACACTCCACTTACTGACAAGGCCATTTAAAGTTGCAAAAATCAGTTGGGTAGGAAGAAGGTTAGAATTGGGGGAGGAGTGTACGCAGTGGAGGAAAAAACAAACCAAAATCACTTGGAGCATTTACAGTTGTTCATGTCAACTCACAGGTGCACAATAAATTTACATACTAACATTATCTACAGCTTTTTAAAGCACCAAAAGGTTTTCTTTAAAAATAAATGAAATTCAAAAGAATGACTTTCCTTTGTAATCACATAACCCTGTTGCATTTTTTCCATTCCCATGTAAATATTTATTGACCACAAACAGAACAAACTTTTTTTTTTTTTTTTAATTACCTATATCTGAGAAAACGCTTCTTTCATTCCTCCAAGAAACAGAGTTTTACAGAAGTAGCTGACAGACACCTACCCATCATGGAATTTTCCAAGTTCACTGTAATGCTAGTAAATGCAGGCACATATGCCTTCTTTTAAGATCCACAGTACTCTGCCCCTCATCATTAAACTATTTCTCCCTTCCAGCTAACAAGGGAGTTGTCTATTATGATAAAACTCTGGTCCTTGTTTTGAAAAAAGCAATGTGCAAGCAAACGGGACACTCCCACAGTTTCATCTCTGCAGACTAAAGAAGGCAAGAGAGGAATTACACTACCTTAATTGATATTTTTAAGCTTCTCTCAGATAATGAGGATGGTTTGGAAATTCTCTTTTTCTCCTAACAATGTTTGATCATTTTAGGATAGCTGAATTCTTGACTTGGCCAAAACAGCATCAATAAACCAAAAGAAATGTTTCCAATTGCTTTACTCATTCTTTTTCCTCTTGTGAAGCTGTGCTATAGGCTTCTCAATTAATAGGAAAGCTAAACATTGTCTCTTCGCTCTAGTTTACAATTTAATTAGGACACTTTTTCCTGCTTTTTTAAAGCATTTATGCCCCTCAAACATTTGCTAGTTTACAAAAATATTTACGAAACAAAGACCTATCCATGATGGCAACAAAGGCTACCTTCATTCTGTTCTCTTTTTAAAACTTGTACAAAAGTTATTGCAACTTTTCCTAAATATCCTGATTCAACTAAATTGTGACAGCTCTTATTTGCATTGTATTCAGATACACCATGCCATTGCCTCACCTAGTCAATAAAGCAGGAGATAGAGAGCATTCTGAGGACATCTACCTGCACGTGCTCCTACACAGGCAATCTTGGTTTTCCCTTAGGTCTCTAGTCCTCCCTCCCAAAGCTAGGGAGTCAGAAAAACAAGCTTAGACATTTAGATATATATAGAAATCTACAATAATAGGAAATGCATTGGTACATATCCCTGTTTCTTTTAATGCCCTGTCTTCACTACATTTTTATTCCATTCTCTCTGATTTTTTTTGAGTGCTGTTTTAATTAGTGTCAGATTTCAGCCTTAAAGTGTGTTCTTCCCTTTTTTTTCCCTTTCGAAAACATTGAAGTTTCGCTGATGAATGACTGCGTCAATGTTCCCTCACTCCAATACTGCTTGCAAGCCTTTGGCTTTTTACTATGCAGAGATTGCAAATTTGGCAGTGCTTTCTTCAAGGAATTGGTTAAAACTTCATCACCTGCATTCTTGCTGCCAATAAAGTTACCTGTGCTCTTCAAGGTCCCTGCAAAAACCACTCCTCCTCCCATTTGTTTTTTTAAAGTATTCTGGAATCCACTGAATAGTTACATCAGTGACATGTTCTTGCTTTTTGGATAACGTCAACAAAAAGGGACACCACACAGCCAACAGACTCAGAATTGAAATAGATAAAGGAGGAGAGTAATCATGATCTGGAGCTACACACTACTTACCTCTTCAGAAGAACCACTATTTTGTGCTTAAGATTTATAATATAATAATAAACATATAAAATAAATAATAAATAAAATATATAGATTAAAAACTATATAAATAAATAAATGGTGTCTCCAGATGCTCTGGCTTTAACATATATATATTTACTGAAAGGTAACTAAATAAAATGGTATTTCACTGGATGTGCAACTACAAGCCAGACACATAACAATCACAGCGAAGTGAGCAAATTATTACATTGCATGACAAATGACAAAATAAAAGCACATGCAATAGCATACAGCAGTATTTTCAAGTAACTCTTAGCTCAGGGGTAGTAGTACAGAGATTGTCCACTAATGGGCAAATGCTCTTAAGCATCGCTTTACGTGATACATTCACACTTGTGTGGTCACTTAATGGATTTCATTAAAGTCTAAAGACCCAAGAAGCAGAATTGTATCAATATTTGACAGAAAATCCAAATTCCTTTTGACAAAAGAATTATCTTTGCATAGGACAAATAATACGTAGCAGGGAAAAGCCGTCATTAAAACTCCAGACCGAATAAGGGCACGATGTCCACGCTCAGTGCTGCTGTGCTCCCTTAAACAGCCACCAGAACTTTGAATGGACGACACTGCTTTCACACTAAAATTAGTATTTTTTAAAGCTCTAGACTAAATCTTTGGTGTCAGGGGCTCAGGTGGCTGTTCTGTCAGTATAAAGAATGGCCCATTGCCTCCGTGACAGGGGATGCTCAGGCGCTTATATAAGAAATGTGAAGATACTTTAAAACTGAGTGGTGGAATAAAGGGCTGCAATCAGCTACAGAAACACTTCAAATTGTCTAGCAGCATGCCATGATTTGCAGCACTGTGGTTGGGCTTTGCCACTACAACAAACAAACTACTTTTCAGACAAATAAAGAAATAAATACTTCTCTTCAATAACATGTCTATGAGGTGCAGCTCACGTAAATCACACTAGTCCAAGTCACGCCATCAGACAAAGGACAGAAAGATGGTCCAAGAACAGCTGAGGGGAATCCAGTAGTGGATAAGCAACGTAGCAGTAATGACTCCTGCTACTTGGGCTGCTATCTTTTTTTTTTCCCCTTGAACTCATTAAATTTAATAATTTTACCTTCTGTTGAACACCTTTCCTTAGTTTTAGTGCATAATTAAAATGCATTAGCAAATACTCATGCAGAGTGTAGACAACAGGTATTAGGCCAGTCATGGGTCTTTCTGCCAGCATACAGAGCATCTCTCAGTCTCTTGTGGCCTTCCTACAGGGGAAGTCGTACTCCATGACCAGAAGTCCAGTGCATGGTTTAACCTGATGTGGGTACGCCATGGAAAAGGATAAGCTCTGCCAAGTCATACCAGACATCACCACTCTCTTCTACCAGGGGTGATCACGCTACTGTGATAGTGGAATGGGTTGCATGGATACGGTTTAAACTGAGCTGAACTTGAAAATCTAGGGGAGACTTCTTCCTTAAATGGTTAATATCTTCTTTCTTTATGTCTAGCAGGCATCCCAAAGCAATGCTGCTGAGGATACTGATTTCCAGGCTGCTAGCAAGGACAATCAACTAAAGCCTGAGGCAGGACAGTTATGTCTGGAACAGCATAGTATGTGGCCTATTTCCCTATGTTAACACAACTCCAGAATATTCAGACTAATATCTGATCAGACTAATTTATACTTCTTCCAAGACAGCACAAAGTATCCCACAGAAAGCATTCAAACAAATAATGACTGCCAACACAGGTCAGAGAAAAAGGCCTAAACTCTCACCCAGAAACCCCAGAATCACCACAGATGACTGGAAGTTAGAAACAAGCTGTGCTCCGGACAAGAAAAAAATACATCATGTTCCCACTTTAAAATATATCACATTCAACACTGAAGGGACTTCTCTGGGGTACTTAATTTAAAGATGGCCCTAACCACTGTACTTGCAAGCAGAATGCTGAAATGTAATGGTCAACAAAACCTGAAACTTGGTTCTACTCACAAGGCAATTAAATGAGCTTTTCTGCCCTTACTCAAGTTTTATCTGTTCAAAAATTAATGATATATATTGGAATTCTGTCTTTAACCCGACACTGACTTTTGGGAGACAGAGAACAATCCTGCTGATCATGAGTAGCAGTGTGAGCTCTTCCTTCTTAGGTAAATTGCACAGAAATTTTTTCTCCAGATAACAAGATTACCCATTAACTAACAACTCTAAATTTCAACTCAATTGTGTTTAGGTTTGTCTTTATTTTTTTTTTTTTCCCCCTCACACTCCAGAAGAATCTTTCATGGCTTAAGCATGGACATCCAGTAATCTTCTCTCAAACAGAAAATCAGAAGAAAAAAATAGCTCTCTGCATTTAATTACAACATTTACATGAGAAGCTGGATAGTCATAGACCTGCAATCCTTGTTATTTGTAAACATGGTAGAGAAATCACCTTACTCCATACTGCTAGAGATTAAAATGTGTTTTACTACGTGAGTTTGTACAATACACTATAATAGCAACACAAAGACAGGCTTTATGAAAAAAGTAAACAAGTCCCTCTCCTCTCATGATTTTTGAATGTCTCTGCTTTAGATGATCAAGTTGTATGGAATGACAAAGTCAACTTTTGAAAAGTTTAAAAGATGTTTCAAGTTAGATACCCAAAAAATAAGTAGACATTTATAAAAGTCTTAGTCAAATTCTTTCTTTAGACTTCAAAGAGTTAAGCTGTGAATGTTTTTAGGAATGAAAGCAGAATCTATCAGGTTTGATTGATAAAAGTGTAACTGTTAACTAAGATTGAATAAACTGAAGACTGGCAACATTTCTTTCCAGAATAATATGCTTCCTCTGCTTTTTTTCAGCAGAGTGCACATAAATCAAAGAAATGTTAAAGAGGCCCATACATCACAAGTTGGCATTTCTAAACTATTTACAAAATTTGTAATAGTCAAGAGGATGGAAAATACAGAAGTGTGTCCAGCAAAGTTACTGAAACAAAGATGGAAGTTCTACTATCCCAGCAGGGTTAATTATGGTTGGAAACAGCTCTTGAGTATAGAATTTTAAAATATTGAAGCAAACCAATTCTGATAATTGCACAGTTACAAAAAGGAAACAAGACAGTATATAAGCCAAAAAGAGAAAGAAGATGGATTTGAGCAACATGTTTGTTCCACGTTTAAGTACATGGTTCTGAAAATAGATAAAGCAAATGTTTTAATAAGGCTTGAAGTACATACAAAAGCAGGGCTGACTTGGCATCTGCAACAAGACAGTCCCAAAAATACCAGTAAATCTAGCACCTAGGTGTGTAGCCATCAAATTTTCACACACCAACATCTAAGCATAAAACAGACTTATACAGATGAGGTTTTTCTCAACAACTTATACAAATGAGAATCTCATCTCCTCTTCTGAAAGCAAATAATGGATCATGAAAAGTTTATCTGTCCATCTGTTGAAGATGTCACACTCTGACTAGAGAGTGCAAAAAGCACAGAGATGTTTTACAACCAAATCCAAAACTCACTGTAGTCTGAACTAGTGAAAAAGCCATATGCTTTGCAAAAACACCTCTTTTGCTACACATTTTTTTACCACAGCACAAAGAGTAACAGTTCGAAAGCTGCTGTAATTTTTCATTTCTGAAAATAGATCACATATTCTTACTCTCATCTGCCACGCTCGGGTAAGCTAACTGATCAGCAACCAGACAAACAGGGAGATACTATACAGTGCAGTGCAATAATAGCTAAAAAAGACACACTGTGTGCAAGAAGTTACCCACAGTTTGGAGATAAAGTGGCAGCTCAGAGAGCCTGAGATCAGGACCAGGCTAATGTGCCCAACAGAAGGGTTTGGTGGGATGGCACATAAAGAACTTTTATACTTTACTCTCTCAGTGTTAAAGACTTCCAATAGGAGAATTTCAGATGAAGCCAGGGGACCTCAGAAATACCTTTAGGAATAAAACAAAAGGGATAAACTTCATATTATTTTCATGGGAGCTTATACTGTAATTAAGTCAATTACACCACAAGATTAATATCCTTTAAAACATTCCCAGTCGTTCATTACAGGCCTAATTAAAACTCTCTTTTGGTGCTGAGCCAGCAAAAACATGAAACTACTCACTAGCTAACCATATATAAGCACAAATATATATTATTATCTTTATCATGCTGTTTGTTTCACAATTCAGTGAGCAGTTTGGTTTGGGGTTTTCTTAAAAAAAATATCAAAGACAACATGAAAAATGGACAAGATGCCACTTTAGAGGCTTCAACACCTGTAACAGCATATCAGCTCACTACAGCTAACCAACTTTTGCTGCAACAGTTAAGGACTTCTACAATAGCAGATGCCTTTCCTCCCACACATCAATTAATTTGCAAATGCACTCAGGTTGTAGAAATAATGAAGTGCTGAATGCTTCTCTATTGACAAGTTTTTCAGTCAGGAGGTGGATGCTGTAGGCGAGGTGCTAAAATGTGCTGCTGCTATATGCATGCCAAAAGGAAAGACATGCCACATGAAGCTTGGTCCACAGCTAAGAGGGCACATGAGTTATTTTATGTACCTCTCTTTCACTGGGACCAAAAGGAAAAAATCCTCTCCAAAAGTTTTTATTTTATTGTGCTTACCTAGGTAATTATAACACACCCTTTACAGTGGGATCTGAGTTTTTGTGCTGACCCAAGGAACATTTCATATTGGAGGAGAAAAGTAGTGGTTTCTTTCATACATTATGTATGCTAAAGAAGTTACATGAACATTGTTACAGTTACAAGTGAAGTATTCAGTAACTAGGAAATGCTTGCATTCATATTGCCTATGTGATCTAGCCACTCTGCTTGTGCTAAGGAGTCAACACTTTGATTACGTGATTCTTTCCAAAAGACCTCAAATTACCAGTCTGCAGGACTGCATGGATGAAGAGGCAGATATTCAGCCCTCACTTTCATGCACAGAATGATATTTACAGTACTTCCCACAATGCCCACACTTATCTTCTCAGCTGTCTTCTATGAGATTTTCCTGCTTTATCTCGCTTCTTTATAAATACTGTTAAATTTACTTTCTTATTCCACTCATGCTTGGTACTGATCTGAGGAATCTCAGATTTTTAAGAACACTACATGTTTTTACTACTCACTGTATTTGTAGTAGAGTTTCTATAGATATTAACTTCAGTCAGGTGCTCAGAAAGTCTTCAGCCAGAAAAGGCTTTGTGTCAGGTCATGACAAGGTTGGAATCTCTACCTCCACTTCTATCTCTTGAAATAAAGGATTAGTTGGTAGCAGTTCACCATTATTTTCTGACTTGGTCAGCCACTGATTGAAAGTGAAGTGTATCTTGCCAGATATTCTCTGAAAATGTTGAAAACTGAGATCCTGAACTTCTATACTCTGGAGGACAGCACTTCCTCACGGAGACAGACCCTTCTCATTTTCAATTCTACAATTAGTAAGCACAGAAGAGAAAAAAATACCAGTTCCACTATGGTTAAGAGCCTGGATAGTTGGAGTTGATCCTTTACACATGCTTCCTAGGAAATATGTTAGGTCTATCTAAAAGAACCTTTGTGAACACTTACTTAGTCTTGCCTATTGACTAATTCAAGTTACTTCTCTGTTTATAATTTAGCAAACAGAGCTAATCAGAATATATGTGTGGTCAATTTTCAAGTTTCCAAGCAAGGCAAGTCCCATACTATTCCTCTGCAGTTCCTCCAGTGTTTAATTGCCACCAGCATTTAAACTCTGCACTTCAGCCATAGCCTGAATTTGTTATACTTCAATATTCAATTACTCATTTTATTTTGGTCTTTGCTTGCTACAATGAAGAACTCTCTTAGACACTTCCCCCCCTCGCCCCAGTAACAATGTTGGGATGAAGCAAGTGAGTCATCCGTTACCTTTCCTTTTCTAAGTGAAATAAATGGAACTTGTTTGATCATACAGAGGAGTGTAGGAACCCAAATGCTTTAATCTGTTCTCTTGTCTCTCAGCTAGAACACCTCAAATTAACAGGCACCTAGACAAATGGTAACTAAGTAGTTTTACAATTAAAATAATGATTAAAATAATTTTCAAGTGTTAACTGAAAATGTTATCAGTACAGGTACTACCAGGTAAGGAAATCTGTTGTTAAAAGTAGATGATCTCTGCTTATTAAAATCTGCAATTTTCAGACTGGTCTTGTCTTTTAAAATTTTTATAGCGTCTTCAGTTCCAATTTGAGATTTTCATATGGGGTAGACAAACCTTCTTATGTTCACAATTAAATGCAAGACACCTTCTTGGCACGATCTGCAATATTAATAATATAACAGTACCAATTTCAAGAGCAGCAATGTAGCATCAACACATGGATACCTATATGAATAGAAATTTAACCATGTATATCACAGAAAACCTTAATATGTCACGGGGGAAAAAAAAAAAGCAGATCTAAGACAGCTCAAACACGATTCAAGATCTCCTCTTTTGCCATACAAACACATGACCTTGTCATGCTTCACAAGGTAACACCAACGTAGCTGATGCAAGAAAACATATGCTTCTCTTTATTGGACTCAAAATAGGAATAGAGGAGAAAGAGAATGATTCTCAGGGCCAAATGCAGGTTTCCGAAGACTAGACTTGCAGCTGTCACTGTATTCAGCACAAACCATCCCCACCTACACAACCTCTACAGCACTCCTGTCACTGATTGCCACAACAGAACTCGAAAAATACCTTTTGGAAATGATACACACTATAGACTCTTTATTTAGCTATGAATTTGCATTGTTGTTATCAGAAGAGTTTTAAGACTTTGAGACTGAGCCATTCTTAATTTGCTGTGGGACACAGTTGAAGCCACAGCAAAACCTAAATGATTCATTTTGTATGGATTTCAAAGGAGACTGACATATATTTGACTTTCCATGCATCAGCTGTCTTGCAAGCACTCTTCAAAAACACAATTACCACTTAAATGTCTACCCTCTAACCCACAGACATTTCATCTCCTCATCTAAATCTGTACATATCTTGTTTCTACATTTTGACAAGCACCAGGAAAATATTACCAGATCAAAATCCAGCAGCTGATCAGTACCCCAGTTTGAGGTACCAAGTAAACAAGTATTCTTCTCACTGCTTTGTAGACTTCACCATTAATAATGAAGTAAAAATAGCAATCATCAATTTATTGCTTCAGGTGGCCATCATAAGAAAAAAATAAATAGAAAGTTAATGTGGTTGGCCACAGTGGCTTATCTGGCATATTTACTGGAAGACAAATTAAAAGCACCAATGACCACAATGCTACAAGCAAGGTAACAACACTGGACTGGAATATAAAATTCTTCTACCCAGCTTCATTTGACCAAGAGCTGCATTTCCTCTCTTAAACCATAAGAAAAACTTTTGTGATTGTTTCAGCTTCTTTTCTACCAAAGGCCACACTACTTACAAGCCCCAAGGATGTAATGGGCAGAACAAATGGATGATGCTGGGTTTTTAATCTTTTTCCCCGAATGTTTCCCATTACAAAGAGGGGAGCAGGGGGAAGCAAAGAAAGAAAACAGCACAACATTGTTTAGTCTTTTGAAAAAAAGATGGGGATATTCTAAGGGGGTTCTGCTTCCCAACATCTTTATCATCCAGCTCACAGCTCCCCAGAAGGGAGCCCACAATGGTAGAACTGACCCGTGGCATGTTATTCCATGAACTTCCCTACACACAGTTCCCATTGTACCAATATGTAACTACCATCCTACTGTGAACTGGTATCCAGTTCATCTATTAATTGCTTCCCACACAATCACAATATACATAGTCTGCTGCCCTCCAAAACAGCCACAAAATACTGTACCCTATATTTTCACTTCTTTTTACCTTTCTTACAAAAAAAAAAAAGAAACCAACCCTTTCCTCTCTATCAGTTTTGAGCTGCTCAGAAGCAGGCACAGTATAGAGGTAAGCATCCCACAGTGCACATTGCTGCAGCTGCAGTGAGAACTATTGGAAGTGACCAGTTTAACCTGAACAAGGAATTAAGAATGAAAACACGTATTTAAGAAAAAACCCACAACCCCAAATCTGCTTTTTTTTGGTCTTAAAGACAGACAAGGAAATAGTATTTAAAAAAAAAAAATTCCAATTGTAAGATTACAATTGTGTTTTGAAACAGACAGAAGCTGATAAATTCAGCAATAAGTTTTATAAAAGTATCAGCTTCTCAGCAGTGCACATACACAGTTGAAAAGGATCTTTCTGTACAAGATTACACTGCCAGCAATATGACAAACTCGTGTGCATTTAAGGAAACTGGGGCGGTGGGAGAGCAAAACACTGCTTCTCGCAAACCATGATTTAACTTGTTTCTGTCACTCTAGCTACAAAATCTTTTGTAAATGAGGCCACTACCCACCTATGTCTCGAAGTTTATCAAGCCAATAATTCATCAACATGAACAACAGATGACAATTCAACTACAGTTTTTGCCTGAGGCATTAAAAAAATTTAAAAGAGCAAGGACAACTTATAAATAGTGCTGAAGAGCTGAAGACTTGCTGCTGGCACACTAAACAAACAGGAACAATTGAAAGCCACGAAGCAGTTAGTAATTTATACTACTGAGCCTAATGCTTGGACAGTAAGGAAAACAGATGGCTCTGCAATATGGAGATGACTCCATGGAAAGCAGTCGGCACTGGGATGCTGCAATAACATAGTAGCAATAGTTTGTCTGGTTGTTGCAACAACCACAGCAAGTGAATTGCATCATTTCAGAGTATAAACCAGAAGTAAATGACAGTAAAACAGAATATAACTTATCACAGTTAGCTTAAATCTTTGATAAAGCATGGTTTAGTTTAGTGTGTCTTGGACAGTCCTGCATAGTTCTGGGGAAATAAATGAGCCCAATCCACCTGGCACTAACAGCGATCCTTTTCCTGTCCCGTCCCCCACTCCCAGCAATTCTGCAGCACACCCAACGACTACGAACGTCAGCTATTTAGTTCTACTTTTAGCTTTGCTTTAAATAAAAGTGTGCTGAGTGCAAGCTGCATAATGAAGGCTCAAAACCATGGAGATGGCACAGACTGCAATTGGGCAGCATTAACAAGCTGTGGGGCTTCTATTTTTTGGGTTTGGTTTTTTTTCCCCTCCTTCTGGCAGACTTAAGTTAATTGGTGAAACAAAACCAACATTTGCCAAAGGAAGTTTCCAGCTCCATGCTGGAACAGACAAGCAGCTGGATGGATTTGCTGCTACTTCAGTTTGATTATTCAAGCCTCTTAAAACTTTACCTGGCCCATTATTTTTTGAAAAAATATTCTTTCCATATTTACCTTAAGTGTGGTGAACATGAGACATTAGTTTTCCAGAGTTCACATTGTGGCTGACAAAGCAAAACACGCACAAGTAGAAAACCATCAGAAGAAGAATCTCTGAAAGAGGCCACCTTAAATGAATGCACACTAAATGTCTCTTCAGTCCACTCAAGCAAAGTCCTCAGCCACTGCTTTATGTCAGTGTCTATTTTAAAAGCAGGTCATGGATGCTTACAGAAAAGCTGCAGACCCTCGAATTCTATGCATCTGGGAATTACTACATTTTGCAAGTTAGCACATATGAAAATGCACTAAGGACAGTACTCTCTCAGTTAATTTAGACCCTGGGAGTTCTAGTACAAATAACCTCTGTAAAAGAGTTAATGTTCCCTACAACAGATTTTTGGGGGCAAAGTGACTCAAAAAGTCATCTTTATATGTACTGTTAATATGACAAAACCCTTACTATAGCACCATCAATTATTCATTTACTAGCCACATGAAATCATAAAGTTACTTTGCAATATGTTTGAAGATTAGCTAAAAGCATTTACAATGCAGTATTCTCTGATTCAGGGACAGTTCCCATACCATTAGAGCCTATTCCATTTTTAAACACTTTTTCTCCTCTATTGCTCTATGGAAGATCCCACATGGAAGGACAGCAAGCTTATCAGTACAGAAAGAGAGCAAAACTTAATATTGAACAAAGTCCTACCAAATTAATATGGCAATAATATAGAACATGGGGGGAAAATCTTGAAGTATAATGTGTTTTGCTTTCTGAACTTACATGAAATCTTTTTTTTCCCCTCTCACATCAATTCTTTTTTTCATTTCAAGACTCTTTTTGCTTTACTGCAGGAAAAATGAAATGTACCTGTGCAGGTGAATGTTCTACATCCCTGCTGTTTTTAGTTCAAAAGTAGCTGACTTTGGCAAAGCAGGTGACTCGTTTGGGTTCTTGCAAAAAATTGTATGCAGATATGTTTGCCTGTTTCATGGGAATAGGCCTTTGAAACACCATATTTGCAAAACATAATATTCCAAAGCTGCATGGTCTCCATGGACATCAGTATAATACCAAGCTGCTGCATAAAACACTACTAATGAGATGCTCTTTAGATTCTCCACAATCAAAGGTCTCCACCCATTAAGAGGGTTATTCTGACTCTCCCATCTGTGCTGTACTTTGAACTGACAACATCATCCTTTGGATGCAGCAACTGAATGTATCATCTAACAAGACAACTACACTGCAGCTTTCCTCATAGCCTTCCCCTAAAAAACATTTGCTTCTTCCATTTCTGCAGTGTGTAGTGGATTCCTCCTCTCTGCTTCAGGTCTTCTTTAGGGAAGGTACTGGCTTGAAGGAAATACGACTAACTAGCTCCCTCATCGACAGGAGAAAGTAAGAACATTGACTTGTGCCCTTTATGTATTGATGCTCTAGATGAGTAAATTAAGATGTACAGGGGACAGCAAAGAGCACCAGAAGCATGTATACGAACCAGAAAAGCATAGTAGCAATTTTATATCTTTTTGAATCTTCCTGAGATGTTATTACAGTTGACCTTTAAATCTAGTAGATCAACCAATCAATTCTGCTGCAACAACCCTGTCTGTGGTCTAAGAGTATATCCACATTTAAAAAAATTCCAATGGCTGCCTGGCATAGTCATTTTATTTTGCTGTAAAAGTTACCAAGATTTGTCTCAATTAATTATACTTGCAAGAAAAACACAAGATGAAAACTGCACCATCAGCAAACACTAAAGGTCTTAGCTCCTTGCAGGATGAATGCAGTATCAATAGTTATTAGGGTGTATTCATACAAGGTACACAAGAGGGATGGAAAGAAGATGCCAGTAATCTCACTTAATTCTAACGCAGCCCCAAGTCAAGTTCTTTAGAATGTGGGAAAAAAAATATGCAAAGAAAACTATAAACACTCCAAAGTATTTGCCAAACATTGAATTAGAAACTGAAAACATATTTAACATCTTTTCAAGTAGTAAAGCTTTTGTGTCATATTAGATTTGGTTTTATTTCAGATGATAAACTGTGCTGGGACAAAACGACCCAGAGGCTTCAAGATCGTATTTGTCCACAGTGGGCTCTGAAGCAAGCTCCAGCAATCACAAGTGATCCTACTCACAGGCAGCATCTCTCAGATTTCTTAAAGTACTCATTCTGTAGCACCAAGCTCCTTTTATAAAGGGGAAAACAATGACAGCATAACAAAGTGACTTGTGAACCCTCATCCAACAAGCTATGGACAGAGGAAAGAAGGGGATATACAACTCCAGGGTCCCTCTAGTCCCATGATGAACTTGACAACGTTGCCACTCCAGAAACCTTTGCCCTGTCCATCAGAAACCTTCTGCAATTTCCACACACAGCATCATCGTACGCTTGCACTCACAGAGTCAAAAAACCAGAAAGTTCTTCCATGCAGAAAGTCATTAACTTCATTCTGTTATATGCTAGGGTGTCCAAAAGAACCAGGCAACTGTAAATGAAAGGTTAGCTTTTGCTTTATCAGACACAAGACAGCTTACAGGCTTCATTGGCTCTGTGATCTATGAAATTTCTACAAACAGCTTTGGAAGAGGCACCAAGCATCCAACCCAGAAAAAAAAATATGGCACAAAGCAAACTGAAAATGCTACATTGAAAATTCTGAAAATACAAGATTTGACTCCAGAGTAAAACTGAACCATAAGGCAAGCCAGAGAACTTGTGAAGTCTGAGTGCAGACAACTGCAGAGAAAACTCTAAATAGAACCCAACTGAAAGCATATGGGTAGGGCAGGGAACATCAGAATAAAAATGTAACTAATGGTAAAACACACAGTGATGTTTTTTCTTAAAAGTCATGTAGGAAGAGAAACATATATCCAGCCTGGTTGACAGATAACCTTAGGGGGAGGAGGAAGCTATTATTCTTTTAACTGCAGCTTATTTGATACAGAAATGACATTTTCACTGAATGAAGAATTCTTTTAACATAAAGAAAATCCAACTTCAGAAATGAGACAGAGCCCGGTAACACTGCAGTAGTTGAGAATGTCATGATTTCCATCAAAAAAAACCTGTTTTGCAGAGATTAGGAACAGCTGTTTCAAACTGAATTAGACTAAAACTGGAAACAAGCTGTCAAGACCCAAAAAAATATATTTTATACATAAAAGAATGTATTTGATTCAGCTGTTTTATCATGATGGTCAGCCAAGAGAGAAATAAAGTAACATTCTAAGATTCCAGACGTTGTCATAAAGACTCTCATTTTTAACACTCTTTATGTAGATTTATTCCTTTGAGCATTTGGAATAGGAAAAATGTCAAACAGCTCATATCACAGATTCTTGAATATTTTCAAACCATGGGCAGCTTAAAACAGTTTAAAGACACCTGAGGACTCTTTCTGCAATAGTCCATGTTCTGTGCATCTTCTGTAGCAGTAACAGGATGGTGCAGAAAGGAAAATCCACTCAAATGGTTGTTGACATGAAAAGATTAAAATAGTCCACTTTAACCCACCACTTGTGAGTACCATTACATGCACATAGCTCCTTTTTGTGCACGCTTGCAGATCCTAGGAGGCTTTTAGTCAATATTTTCAATATCGATTTCCTCAGGAATCGCAGTTTCAGATAACAAGAAGTAAATCCATCTATTTTAGAATATACTGTAAAATGTCACATCTAGATATAATTCCTTTGCCCATGCAGCATATAGAGCACCTCGTATACTATGCCACCACCAGTTACAGAAGCTTAGAGAATCCAAAAATCAAATTAATCAAGGCTGGCACTGGTTTTGAACAGAACTATTTGTTCTAACACACAACTCTCAACATCAAAGACCCCTGTGATCTTATTACATGCTGCAAGAGACAGCCATTAGACTCTGTTTTCAAATCAAATCTAAAGTAGCCTTGAAAATATTCTTAGCATTTCATGGTCATTACTTTTCATAATAGTGATATATACTAATTCTACCCAATAAATATATTGGTTATTACTGTCAGCTTGTCAGTGTATGTGCTTTTGAAGAAGAGGTAACTGAGAACAAGTTAATTCAGGAACATGTGAAAAAAAAATGCACACTCCAAGAAATGCATTTTTAACTCACTAAGACACCAGGCAAGGGTATAACTGCAGTCACGTGTCGTTTTACCTTTCAGATTACACCCCAGGTTTAGGCATTTAACTTGGGTACTTAAGTTCTCAGCAAACTCAGTGGAGCAGCATAGCATGATTGAATGTTTAGCGCTAAGCTAAGAACCTTACAAAAGAGCACAAGATAACTGCTACTCAGGATACATAAACTTTTGATCTTCGTGTGAAAAGATAAAACTAGCACCTAGTAGAATCAATCAGCTTTCATTAAATCTCCTTTTATTAATTCAGAGGACATCTTTTTCAAAGTACAGTGTAATGGAACACACATTAGTGGCTAAAAAAAGTTACTCATTGTTTTGTTTCTTGTCCATGCGGAAGCCTTACATTCAGGCATTTAAAGTTAGATAAAACAAACTGCTGTACATGTTTGGGCTAACCTTGTATTGGCAGAAAGAGTGATAAAGATGGCTTACCAGTACACGTTATCTCCAGAATGTCAGGATTTTAAAACTCTTATAGATTTAAATGCTAGCTCATACCAAGATGTACAGTAACAAATGTGGTTAAGAGTGAAGTAGATCCGAGTGCAATATTCATGTTCTCAAAGTGTCTCTACTCTCCTACCAATCTCTAAGACTGTCCAACTGTGGCAGTACTCGGAACTTTTAGGAGAGCCAAGATATGCTTCTGTAACTACTGAATAAGTCTGACAGTCAGACAAAGTTACACAGGCTACAGTTCTTATTACCACATTTGGAATATTTTCTCCATTTCTAGTGCCAGATGACCCAAGACAGGAGACAGGGCAGAAGAAAAATACCCAAGCCTCTTTCTCAAGAGGCAACATTTTACAAGAGAAGCAAAGTCTTTTAATTTCTATAGAACATTCATTCATCAAAGCCCCTACAGAAAGCAGAACATCAAATTCAAGTATTACTAAAAGCTGGGTCAGATATGTATCCAGGTCTGAAAACAAGTTCACTTGCAAAACCAAACATTTTCAAAAGAATGTTAAATGACCACCTTTACTGCCAAGTGTGGACTTCCTTCATGTTTAAAGTAGCAAGAAAAAAAATATTTTATTAACAGGGATATTTTGGAAAAGAGAAAATTCACTCAAAGGTTATAATAAAATATTCTTCTGTCTATATGAAACCCAAAAGCCAGGCACAGATAAGAACAGTAACGGTGGCGAAGGCATGGTCTGGAATTTTTTATTCACATTCCTCAATTGTCACAGCAGCAGAGACACAAAAGACCAACATTCCTCTAGGGCAGAATTATTCTTCCCTCACAGGAAAATAAAAATCAGCATGCATTGATCACAAGAAGCAAGAGTTTTCAAGAATCACCACAGACATTCTGGGTTAAGCCTTCAACATCAGAAGCTCGGTATTATCTATAGCTGAATATAAAACTGCTGCCACATTTTTGCCAGCTATACATTTCTATAAAGCCAAATCAGTGTTCTGAAAGGCACCTTTGATTGCACCCAGTTTCTCACACAGACTGTTTTCAATTTTATTAGCTTTTAGTCGATTTCCATGTTTTGTAGCCCAGTTATCAACAGCACCTGATTAAGATACAATGGGGAAACACTGAGTACTGTTTATATGACATTCAAACAATTAAATCACTCTGTGAACTCAGGGGCCAACATTAGCAACTCCAAAAGAGAACTGGGAAAAAAGATTAGAGATGAGCACACTTCAGCATTAAAAAAACAAATAACAACCACACAAAAAGACCTGACAACAACAATAGCAGAGAGCAACAGGGTGACATCATGAAATCTTCCATTTTATTTGATTTCCTCTAAAGCTATAAAAAACCCTTCCATATAAAGAATATCAATGTGATGCTTATCACAAGTATCAGTCCTCTTATATTAGTGTTCATATTCTTTGAATGCTCTTCATATGAAGGTCCCCAAATGCTTTACAAACATTTTTAATTTACCTCACAGAAAGTAAGACACAGCTTTGAACTCTCGGAAAACGTCCTCTGTGCTTTCATGGTGGCCACCATCTACTAGATAAGCCAGGCTTTCATCACCAGTAACATGTCAATCGGAGCAACTGAGAGCCGACGGCAGATAAACATGACATTCAAAGGCTTGCTGAGTCTGGTTTGGTTTTGCTTTTTGGGTGGTTTTTTTTTTCTTTACAGTGTTCTTTTTGTTTTGCAGTTCTACATACTCTTCAACTAATCTCTAACACACAGATCTCCAGTTATACATTTCTGCACTTCTCAACTTCTAAAGACTTCTCTTCCAATTTAATGGTTATACCATGACTTATTGATCTATTTACTGCATTTCTGTGCCTGGGCATGGCTCAGTTTGATTCAAAGTCTGCTATTCATACAAAGCAACGCAGTTTGAACTAATTTGGTTTGATGACCACATTATACAGCTTACACAGGGAAAGTGATTACTGACTGACAAATGACATAATTCAGCCATCCAACATGAGCTGTATGAAGAGTTCTTGAAGAGGAAAACAAAGGAGTTAGGGGAAGAAGAACCAGGAGTGGGCAAAAGTGGTTTGGTTAAGCTACAGCCACATCAATCATTTCCATTCTGAAACAAGCTAACAGCTAGAACATTAATACTTATCAAAGAAATAGGGAAAAAAACCATCACTCATTAGCAAATAAAGGTGTTGCAAAGCATTAAATAATTCCCACTAGCTGACAAGGGGGCTGTGATTTATAATACTGTGTATTGATATATCACATCCTATAATTAGTAAAAGTGAGAATGGTTCTGCTTACAGCATTATTTTGATCAGAGCCTTGAAAAATACTGTTGAATAACAAACACCAGGCACAACAACAGAAAAACACCAAATCATGCTCTCAGGCTACTTCATGTTTGAAAGGAAGTATACTAACAAAACCCAGTGCAAAAGGCAAATTGGGTTTGGACACACATAACTATTTCACAACAGTATCCCAGTGTGATCTACTGCTATTACAACTCTGGGAAGATCACAGATATAAAACAGTCAAACTACTAAATAAACAAGCTGGAATCAAAGGCTAACTATTTCTCATTTTTTCAAGCAACAAGTTGTTCATCACTTTTCTCTTCCTCAAGTAACAAACTAACATCAGTCTACTAAAATGTCAAAGAAATTCAACTAATTTGCAAACTGGCAAAGGCAGCACATGGCAAATTCACACCTGCCACAGCATCTTTACAGTAGTGTAAAGAAAAAAGAAATTGGTCATTTTCATTTCCTTTTGTTCCAGTTATTAAGTGTCAAAAACACTTTCATATTTATATATGTAACAATAAAATAGTTAAGACAGCCCTGGGTTGCACTTTTGCTCAAAACCAGCATAGGAATCAAAAAGAAATACAATAGTCCAAGAGCTGAAGATTCCAGGAACTGCCAGCTGAGAAGAGACGATGCACCCTCCAAAAAGAAGACTCACAACCGATGTTATCCACCCTCAGTGTTCCCCCATGATCCTTTAGGTATCCAACACACAGTAGCCAGTGATTCTGCCTTTACTGTTGATTTTATTATCGGCTTCCCTATTTTCATTATGGTTTTCAACATTTTACTCTCTCACTATATATATTTATTTTTTAAACTACTATTGTATAGCTTAAAGACCTTCAGAAAAATGTCATATCCCACCTTTTTCCTTCTCCAGTCAAGTATACGTAGGCTATTGTAATTCCTGACCAACCATCCACTCTCTTACATTTTGGTACAAGCATTTTTATCCTCGTCATAGCTTTTCCAGTGCTTTTTCCCACCTCACTGTAGTATCAAGTATAATTTCCACACTTCCTTAATTTACCACCCCTGCCATAGCCAGGCACTAAAAGTCAACCCTGCAATAATAAAAGTCAATATTCTCCAGGCAGACAACTGAGCAATAATTAATAACTACAGCAGTTGGAAGCAAAGAGGTAACCACCTGTTTTCCTAGTCAAATTAAAGAAAAAAAAGAACATTCATGTAATTCTGAACAGCAAGGTCGTTCCACCAAACATTTGCCTAAAATTGCACAAAATTAAAAGCCCTTAAAGGGTATTTTTCCAGACTGTCAGGCAAACAACATTAGTCACTAGCTGTATAATACTTGGCACCTACAAAGCATTTCTGTCCAAAGAACCCAATGCACTTGAGACACATTTAGACTAGAAACCCTCCCAAGAAGTAGGTTAAGCATTATCATCCTATTTTATCCATAAGAAAAATGAGTCACAGAAAAGAAATCACGGATCCTGTTCAAGGTTACAACAAAAATTAATACGAAAAGCAAGAATAGAATCCAAGTGGCCCAGCTCCTATTTTGTGCCAGAAAACCCCAGTTTATGTATTGTTCACTTTTCTGCTGACAGTAATATAAACACCTATGCCTTGTCTGCCCAGAAAAGGAGCCCACAGCCAGCAATTCCCAAGAATCTTTTCACTCCACCTTCTTCTATGAAGCACTGATTCTGCTCTTACAAAGCAGACTAAAATGTGCTTGTCAGAGCGCAATAGAGACATCCTTGGAGGGACTTGTGACTTTGCTTCAACACAATCCTTACTTTATTTTTTTCATTTGTTCCCTTTTGTGAGCAAACCAAGGGATTTTGGTCACTTCAAATCTTTTCCTTAAGTAACTTCTTTACAGCTTGTGCTCACTGAGAACACCAGTACATCCAGCTGCACCACTAACCTGCTCACTCTCACTCCAGCAAGCACAGGTGATCTTGAAAAGCTGCCTTCAGAAATACTAGGCAAGCAGATAGTCCAGTTACTATGATACAGTTTTCTTCAGTGCCATACATCTGTCAGTAATATTAGAGTACATCTGAATAGGAAATGTTTCCCAATTTGGGTTGATGAAATCTGAGCAGAATAAGCTGGATCTCCCGGCAACACTATGCCACAGTACAACACTGCATTTTTAACAGAAAAAGTCCTGAAAGGACAAAAAACTTGGCCATCTGCCTGAACTTCCGAAGAACTGCCAACACAATAATTCAGTTACACTGTCCATGGTAATGTAAAACTCCATTAAACTCAAAATCTTTGAGTGCATCCAAAATTTGGAACTAATGTTGCTTGGAATGAGCACTTTGTTTTAAAATCAACAACAACAGCAGCAAAAAAAAAATCATTTCAATAGCGCTCCTTTACTATTACAGTTAACATTTAATGTCATTTATCGTCATTAAGCTCAATATTTGTGTCTAATCAATACTAAGCTACCAAGGACAGTTGTAACAAGTCTGGACTTCCTCTACAGGCTCCATTGATTTCTTTTTTTTTGAGTCCTATGACAAACACAATTTACACAAATAATTTATCAGGGAACATATGAAAATAATTTAATAAAAAGAAACTATATATTCCTTTCCTCTTCTGTCATGTGGCAGAAAATAATTTTAATTCATTAATGGTAATCTCCAGAGTTTCATTTTAAATTTATGTAAAAACAAGAGGAAGATATGAAGTAACAAATTTAAACCCAAAGATTTTTTTTTAGTGTATTTCAACATGAAGGTAACAGTCTTTTTTCATTATGCATTTGCCAACATATTACTTCTAAATAAAAATTACAAGTCCTGTCCAGCTTTATTCACTTGGAATATACAGAATACACTGATGCAAGAGTCTATGATCTTTTCACAGATACGTAAATGAAATAATTTGATCTAAACTCTACTTATTAAAAAAAAAAAAGAGAGAGAAAATCCCTTCATCAGTATTTCAGTCTAGTAACTGACTTTTTAAAATTCCTTTCACTTAAACTTACAGCTGATACATTCTCCCTTGTGGTAGCTCTCCTTGAATTCCAATACAATGCAAGAAGCAAGCAACTGGTAATGAGAGGTAAGGTGGTAGCACTCTGCAGATATGGTCCTGACTGTTCCAAGCAGGATCAGGCCACACACATACAAACCAGAAACCTTTCCCACTACTACTGTTAAGATTTCAGCTGCTCAGACACAATTATATTACAAAAACATTCAACAGCTAAGATGTACACAACTACCAAAACCAGAATTCAAATACAATTCCTAAATAGAGACAGTGCACATGAAAAAAAACAAATTCACACAGATTTACACAAAATTCCTAACTTAGCAGTAATACTTTTTCTGCATTACCCATAGAGAGTAATAGCTCATTTTTATCTTCTCTAACATTATACCTTCAGTATTACATTAGAGGGCACATATGGATCCTTCTGGGAAACAGTACTTCAACGGTAATGAAGAAAAAATCTTTACTTAAATAACATTGAAGAGGAGAGGGGAAACAAATCTTATAAGTTAGACCTAAATACTGTTCCATTGCTACTACATGCCTCCATGCACCCCACAGTCAGCAAAGTAATTTAGTTGTATAAGTTCTACTGATACTTGAAAGAAGCTAAAGCAAAGAAGAAAAAAACCACTTAGCTCTTGCTTGCAGTAAGATAAACTTCCTGTATTTTTCGGCTATAGCTTGCAAGCTCTGTTAAACACCTGGAAAAGTATAGTTCTTTTGCAGCTGGATGTGTATGTAATTAATGCATGTGGCAAGCTGTGTGTTCCCAAACAGCTGCTGCCATTAAAACAGACAACTTTACCATCTGCAAAACTATTGGGTAAACTACAGTAAGTAAATAGCAAGATGACAGGTGCTAATAAATAACAAGCACTGCCAAGATAACACACTTCTGTAAGGAAAGTTCTAATTTTTCCCACTGTACTTTTCTACACCCCTGGAACAGGCAAATTTAAGAAACAGAGGAATCAATGTTGTGACTCACAGGAACAGTGAAATAAGCTTCAGGGCTAGTATCCCCAAAAATCACAATCACATACAACCCACTTCTACTGCACTAAAACAAAGAGTTTGGTCAGTAAATTTGCACTTGCATCTAAAAGTGAATCTTCCCACGATACAGAACCAGCTTCACCTATGAGTACTAATTGTGCTAAATCAAACTAATTGAAAAGCACCAGGCAAGTCTAATCTCCTGTATTAACATTCACATCCTAAACACAGAAATTTTTATTTATGTGATGATCTTCATTACACTGTACACCCCATATTGCTACTTCCCCCAAAAAGCTTATCTGTGCATCCAAAGAACAGATCAAATTTGGGCATTTGCTTGATGCAGCATCAAAACAAAGCTGCAAATATAAAGAAATAACTGCTCTAACATCCAATGACTCATGAGCCACGAGGAACAATTAAATTCCAGCTGAGGCTGTATTAATTAGAGAAAAAAAATCCAAGCTATTACTTGTGCAACAAGTTTTGCCAGAAAAAGTAAGAGTCATAAAGGTAGATATTACCTACCTCCAAGCATACAGAAATGTTTAAGTTTCAGGTACATTCATACACTGAAATATAATCTATTTGGTAGCACTCTGCTTTAAAAAACTTCATGTAGTTTACGGTATTTGGAAGGCTACTGTCACTATAGTCTCCAAACTCTAGCTTTCTTTCCCCGAGCAGAAATACTGATACAGGTGGACCAATAAAAAAAAATCTCAGCTTTTAGACAGACTGTTATAAAGGATAATTTTTGATATGCTAGGGTTTCTTTTCATTTGGCATTTTGGTGGTTTCATAGAATCATAGAATGGTAGGGTTGGAAGGGACCTCTAGCGATCATCCAGTCCAACCCCCCTGCAGAAGCAGGTTCACCTAGATCAGGTCACATAGGAACACATCCAGAAGGGTCTTGAAGACCTCCAAGGAAGGGGCCTCCACAATCCTTCTGGGCAGCCTGTTCCACTGCTCCGGGTTTTTTAAGATTATTTCAGACTTCTAATATTTATTTGAATTTTAGATAAAAAACACTGCAGAAAAGCTTTAAAAAAAATATAAAGTACTATGTATAGTCCTCTGATATTTTGAACAGTAATTTGCTTCTCATGAGATAGCCCAGTAATTACTACCAACCTTATTTGTCACTGTTCTACAAGCTATTGCTACCACTCTCTCCACGTTTTAAAAATAAACAGAACACATCAAAACACAAAACACAAAGCCTGGGTACTCCTCTTCCTCGTGTTTCATGAATGTCCTTTTGAAACTGCACCATAGCGTCAAAATTCTACTCTGTCTATCCTCCCCTGTCAGCCATGTGGCTACTCATGCCATCAGTAATGCATGAAGAATCAGAGATAGGAAAATGCCCATATCTCAGCTCATCAAAAATACAAGCAAGCAAGCTACAAAGGGGTCACAAATTAAAAATTAAATGCAGACAGACATAAAGTGTATTGACACATCAACACATCTAAATCCCTTCTTCAAAGCAACAGAAAACATCAGACACACATCATAAGAAAAGAAAGCCACCAAAAGACATGACAAAATAACACTTATTCAAGAAGTGACTAGGGTCTTTGCTGCTAACGGTAAATCCAGCAGGTAACGCTCTCACAGAGGCAAAACATCTGTTGTTACAAACAGGGGCAACTTATTCATTACTGCTGGTTACTGCAAAGCCTTGAAAGGAGCCTAGTAAAGTTCAGAATAGTAATTAGGTAGAAAGCAGCTATTTAAATACAACTTAAAACACTATCTTTTATTTTAGCTGTAAAACAGAGGTAAAAGGAAACAGTTGTAAGAGGAAACAAAAAGTGGTGGTTTGCTCTTGGAACGTTTAACTGTGTGTACAGGATACTAAAACACTCTGAAATCAAAACCCAGTGTTACAAAAAAAATGTTCTTCAAAGCTCTGTAGGACTCTGGTTTAGTAAAAAACTCCATTAGAATTACTGTGTCAAAGCTATTTCGTTATCAACTGAATTTACTCTGATAATGACCTACAGAAGTAATTAGATCACTGAAGACGTAACTGCATTACAAGTTTAGAAGTTTTCATGTATAAATGTTGGATGTCCTTTTCTTAAAGTAGCAAATCAGTGTTTCTTCAGTGCCAATAATCTGCTGCTCACAGCAAGAAACACAAGCAAACACAAAACATTTTCTCAATAAACCTCTACTTAAAAATCCTTCCTATCCTCCCTTTTCCAACCATATCAGATTTCTATCAATGCTGAATTCTAGTGATTTTAGAAGACATTAACACACATTTGTATTTGGAAAGTGACTGTAGAAACACTATTGTAGTATTCCGTTTCAAAATTGAACATTAGATCGGTTACCTTCACACAACAAAAATTTGCCTGTGAAGTATTTGTTTAGTCTGAAAGTCCTCTTTGCTCAGGCATTGCAATAAATAATTTTGAGCAGAATAGTTCCTTTTAATGCCCTAAATATTTTTAGACTTATTATTCTTGCTTACTCCTGCTGTCTTGTAGAAGGTTATTAAAAGCTACAACTCTAGAATCTCTCATTAGTAATAATTATCATAACAAAAATGAATCCAACTTTTACCTTATGCAACAGCTTGCTAGTATTTCAAACACAATTTTAAGAAAGCTTTAAATAATTGTTCATTTAAATATTTCTATGAAAAGTAATAAGTATACTCAAAAAATTCAGGATGGAACAGGCAACCTGAAACATAACAGTGTTCAGACAGAGAGCAGTAATAATTGCAATAATGTTTACTTATTTAATAAAATCAGATGGGAGGAAAGGAGTACTGTCAGCCCACAACCAGAGTACATTCAGAGCAGAGAAGGAAACATATCTATCCAATTTTTGTCTCTAGATATGCTCAGCATACAGGTTTATGAGACTGAATTATGCTCCTAAGAAAGATGTTTCCTTCAACAGAAATTTTTTTAAATGTAAAAAATAGCATTAACATGATCTGCCTTTTTCTTTTTCACATGACTTAAAATTCAATGCAACATAAACAATCTGAAAACACTGCCAAAGCTGTTGATTACAAAGTTACTTCTGTGACCAGGTGTACATGCTTTTTAACAGCAGCAAGTAGAAAGGAAAGGCACCACAATTTCTGATGATGACAATTTCCTTGTATGTTTCTTTCCTAGAAATGTGTTTGAAGGTAATATAAGCTTTTCATTCTCTGCTCTGATATCCCACTGACTATAGTGTTTACTGCCAGAAGCAAGGACACAAAATGCTGAACAAATAAGGTGGAAAGTACTCTTCTGCTTGGGAGTTAACATCCTCTTTGAAAATCAAGGGCACGCCTCAATATCACAGCAGTCTCCTCTCAATTAAAACGCCATTTTTACCCTTGAAAGTATATTTAGGTATTTATTATGCCTCACAATGTCATAAAAAACTCAGCAATTCTGACAGTCTTAAACACTCAGAAGTCTATTGTATCACATATCAAACATTCTGCAGGAATACACAACCAAATTACGCTGATTTATTCTGTTACCTTATTTGACCATTTGTAGGCTTGAAGAAGTTGGCTGTAAAGAGGTGTTTTGTCCTGAACAGGATCTAAACTCAACAGTCCACTATTGTGCAGGGGATGGTTCTCGGATGGTTTGCCAACTAAGTTGCTCAGACGCTCCAGTTCACTGAAAGAAAACAGAATGGATGTTTTTTTTAAGTCACATATGCAAATACAAATACCTGAGACATACAGTCCTCCTGTAGAGACAGCAATCACACGTGAACTCCACTTTAATATTTAAGTGAGTTTTAAAATACTTCTCCAATTTGATAAAGAACATAACCACCCTCACTATCTAAACAGTTTCAGGTGGTCTGCTAGTTCTTAAGCTCAGTGCTGCTTAGGAGAGTAAGTACAAGTCAAAAGGTCTCTGCAGGACAACTTGGAAAGAGTCAAATTATTCCAGATCTTTATTCACAAGCACAACCCAGGGCATCTTCTGAGCAATGCAAGCCCTCAAAAATAACAACTTCTGACTTTAGCATTACATGCAGTACTGGAAGTATTTGTTAACCATCAAGCAGGCTAAGTTAAAGCACTAGAAAGTAACATTGTCCTCATATAAAGAAGAATTGTCGTTAGTTGTAAACCTGGAGATGGCCCAGCAAAATTCACGATTACTTTAAAGCAAGTAAACACATTCCAAGTGCCCAGGGCATGAAAGCATCTTCTGCTTTCCATGAGCAATTTGTATGTTTGTAGACGTGCACAAAATATGCAACTAAAGCCTAACAAGCACGATGAAAAAAAAAAATCTCACTGTGAAATGATCTATTATTGCTTCATATCTCATTTGTCAAACACTACATTTAATAATAGCAGAAGTTAGGTAAGCTCTAAAACTTGCATTAATCAACTGCAGAAGAAACACTGTCTACTTGGCACAGACATAAAATGCAGTTTTTCCAAGTGATAGGGCTAGTCAAGTGCCTTTCCTTTTGACTACTGGATGTTACATCCTACCCAGTAACTCAGAACCACCACTAAATTAAAAGGATTCAGACCCTTCAAAAGGTAACTTCTGAAAGCCTCTGTAAAGAAAAATCCCAACTATCACAATTTGCATTTAATGAAGGTTACAAACGTCAGCAATCAGAGAACTGGCAGTTTAGAGACTTCCACACTTTACTAACACAAGATTCTCCTTTATTAATCGTTGTTCCTCCAAGTTTCCATGGCCAACATTCTTTCTAAGCCACTGGTGTTGTTAGTACTCACGAACGTGCTTACTATTTCTTGACAAAAGAATACAATGAAAATCAGTGTGACCAGACAAATAACTACAGGTCTGTTGAACAGGGATGGCAGTCAATACTTTCATGACATGAGCCTAAGTCCACTGATAATGTTGACTTCATCACATCTTGGAGTATTCCCTTGCTAGTTCAGATCTCTACTTCCTAAACACATAGTAGACTGAGTAACACTTAGATGCTATATAATTTACAATATTTTAGGGCAATTATGTTTTAAAAAAAATACAAGTTATACATACTCCAAAATACTTTTTTAAAGTTATCATGCAAGGAATCAGGAAATAAATGGTCACCAAAACATTGATCAGCGTATCGACTAATGGTGTGGAAGAGATGGTGAAAAATGAACTGGTGAAGTTTGGTGATGAAGCAAGCCACACTCCAGTATGGTAGAGAGGACAGGGATTGACTGCAAAGAACAGTATGAAAAATTCAAAGCACTGAAATACTGAAGGACAAACTGCAAAGTAGAGGAGTGTAAATTACCGCAGGCAAAACAAGGTAGGTATGAGAGAACTGCTATCTATTATTGTTTGGGAAACAAGATTTTGAGGTTATACTCAATAATTCTTTGAAAAGCTACCAAGCAAGACAAGAAGGATGACCAAAGAAATGGCACAGCTTCCACCCAGGGAACCACAAAGCCTTTTCAACTTGAAAACAATAAAGAAAAAGAGATGCAACAGAAGTCTACAAAGCTATGTACAACATAGAAATGAAGAACTACACAACAAATTGTATCACTACAATCGAAACTAAAAATCAGCAAGGTCTATCAGCCAGCAAGAACCAACTTCTTGTACACAAGACCACGAATACTAAATCTCTGGAGTCCAGAAGCTGTGCAGGGAAGGGGCTGCTATGTGCTTGCCCTGTCCTCGGACAGCACTGGTGGCTGCCAGCAGGACAGAGGTGAAGCCAGCAGTCCTCTGACTGGATGCACGTGGCCCATCAGCCTCAACGGTTTATCTCTATTTACATGAAACACACCTGCTGTTACTGATCAGCTATACTTACCTCTACTACCTTTCCAGCTTTACAAGTTTGGATAATAAGATGCTCATTCTTGAGCCACCTGGATGCTACCGATAAGTCAGAGCCTAAGTGCTTTTTAACAATAAAACCTGCAAACACCGATCTCTGCAACCGCGAGCAACCACCTTGTCAATGCAACCCCACCGACACCTCCGTTTTACAAAGCAAGAACGAAAACCAGGTAAACAGTGTGAGCAGCATCCACTCCATTCGGAGACCCTGGAACGAAACACCACGAAGACGTAAAACACACGGGGCAGGAGGGAATGAAGTGGAGCGTTTTCGCCTGTATTTGCCTAAAACTTTCTCGGTAGGAACGGCACGGCCGGGTCCCCTCGAGACGACGGGCCCTGGGGGAAGACCCCTGGACCCCGCTCCCTCCCGAGGCCCGGCTGTACCCCAGGCTGTGGGGGGGACACGAGCCCCCTCGGGGCTGACTGCTCACCCCAGATCGCGGCTGACGGAGTGCAGACTCTCCTGGAAAGCAGCCACAAAGCCCTTCTCGCGGCCTTCCAACGTCTCCTTGTTCCGCATCCCATCCTTTAAGCAGTCAAAGACCCGCGTCACGCTAGAGCGCAGCGCCTGGATAGCGGCGATGGCCTGGGAGAAGGCCTCCAGGTTCACCCCGGGGCTCAGCACGCCCTCCGCCATCTTGGCGGGCCGGGCCCGGCCTGGCCTCTCCCCCGCCGGCCCTTACAGCGCGACGAAGCCGCGGCGGCCCGGGGCATGCTNGGGCGGGGCGCGGGGGCGGGGCCGGGCAGGAAGCGGCGCTTCCCTCAGGTGCTGCTCTGGGAGTGAGGGGGAGGCGGCTGACCGCCAGAAATAGTCACTTTTAAGTCTTTTATCGCCTGTTTAACCTCAGGCATTTCTTTGGCAAAGGCGGGTCAGTGACAGGAGCGACTGAGGGGATGTGTGCCTGGCCCCGAGGCCCCAGGGCAAAAAAAAAAAAAAACCCAAAATAAGCACTGGCATGAGCATCTCTTTCTTTCCTCAGAAATAAAGTGGGTTTTTTTCCAGTCAAATGCCCACATTTCTTACATTTTCCTGTGCAGTGCATCGTTCTCGGGTCTCTATATAGGGTATATTCCCTCCTCTGGGTGTTGTGTAGATCNTCGCGGCCTTCCAACGTCTCCTTGTTCCGCATCCCATCCTTTAAGCAGTCAAAGACCCGCGTCACGCTAGAGCGCAGCGCCTGGATAGCGGCGATGGCCTGGGAGAAGGCCTCCAGGTTCACCCCGGGGCTCAGCACGCCCTCCGCCATCTTGGCGGGCCGGGCCCGGCCTGGCCTCTCCCCCGCCGGCCCTTACAGCGCGACGAAGCCGCGGCGGCCCGGGGCATGCTGGGAAATGTANACTGGCATGAGCATCTCTTTCTTTCCTCAGAAATAAAGTGGGTTTTTTTCCAGTCAAATGCCCACATTTCTTACATTTTCCTGTGCAGTGCATCGTTCTCGGGTCTCTATATAGGGTATATTCCCTCCTCTGGGTGTTGTGTAGATCTGCAGCATGGATTTTTCAGGCATAAACCATTCAGAAATAAAACCATTAAAAGCCAGAAATAAAACCATTTAAAATAGGAAGCAAGAGCCCCTGTCCTGCTCCAACGACTGTGCTGAGGTTGGAGCAAACAAGAATATTTCTCTATGCCTTAACAGTTATGGACAGATGGAAGGTTTGATGGTTGTGCCCAGTGATAAAATTCATGGCTCGGTTTGAAATCAACAGGAGGAGGACCTGGTCTTCATTATCGAATGTTTGCAAAGCACTGCAAACTTTGAGAGTGCTGTCATAGCACTAAGTAGTACTAGTTTGATTTTGTAGGAGCTGCTTATGTTTCTGATGTCATCACCAGCTCTTTTCATCCTTAAGAGTGCAGCTAAAATAAATGAAGCACTGTGCAGGTCAATAGTTGCTCCAGACAGAGTAAATTGCAGCACAGGGCTAGGTTTTTTTGTTTTCTCAACTTCTAAAGCAAATAACAACCTCTTTAATATGGGTATTAATTAAATTCAGTAAGCACAATCCACACAGATCCTTTAGTCAGGAGTGCTGGGTGGTTTTTTTTTTTCAGATGTAAAATGGAAATGGATATGAAAAGGACTGCCAGATGTGTCAGTGGCGAAGTGAAGCGAGGCTTTGCCCTCCACTCAGTGACACTTTCCTGTCTATCATGCGACGGATCCTGAAAATTGCATCCAATCAATTAAATGTTCTCAGACAACATGTGAGGTATTGGTAACTGAAACCCTATTACTTTGCATGAAGAATGAGAAAATTAAAAGGCTGTGGTTCGACTTCTCCTGCTTAGTAATGCTGTTGTATCTGAGCACAAAGGTAAAGCAAAGCTGGAAGTAAAAGAGTGTGAAGCAATGTAGTTCATCCCACATAAACAGTGAAATATATAGCAGTATGCTTCAAAGAATCAGCAATGGACTGAGCACACTCAGTAAGGTAAATAGAAATAAGATGGGAATAGTTCTTTGTGTGAAACAGCTCTGAATCAAAGAATGGCAGCCAGAGGCAGAAAGGACAGGACTATCTCAGCCAGACTGGCACCTTATGGATGTATAATATCAGTTGTTTATGGGTCTATAATATTAGTTATGTGAGACATAAAATACCTTTCTTTGAACTATAATAGATTGGTCAAGAAAGTACAGGGTTATTATAAGGGAATACTTGTAGGCTGAAAGATCATTCCTGCATGGCATTATTCGTTTTTCCTCTCAATGCAAAGTTCAGATGTACATTGCAGATGTCTTTTATTTTATATGTTAACCCTTGGAAATGGACAATTATTTCCCATTTCTTCCCCTCTGATGTAAGATGTTTTGTTTTTAAACATCTATTTCAGCTGTTAAGGTCGCAGTTATTTTAACTGTCTCCAAGGTGCCTGTCATTGGGATGCCCAAGTGCCAGGATTTCTGATTTTACATCCTGCCTGGAACAGTAAGAGGGCTCGATGGTTGTTTTACTATTTTTAAACTATAATGACAAAGCAGTGGCCTGAAAACAAGCCCATAAATGTATAAGGAATCATTTGGAACTTGCTGCTAAAGAACAAAAAGCACAGCATAGCTCTGGCTTTAGAAACTTAAAGGAGAGCGTTCACATTTTCTTGCTCCAGGGATCCGGTTTTCCTTGCATAAATGAGGAGACAAGTTCTCCTGAACACACAACGGGCAATTCAGAGCACCGAGAACTCCGTTTGCTCTGTGTGCAGTTAAGGCAGACTCTGCTTCAACACCTAAAGATAATGGCTAAAGAAGAGAGTGGGAGTTCCTGTTCCTCTTATTACTCCTCCTCCTGTTTTGCCACATCTAGAAGGGAAAGACTGCATCATCTGGTGTGCTCATTTGTAGGGCATTGCCTTGCCTAAGTTGCTCACTGCTTTCTTCGAAGCAATATTCCTTAAATGGCAGCTTGCCCAAGCTAAGGCAGGATGCTAATTTTGTCTTCATTATAGGTATGTTGTAAGTGGGTATTATGGATATAAAATATACAAATCCAGCATGTCTCCAAGGTATCAATAAAAATCTTTTTGCTTTAAAATCACTGGTAAAACATGAAAGTGAGAATCCAGCTGATGTTTAAAACATTCCAAAATCTTACTATCTGACAGCTGTTGAGTGGGCTCCTGCAAAATTATTTGGGTGGCCCAATATGGACACATTTCCACATCTGAGCAAGAACCAAAACTGACAACTTTTATCCTCCACACCAGGACCTAATGCTCTCTCCTCCAAAAAAAAAGATCCCTTTTAAAGCTTATGGGTTACATCCGCACTGCACACCACAGCGTCAGGTACAGAGATGCAAACAGCAACCGCACTCCTGGAAGCAGCTTGCTCTGTTATTTCAGCGTTCTGACCAGACTAATAAACATTGCCTCTCAGCATTGCTAATTAGCTCTGGCAGACCACTGTGTTAACATGGTGATACTACAGCTAGCCCAGTTATCTCCACACGCTGCTGCATTGTGCCATGTAGATAGACTAAGAGATGGAATAGAGAAGACTGCAGTGAACTGCCAGGTTTGGATCTGTTCTGTGGCTAAAGAGAGAATTTCATTTTGGGTGCTGTCAGTCTCATAACGTACATAAGAGCTGAACTCACTTGGAGAGAAAGGAGGGGGGAAAAAAGTAACAATCCAACCTGGCATCACATGCAGCTTGATGAGAGCAGTATACTTCTCTTCTGAAGCAGAAACTTGACTGGGGAGCCTGTAATTAAGATGAACCTTTCACAGCAGAGTACATTATGGCAATATTACTCAAATTGCAGCTACTATGAACCAAGTGGGCTGTAATTAATCAGCGACAAAGAAAAGGGATGATTTCAGAATCCTCATAGAGGTACCGTAAACAATTTGTTAGGGAAGAAAATGCCCAATTAGAAATGCAATCTCATTTATGAGAAATTAATTTCCTTGTCAGGAGACAGAACTAACAGTGACTATTGGGTTTCATACCAAGTGCAGATAATCTCTCATGAAATATTTGGACAGGACTCAACATTTGGAATAAAGGACATCATAAGAACTTAACTTCCTCTGAGACAGATAAATGCTGATATGTATTCTGTGGCAAGCTGGACTGATATTCATCACCAGGGCCTCATCACTTCTTCATACTTCATTGACAGCACTTCAGATAAATATAATAAACTGATTTTCTTTTGTTGTTCAAATAATTATGATACTCGGTAGTGCAATCAGCAAGCTATTATTGCCACTTTTACATTCCTATTAATTTCTCTCAGGTTTTCAGTCTTCAGTTAGCCACAGAGTTTACTACCTGATGCATTGTTGAAACAAAAGAGAAGCTGGGGGGTTATCGACTCATGTTTGAGGCTTCTGCCAAGAAAAGGGAACACGTCCTGCCTCCTTTTAGACAAGGTTGGAATGGCAAGACATTTTCAGACATGGGAGAGCCTTGATCTTCAGTGCCCTTTCTTTCCTATTGTTCCCTGAATCAGAATCTCCTGCTATATCCAACAATAGTGAGTGAAAATCTTATCTGAACACTCCTGCCAGAAGAAACGGTGAAATAATGAACTGAGCTGACAATGATGTAGTCATCATCAGATTTCCTGTGGGATGAAGAGAGTTAGCTTAACATTGTTTCAGGCTCTCGAGCGACCTGGCTCACATTTTAAAGGAGCTTTCCCCTCATCATGGTGTATGGAAAACAGACATGGAGGCCTTCTAGTCCCCTTAGGGGCTCACTGTAACTGTAGGAACTACAATTCTCAAGTGGTTATTCAGATTCTTCTCCAGAGGGTTTTGCTTCAGGTTTAGGGTTATAAAGTGTCCGCATCACAACCATAAAATCCAGCACGTAACAGATTTGTCTGCAGAACCACTAAGGACTGATGGATGCTGACTCTTCGATTCCCTCTTGTCTGCTGAAACTGGCACCCCTGATATCAGGTTTAAGATAATTCAAAGAGATCTGCTGTTATGCTGCGCTGCTTCTGGAGTTTCGGTCTCTGGGGACGTCAACTTAACACGTTACCCCAGCACTGAATTTACATGAGAAGTATAAAGCAAAATACAAAAAGTAAACCCTACCCAGCAAAACTCCTGGTGTTATTTTATGCATGCGGAATTCTGTCCCAAAATATGTCAAATTTTACTTGCAAAAAGAAAAGGCTGCTGTTCTATTCTGTATGTGTGCAATCTGCAGAGAAATATACTCAGCCACTTCTTGCCTTTAAACATTCAGTGATCAAGTGTGGAATCTGATGTAAAACCGAATGGGAAGAAAGCATCATTATTTAAAGGCTACATAACCGCTTAAAATTAGAGCTGTGAAGGCATCAAAAAATACCAGAAATCACAGATGGTTTGCAGATAAATTCACATTGCATTTAGTCCACTCAACATCTAAAAAAAAACCCCTTTGCTTTTGCCTTGCTTTTCAGTCTATCTGTTGATGCCTGCTCAAAAAACGTACTTTCTTCAAATTGGGCTTTGAGTCGTGTTCTGTTGCCCTATACATTCAGATCCTACTCACTTTGAAAAATCTCCACAAACACATGTATTTTTAAATGATGCAGTTAAAAATTAATACATTTTGAACATTTTCAAAATGACAGCTGAGCAGGTTAAGTAAGACATTAGTAGGGATGAAATAGGAGCAAGAGCAGACAAGTAGTTCTGCAATATGCAAGTGGCTGAGACAGAATGACCCAGTTGCTGCTTCTTGACTACATTGATGATTCTGCAGTATTAGAGTCAGTGAAACTCATTGTTTTCCCTATCCAAAGACTGCATAAATAAATTTGGTATATTCATGTATTCTGTAATTTAACTAGTTGAAGCCTATTTGCCTTTTTTAATGCCTGTGCTGTATATTCAACTGTTCTGTCTGCTCCCCTGGGTTTTCTCTCTGACACTGGTTTGCTCTGGGGAAAATTCCATCATGAAAGGCCAGGATTTGGCACAATCATTCCAGCCTTACTGCCTAGCAGCAGTCAGCAGAATTTGTTGAATATATAATGCTGGAACTCTACTCCTTACCAGTTTCTTGCAGAGGTAAGATTTTGCAGCAGGCAAAGGGAAGCTTGAAACATGATGGCTATTCAATATGTGGTTGAGCACATCCACCAGCTATTGCTCTTCATTGGACAGGCACATGAAAGTTTTAGATGGTAGTGTATCCGCTGTTATGACAGTAAATATGATGGAGTTCAGGGTACAATATATGGTACTTCTTCTTGCCAGGAGCAAACTCTAAGCTGCAGCTCGGAAAAGCAGAGGTTGCTTTTCCCCCGGCTCTTAAAAAACAAACCTGACACAGTAACAATCACTGAACTGAAAGTTCAAAGTGTCCTGAAGTTCTTGATTAGTGAATATTATTTGAGAAAACTGTAATCTCAAGACAATAACACCTCACATGAACCAGATTCAGACGTGATTTTGGCAATGTTCTTAACTTCATTCCTTCTAAATACAAATGCAGCATGCCAAGCAACCATCCTGCCCAGCTCCTGAGCTTAGCTTTTCCCACTCCACCAGACACTTGCCAAGAGTCATTTGCTCCAGTACTTCTCACAAAAGCCAAGCTACTTCTCATAGCTCTCCATCCTAATTAAGCTACTTGCTGGCTTTTATAATCACCTCTCCATAAACCAATCAATCTCAGCAGGATTTTTAACAGATGAAACTGGGCTGATCTTCCCTTAAAGCATCAGGCATCCTGAAATAACAAGGTCTCATTCTTTACTCTTTAGCTTTTCTTGCTTGCTTTCTTTCATTTCTTTTCCAGCTGCAAAAGAGAGGGGCCAACAACAAAAATAAATACAGTTAACTCCGCTTAAGGCTGAATAAGGGCATGGAAACATGCAGTTTTCCTGACAAGTCAAGCAGTTCTAGCAACTGCATAGATCAGTATTTTCTTTCAAGCTGTTTCACACTCAGTATTGTTCATCAGTCCATTAAGGAGACAGACAACCATGCTTTTTAACTGAAATCCAGACAAAACAAGCAGAATAAATCAAAGTTCTGCGATATTCAAAACTTCAGCATTTGAGAAATCCAGTACTTCAGCTTGACCTTTATTCAAGAAAGCATCTGAACCAAACTTTGAGTACATACAAAAGGACTTTAAAATCAATAAACCTCTCTACGGTCCTGCTGCCTGCTTCAAGACCCTATTTCTGAAATCCATAGGGCAGCTAATCTGAACTCAATTCACAGAGTCCATAAGCAGAGGAGCATTTCCTCTGGTGAGGGCTCCAGTTAGGAGGCACACATCCAAAAACTGCAGAGAGCATCCTAGAGTTACTGCAGCCCCCCACAGAGTAGCAGGACACAGCAGGACACAGCATTGCTCAAATTGCCACCAAACTGGATTTACCCAAAAACTTCTCCCAGAGACACTGCTATGGAAAATATCCTGCATAAGGAAACAAACAAACAGAAAGAATCAGCTTGGTGTTGTCAAAAGCATTCTACTGGGTTTCTTGCTGTCTCAAAATGTGTGATAAAAGGGACATCAATTCTTGGAGATAGTGGAGGCACCATATGATGTGGAAATAAATTGGCTTCAAATAAAAGACTACCTTCATTTTGTCAGGACAGAAACAGAAGCATATGCACCCACAGTGGGGCTGTGTTGTTATCAGCACCTCCAGCAAGTATCTGCCCAGTCTGGGTGTTGCTCCATCAAGACCAGCAGACCCAAAACCCACATGTGAGTGGTAGGTGCTGGCCTTCTGCCACACTGGCAATGCCAGCTAACAGCATCCATGGGATAGGAGGAACCAGAACCACATGTAGTGTGGTCAGCAGATACAGAACAGATTGGATTTTTTCCAAAGGCTATTATGTGAAAAAGATTCTGCTTTATACTTGGGCCAATATGGTCCAGTTAGCTCAGGGAAAGGTCAGTGATATTTTAAAGTAAAGAAAGGCCATCTCTGGCAGCTGTATCCAATTCAGAGAGATATATTATCCCCAAAGGAACATAAGAAAAAAAAAGTCCTTATTTATTTTATCTCTGCATATTCCACTTACAGTTACCCTGGTGCATTCATGATATAAAATTGTGCTATGATTTCAAGCAGAATCCAGCTCATCTTTCCTAAAATGCAACAGGGATTGTCTAAACAGACAATCACTTCCTGGAATTTGCAGGTCTACTTCCATACTTGAGTATTTAAGGTCTCCAAAATCACGTGGCATCCATCTTCCCTCTTAAAAAGAAAGAAAGATTTTCCTTCTAGCTAGAGATTATTTAGTGCTCTGTTATTGACACTGCTTCTATTGAAAGATTTAAAGATAAAAATGCAGTGTATTCAAGTAGCAATCATTTTTCATCGTCACTTAGTGACAGTACAGCCTGTAGTCAATTGCAGCAGATTTATCTTTTCTGCTATTGATTGTGTGTGGGGCTGAGCTGGTTGCAGGTACCTGGCTGAATCTCCTCTGGGCTGCTGCAAGAAAGGCAAAAGGAGTGGATGAAAGTGGTGCCAAGCAGTCTTGTTTTCATTTGAAAGCTGTTTAATTCTTTCTCTAGAAGTGGTGAGATATGCTGCCAGAAGATAATTTGTTTATGGACACAAGGCATTTCCTGACGGACAAAAGGAACAGCATATAAATACCATTTTCCTGTGCAGTTCAGTCTTCATGGTGTCAGAGAGAACTGAGTTCAAAACACTAGATGCAAATGGAAAGTTTGGTATTGGTGGGACAGATGTTTCATGAAAAGTAGAGGCTGCCAGTCAGGTCCCTAAAGCAAAGCTTCCATGACCTCCTGTGGTGAAGATGCTCTCTTGTACTCTCCTGAGGATTCCTATCACATCATGGAAAGATTCCTTCTGCTTTTTGAAGCCCACAGAGAATGGAAAGTATTATCCCGAGGGTTTGGAGCACTCCAACCTCCAATGCTCCATGAACAATTTCTATATGTAAGACACATTCTGGTCACCTTCTGAATGTAGAGTGAAGCTGAAGGGGAAAAGAAACCAAAACAAAACATTTAGCTGCAAGGTAGGATCTGCTTATTCTCAAACAGTACAACAATATTGGATCCCAGACTCTTGCTCAAACACATCTACTATTTTAAACAGAGCCAGACTTCTATCTTCGCGTAAGCCAAATCCATCGGTAAGTGCTGATACAGAGGCTGTGAATGTGATGTCTGAATAATGCTTGCGGGAATCCTTAAGAGACCAAGAAAGCTTTCTCTAGAAGCTGTCATGCACCTCCCTGATGGATCACAGCTCACAAACCATAAATGCATTTAAAGTGGGGAGCAGACAGGACCAGATCTTCAGCCTCCTACAGGAGTTGCTCTGTTAGGGAGCTAAAAGGTGCATTTGTGCTTGTTTCCCTTACCAGGTACTAGCTGAAATGTGATCCACACACCTTTCAGATTTCTATAAATCAAGTGTAAGTTTTAAACACAAGCTGGAAAAGAAGCATACAAAGAACTTCAGCAAATGACCAGACCACAGGGCCTCGGTGCTATTCGCAGCTTTCTCATCCAGCAAGGCCGTTTATCTGCAGTCCTCACTGTGACTTTGGGATGCTCCCTTTTTGGATACTGCCCATATGGATTAGAAGAGGGAAAAGCAAGCACTGGCCACTGCCTGGACAAGGAGATCTTTTCTGTTCTTTGTGCCCTCTGCTTTTACTTTCCACTCCTGCTGGGGAGACCCAGAAGATTAAATCATACAATAGCAAAAAGTTACGATCATTGTAACTGCAGGAACTACCTCAAGATAAAAATCACATACTTCATTCTATCAGCAATAACTTAACCAAGTCCAAGCAAGCTATATAAATAACACATATATGTACAGGTTCACCCCAAGCATGACCTTTACAATATTCCAGCCCTTCTCTACTTCCTTATTAATTATGTGCTTCTGAGTTTCATTTTCTCATCACTTTGATGAATGACATTCTTCTCCTACAGAGACCTAAGCTTTTTACACTCCTCTGCAGCTAGCTCTGACTCCCTTGTCATTTCCTGATCCAAATCCTTTTGATTAATCATTTCTTAACAGGTTTATCAATCTGCCCATACACAGGAACATACATGTTTGGCAGATATTTCCTCTATAACTTTCTCTGCTGCACTATTTTGAAGAACTGTTCCAAAATGTGCCAGCTAACTCTTGCTATTTGCAGACATGGGAGATGGGATTCTAAACCAGGAGGATTTGCCAAGGTAGCTATACGAGTATACTAGCAAGAGGATATTTCTCCTACTGTATAGCTCATTCCTGTTCTTCAAATAAACTGTACTAGTAGAACTTCCACTGTCTCAGCAGAAGGGTTTTGTTGATAGGACATTAGTAACACCTCTTGCATTGCAAACCAATATAGCGATGATAATGCAGCTTTCAACCAGGAGTAGTTGTTTCCTCCTCAGTATTCAAAGCTGCCAAAAAATACAATATCATCACTGTCTTAAAGAATAAAAAGTGGCTTAATTTTGTCTCTGAGAATAACCTGCGCTTTTGATCCATTCTGAATTCTTTTCCTTGCAAGGCTTTCCTGCACAGAGAACAGTGTTAAACAAATTAGCAAATTACTCTCTCTGCAAGAGCCGGGTCATGTTTCACCATTACAGAAGGAGCCTGATTTTGCTTGGGTGAAAATAAATCCACAATAGCACTGTTTGCTATCATTCATGTCTCAACATTTCCCCTTCAAAATAGTTTCATTTGGTTATATTTAATGCTTCAGCTTTGCCTCTTAAAATAATGTCAATAACTACAAATCTCACTAGTTTGTTTTAGGCGCTGTTCTCCTGGAGTGACGGGAGCACACACAGATTGAAATGTGGCTGAAAGATTGCTTAAAGACAGAAAAAACCCACATCTAAGCTTTGGCCAAAAAGAGAAAGAGGTGCTCTTTGGACACAATAGCAAGGAGGTACAAAAGATTCTCATGTTCATCATTTGCTTACAGCCCAGACAGGATTCTATGACAGCAAACCAAAGCGCTGCAGTATCGTGAGTTCATTGTGTAATATTTTGGCCCTTGTGGGATGTTATACTGCAATTTTGAAATGAAGGATCATTCTCTGAAGTCTGCAATCTGGTGCCCCTCTCTGGCTGTCATACCTGATTCTAGACAGAAGAAACCCAATAAAGCACATTGCTCAAACTCTATAGGATGTGTCAGTGAAAAAAATCATATTCACTTCATGTGTAAATAAAACTACACCGACCTAAAACACCTCAAGAAACTTCCTCTCCTTCCAATTATTAAAGCTTTTTCTGTGTCTATACCATGAGAATATTTTTGTAAGTTTTATGGACTCTGTCACTAACCTCCTCATTTTCTAATTCCTGAAAAATTACAGATTTTCTCTTGCCCATAGAACACAAAAGCAAAGCCCTTTACAAGCCAATTAGGAAAACAGTGTTTACAACGAGCTACCAAGGAAAACCCTCCCATTAAATTTTACAGCAATTTCCTTGTAAGAGTCCTTTCCACTGAGAACAGCTGGACTTAATTGCAAATGAGCTGAATGAGGGAAGTACGTCTGATTGCAGATGTAATAAAATTCATGCTTGACACCTTAATTTTTTTAATATATATTGGCCACCATCAAATCACTGCATTTGCTGGTTTGCAGGCTAAAGCTATCAAAGTTCTGGCAGGAGAATAGACAGGGAATGGAAAAGCTTGTGAAGTCCTTCAAAGCTTGGTGCTTAAGACACAGCTTTTTAATGCTATTGATCTCTAACAATCAATATTTTTTTCAATAAGAAAGTCTCATATTACCCCTTTTCCCAACCACCCTTCACAATGAACTTAGTTAGGATGAAAAAGCACTTAATGGCTTTCTTTTGAGGTCTATTTTTTTTTTTCCATGTTCATTGCAGTCTTTTCTTGCTGCCAAAGTTCAGCTCCCTTAGCCCTGCTGGCTGATACGATGTGGTTGTGGAGTGGTTGGCCAGATTTTCCTCAGCGTAACGACCTGCCATCGGGTTATAATTTGACCCAGAAAAGCTAATTCCTTTGAAATTAATGAAATTGCAACCACATCAACCTATTGCCTTTAAGTATATTTGCATAGAATCTACCATAAAAAGCAAAGGCTTGTGCTTCTTCCTGATTCCTGCTGTATTTCTGTGAATAACTTAGCTATCAACAAGCTTCATGACAAGGTTTTAAAGTACCTTTTTACCATTCAATTTGAACCAAAGCAGTCATTTCTGTTGGGAGTCTTACACAATGACTTTCAAAAAGCAGGGCTGGTCATCTCCTGTCGGCAAATGCAGTCCTTTTGCATCACAAGAATATGAAACTTTGCTTAGAGAGAGCACAGGGGGAGTAAGAACTGTGATTGCTGCCACCTGAGATTGCTTAAGAACTGAGTTTTCATTGCTGACTAATTGCAGGCAAATTGTTTCTGCTGGAAAGTATATTGAGTGCACAGTAGCAACAGTGTTTGCCTGTAGAGCAGCAAGTTTAACAAGGATGGAATAAACACTAAATGCTGCCTGAATCCTCCTGCAGTGTAAATATATGATCCCTTTCCCCTTCACCTTCTGATTTGAGAGAGTGGGATCATCATCCCATTCTTGCTGCTACTCCATTTTCTGCTGAAGGAAACACTGGGATACTCTTCCACTTCTCTCCTGTCTCCTAACCTAACAGGATTATTCCTGGACAGAAACACATGTTTCTGTGAAAGAAAAATAGTTCTCTTTCATTAATGTGTTGTGAGCTGAAACTAATGATCAGGGCTCATTACAAACAGAGGCTGCTTCTCCTTTCATTTATTTTGCAGAGTAACACTGTGTGTGGCATCCCAGCACATTAAAACTAACCTGCTGCTCCACTGGTACCTAGCACGATGCTAACAACAGCTTCTGATAAAGGATGTTGCAGAATCTATAACAAGCTTTGTTTTTTTTAAAGGCATAGCATTCACTGCTTACTTCTCTAAGTGGCTGTTTAACTAGGCCCACCAAACATCACAGATACACACACAAATGCATTTTAATCAACCACAAAATCACTCCTTAGCACAAGTAGCTATGCCCACAAGAGCACAGGTAAGGAGGCTAGTAAATATTTGATAAAGCATTGTTGCATGGGATAGTAAATATAAATATTTAGTATGATATTTATTTACATTTATATCCTATGTTTAGAATAATTATGTCCAAAGACAAGTATCGATTCAAATGTTTGGTCTAGTAATACTACTATAGTGCTTAGGTAAGATATTAAACACTGTCATGATGTAGGCAAGAAAATGAAAGGATTAGTTTTAAGAGATATATATACACAGAGGTATTTAGTTTTCTTTGGAGAGTAATTGCACTATGAGAAATAAATGCAATATGAATATCAGAATCTCTTTACAAGGTGGTATATATTGGGCTTTTAACATACAACTTGTCAGTCGGTAGGGAATGACCTTGGGGGGGTTGCATTACAAAATGCTGGACTGGCATGAGGGCAGATTTGCAACGAACATGGTATGAAGTGCAAATATCACTCCCCCAAGGCATAGCCCCAAGCACAGGCAGATTTCATGCCTTTCTTATAGAGCAAAATGGAGGGTTTGGTGATTCTTTAGAGAAATGCAGGTTGCAATCACTGCACAGATAAAAATTCCTTACCAAAAGCCCTGGGAATGCACTAACTCCCAAGCAAGGCTGCGACTCATGCTCTGTAAGGCTGTCTTTTGCCTCCATCCTGAAATAGAGGTGGCATACAGTTTGACACATTAATATTTATTACAGCTTGCAGTGCAGCAATAGTCCTATATCAGAGCTGACTCTATTACAGAAAAGACCTGCATTACAGCAAGAGCTGGCCCTTTCCAGGGATTTGGTTTTTCTTCCTGATAACACATTTTGGACTACAGAGTCTCTATGTACATTGAAAATTCCTTTTTGAGCTACATTGCATTTATGATGACAGAGAGCCTTTATCTCCAGCTGAGGGCCTTTTCAAAGAGTTCCTTGAGTTCTGATTTCTTTTTAATGAATTAAATGAGACATCTTGCAAAATAAGTGTCTGTATGTGTATGTGCAGGCTTGGCTACTGGTTAGTGCCATTGATTTTTGGGACCCCTGACCAAAGCCACAGTGTCAGCTTGACCGGAATATATTTGAGAAATCATCTTTGGAGGAACAGTAAAGCAGTAAAAAGCACTTAATGCCTAATTCAGGGGTTTGCATACAGCCCCTGTTACTCAGGACTGTTATCACAGTCCTGAGAAACAGGACTCCCATGATGACCTCAGTGAGATGTGGCATGGTAGTGGTTCCGCTCTTAATGGATAATTGTTGCCTGTTGAACAGAAAAACATTGTCACTATTAATATCTCCAACAGAAAGACCTATATGCAGTGTTGGAGTTTGTTGCTGCTTTTTTTTCTTACCATGCACTGTCTTTTTAGTGATATGCCTGCTGAATATTAACCACCCTAACGATCCCAGTGCAGCTCCATAGCACTGCTGCTTCCTTTAGCCCTAGCTGAAGTGATTTTTCTGCCTTTGTAGCAGTTTCAGTAGAAGGGCCAAGGACTGGCAGAACTACAGCAGCTGAGCAAACTTTCTCTTTTTCTCAGGCAACTCAAAGTCAGGCACCAATGCTGACACACTGAGTGGGAAGCTTTGGTTGCCATTTTACCTTATTAATACTAATTCTGTAGTACCTGTGTTCTCAGACCAGAGCTCTGCCATGCATCACACACACACTGGGCAAAGAGATGCTCAGCCTTCCTAGAGGTTATCTCAGAGTTTGACATGATCTCCTCTGGATGCAGTTGAGCTGGCTGACACAGTGATTGTGTTTGGAAGCCCATCCCTGCAGGAGGACATCGCTCTCCTTCCTGTCCACCAGCTTGCCTGGACTGCAAGTGAAGGGAGGGAAGGATGCTCTGTGTCATAAGGCCAGCATTTGTCTAGCAGGGCTGGGGGAGAGGCAGAGGGTGGTGCTGAGTGGGGGAATACCTCCAGCTGGAGTATGTGAGGGAGGCAGTGCAATACATAACAGAGAGGATACGAGGTGTGGTGGGAAGGAGCAGAATAGATCATGAGTGAGTAGGAGGGATTTGAAAGAGCACGAGGTGTTTTTGCAAACACTGGTGGAGGAGTTCCTTCATGGAGATATGCTGGGAAGTCAGAGAAGAGGTGCAAAGCAAGATAGGAAAACACTTCTACCAGCAGCTTCTGTAAGAGCATAGGAAGAGAAAGCTGTGTCAGTCAATGCCAAGACACAGGAATCCAGACCACAAGATTAAGCCTAGGCCTGAATTTTGCTATGTGAATAGATATCAAAGGCTGCATTTTAGAGATGCTATGCAGAAAAAAAATCCCCATACAATCAAAAACCATAGGTGAGGACAGGGTGGGTGATGCAGGATGGATGAGACACTGTGGCAGGCTAGAGTGAAAGATTGGCATGACTCTGAAATGCTGAATCCATAACTGTCCTTGTGGAGACAAGCAATGAGGAGGAGCTACTTTAGCCTGCTCATTTCCTGGCTGAGTTAGTTATTACCAGGTAGAGAATGAAACCGCATAACCTCCTGTCCTGAGAAGTAAGCAGATCTGGGAAGAGAAGAGGAAGGCTGAGCAAAAATGCATTGACACAGTGTCTGTAATCCAGCTGCTCAGACCCTAAGTGCACCTGGAAGAGTTAAGGAAAAGGAGAAGCAGGAGGAACTAACCATGTGCTGTCAGCATTTTACCCCTTCAAGTGCTGCTGTTCCGTCCTCCACACCCAACTGCTGCTGGCACTTGCTGTACCATCCAGGGCAACTAACCCACCTGAGTCTTTCCTAAAAAAGGGTCTCCACTCTCTCTCAGACTTGCCCCTACAGCCTCCCTCCAGGCACACTTCATTTTTCATTGACTGACTGGTAAGATTGTGCCTGACTTCATTCAGAGGCTTTTAAAACCTTAGTCTTTGCTATTAGTATTGATTAGCTTTGTCCTCTTAATGGGCTATTTTTTTTGTTGCCTCCTGGCTTGTTGCATCATCAGGTTATATATTACTCTTCAGGGTTCTTTGTATGGATTCATAAATGTGAATACAGTTGGGGACCAGCTCTGAGAAGAGATACTAATCTTCTGAACAAAACCCCTCACAAGCTATCTTTCAGTGTTTAGGAGACATTACACTATGAGAAAATGGATGAGCAATCTGGTCATTGCATTTATCTGGGGGAAAAAGCCACATAAACCCCTTAAAATTAAAAAAATAATCACCAAAGGGAAAAGGAAAAGAGAGGGGAGAGGGAGAGCAAGTTGCTCTTCCATAGGCAAGTATGAGTATTTAGTAACTCAGTGAGCCACTGCACCAGCTTCATCCCTGCAGTCATGAGTTCTCAGCTTAAAAAACACAAAAATAGTAATTAATAGATTGCACTTACATAGCATTTTTTTTCAGATTAACCTCTCCACTGAAAAGTTGACCTAAATCCAAAGGCAGTTGTTTCTGGAGTGGAAAATAGTGGGAGTTTAATAATGCATAGCAACCCCATGCAAGAACTCAAATCAGGAATATTATACAGGAATAAAAATGCAGGGGCAAGGTTCATAGGGAGAGAACTCAGCTGCTCTGGCTCGAATTGCTTCACAGTCCAGCTAATAACCTGCCTTACAAAGTTGTTGCTGAATTGTTAAAATATTACAAGTAGGTATTACAAGTACACTTCAGTTCCATCTCTCATCTCACAGCAAGCATCTCCCAGAGCATGGTGCCTCCAATCTAATACCACTGCATTAATCCAAGATTGATTCTAAGGAAACAGAGCTTCTGAGCCACCCAAACAATGTTTTGCAGCGTAGAAGGTTTCCACTGAGATCTGTCTTCAAGCCACTGACCCAGCCGTCCTGTTAGTTTGTGAGAGACCACATTGCAAAGTGATGCAGATGCAGCCCATTCATTTGATGGTCTGGGAATGCATATGTTGCACAGTTTACCTTGGATGTCAGAGAAGTACTGCAGGTAAGAGAACTGCCTCAAAACAGATGATAGCTATTGCTAGAAAATGCTAGTTGCCTTTTCTACTCCTCATTCAAAGTCTTCAGTCCTCAGAATGGTTTGGCATCAGTTAGTTGCCACAGGATGGGGATCAGGTGTCACTTTTAACCCTCTCCCTTGGGTGCTTGTGCCTAGGCTTTGACATTCAGTTACCTCTTTCACATCAGCTCACTGATACCCCATTACTACAGCACACATCTCAGTCCTTTTACTCCAGTGAAGATGTCCTGGGACATTTGAAGCAGGGGATGTTGCTCAAGTTCAGCTCATGAAGGAAGGAAAATATACCACAGAAGAGGCATTCACTCATTAGCTGATCCCAGGTATTCCTTGATTGGACTCTGCTTCCCTCAAAACTCTCTCTTGAGGGTTGAGCTCTAATCAAATTATTTTGCCTCTTGGCCAGTGAGGAATACCAGTAAATCTGAACTCCTGAAGGCTGATTGAAATTTGCCCACATGAAGCATATGATTTTTAAATACAAAGGAGAAAATGGATTTGCAAAGAAAGTTTCTCAGCTGGCAAAACAAGCTATTACAGAGAGCACAGCAAAAGGGAGCAAATAGTCTAGAGAATACTGCAACCCAGCTTTGAACACCAGGGGTTTGTCTGAGAAAAGCAGTTCCTTGTAATTTTACTGGAAAGGCATTTTACTCTGAACCTGAAATCTAGACACGCTGTTACTGACAGTCCACATCTAACTTTCAATAAATGATGAACCTTCATGTCCCATGAAATATGAAAGTAGAAAGCTGTATTCTATTATATTCAGCAAAGGTGCTTTTCCACCCCTCCCCCACCTTCTCCCCCTTTTGTTTAAATATATTCATTATCAAAGGTATAGTGCCGTGGAGAAGCAGAGGCAGTTGCTTGTATTGCTGTGCAAGGAATTTAAGCTACTTACTAAAGTTTTGTTGAACAGTGAGGCAGAGATGCGTAGCATGTGTTTCAAGACCCCCAATCCATCTATTCAGAGCTGACACTTAAGCTGTGAAGAGACATCGTTGTCAAACTACTTACATCTTGCATATACAATGAGACAGGCTCTTCATTTCTATCAGACTAGTCGCTAGCGAGTTAGGATTGAAAGCAGAAGGGCTCTAGACCTCTTATTTCAGACTCTTGTGGCTCCATGTGCAGAAATCACATTGGCAATAATGAAAGTTCAGCATTTGCATTGAATGCATAGTAGATGAGAGGACATGAAAATGTTTTGATGAAAAAGAACCTGGCTAGATACAATAACATTTCCATCCCGTGCATCAGAAACTGGGAGCATGCTGGCAGTTTAGGGGGGGGGTGTAAAGAAACCATACTAGTTTGGGATGTGGCTTATCCCCACATATCCTGTACATTTTGTCCTGTATATACCATACAGACCTATAATACAAAAGAGACAAAAAACACCCCAAATGCCTGATTTCTAAAAGTAAGAAGAACACGATTCAGTTCATGCCTCAGACACACACCCATGGTTTCATCCTATGATTCCTCTTTACCTTTTACACCTCCTACTTTCACTATTATTTTGCTAACACTTTTCTTAACTTCTCCCTGCCCTTTAGACACACTGCTTACTAGTCCATATACTATTTTCATGTTTAATACATGTGCTATCTGTACTATCTTCACACATGGTTTAAGAGCAACAAAAATTATTTGTCTTTTCAAAAACTAACAATGGTTCCTATGAACCAGATTTTGGTCTCTGCTGTTTTGTCAGGGAAGGGTGGCTCAAGTGCCTTCAGAAGCTTCTAACCGAGGAACTGAAGTAACCAGAAGCTGATACATAAGTTGAGAGGCAGCCAACTCCTAGGATTATGTATTTCAAAGGAAAGTGCAGACCCCAGTGATGCTCTTTGGTACCATAAGAGCTCCATCTTCAATGCAGTTTTTGTCCATCTCAATCTCATTGGCAGCCATATAATACAACATGAAAGATTTAAAAATTGATGTCAACAATTCATTTTCTCAAATTGCTTAATGTAACTTCATAATTTCCACATACCAACAGCTTGATTGTGCCTGCGAGAGTTCGCTAGTTAAGGAGTTCTCTCTGTAAGAAAAATCTCTGGGTAACATGGGCATCATCTGAACCAACTCATTCACTGCCAGAAATGCCAAGCTTTCTTAAAATAACAACAATCTAGGCAGCTTTTTGACAAATCAGTCTAACTTCAGCTCCTGTGAAAAAGGCTTTCTGGGGAAGAACTCACGAGTACAGCACCACTTTGTTTTAGAGCCAAGCAGGAGTTCAAGATTTCCCTCTGCCCCCACGCCTGCTTTTCCTCCACCGCGTTCACAGCAGCACCACACATCAGCTCAGCCTTACACAGCCTCCAAAGGCTACTTCAAGCAGCTGGAAATCTTTAGAGGTGCTTTATAAACACACCCACTCTCACAGCAGGTGCCACGTTCTATTCCACCAAGGATTTTTTCCTGCATCTGCTCCCCAGAGAAATGTGTGTGAGGCTGAAGGGCAGAGCTCTGAGAAGTCCTTGTGTTAAGTGACCTCAGCTGGTAGGATGTGGTCCCAGGTAATGCCTAATGGGTTTTGTATGACTCAGGTTTTTCTCCTTTGTCCTTCCCTCTCCTTCACCAGTGTGCATTTTGTTAGTTAGTGGTTATACAGCAACGGCTGCAAAGTACCATTTTAAGGCAAATTGTTCTTAATATCATTTTGCCAAATTGCCACAAACTATTGAACATTCTTCCAAGCAGCCTGGGCACTGCAACCTTCTAAAGCACAGCACGCATTTGTATCTTTGCTTGATTTTTTTTTGCTCCTATAGCAGTGGTGCAGAAGGATAAAAGTCAGGCTCCCTGCCTGCCTGCCTGCCAGCAGAGGGTGGTGATGCTGCCAGCTCAGCTTCAGCCAGCCCCGGCTCCCGCTCTCACCCTGCAAAAGTACCGGGGCGGGGGGGGGGGGAGAAAAAAATTGCTGTGGCGAGCAAAACTTGCACGATGTGGCAATTCAGTAGGTGACACATGGAAGCTAATGCTCCAGTGCGATACTAGAGGGCACTGTAAACCTGGCAGTTTTGGCTTCCGAGTGGGACACTGTAAGAATTGAAGTGTTTGCTATTTGCGGTCATTAAAGCTCTCTTGGTATTTGGGGCAAAATTAGTGCAAACCCCCGAGTCTGGACAAATTAATTTGTGGAATTACATTCTCCTTACTCGCCTCTCCCCACCCACNCTATCACTTAACAGTAATGTGTTTGTTAATTGGCAGCCAGACCACTGCCTGACTTAATTTAAAAGACCTGATGCTTTCCTTTCATTGTGGTTTCATCCTGTGCCTTACCTATATGCCAACATCATTTTTTCCTATATGCCTGCTTAAGGTTACACACCCATCAGAGAGCAGGAGAATCCCTACACTGCAATAAAGCAAAGTTACTTTAAAAGAGTCTTTTAAAACACACTGAAAACCAGGAATATGCTCTTCCAAATTAAACACTCCAGTCAATGTGCTCGATAGATCAGTGGGTTTCAGTATCTGTCTCCCCAGATATTCCTCACACATCCATCACTGTAATTTATAATTCAGTATTCAACTTAAATTAGTGAGATTTAAACTGAAACAACAACAGACTGACAAGAAAACAAGACTTCCCAATTTAAATGCAAAATGTTTACCCAATATGCAGAATCAAGCTCTCTGCTCTCACAATATCACCAGCACAAGAAATACACATAGAACCACAGGGAATAAAAGGAAAAGGGATCTTGAGAGGTCATCCAGTCCATCTCCTTCCCCCAGGGGAGGATCAACCCTACCTAAATCGGTCCTGACAGGAGTTTTTCTAACTTGTTCATCCCTGGAGGTTTTAAAGGAGATTCCACAGCCTCCACAGATGCTCTATTCTGAGTGTCAGCTATTACGGATGGAACATTTCCCCCAAAGTCTAACCCAAATTGCAACTGCTGCAGTTTAACCCCACTATGTCTGTCCAGCCCTAGTGGATGTGGGCAACAGTTTCTTTTGTAGCATCTTTTACATTTTGGGAGAGAATCACTATCATTTCAGCAGCCTTAAGTCACTGACCTCAGTTCTTTCCTTCTTCCTTCTCAGGAAGTTCATTTTCTAGAGCTCCGACCATTCCTTTCATTTTCTGCATTGTTCTGTAAGCCTGGTGACTAGAAGTGCTTCTCCCCAGCACTCAGTATGGATGGGAACAGTTTACCATACCACACTCCTGTTACAGACCACCGTGTCAGCTTTGCTTTTCTCATACCAAGGTACCACAGCAAGCCCAGGGTTCATTTCTGGCCCACAATATTACCCTTTTTCCTTAGGAATGCTGCCTACATGGCCATTTCCTAACAAACATTTTGGTAATTCTTGTACATTCTGCTTTGCTGTGGTCCTTTTGGAATGTCAGTCTCTTGTTTCAAGCCTGTTTCTTCAGTTTGTTAAGGTTTTTGAATCTTTCTCCTGTTCTCTGAGAGCACTTGCAGCCTCTCTCAGCTTATACAATCTCAGCAGATGCAATAAGTCTACTCCATATTCCATTACCCAACTCGCTAATGAAAATACTGAGTAATACCAGAGCCTGCCCAGATCCCTGCAGTGCCATACCCTAGCCACCCTTCCACTTTGACAGCCGATAGCTTTTCACTATGCTTTCCCAGCTAGTTTAGTACCTCACAGCATTTGTCCTCCACCATATTCCCCCACCTTGCTCCTGGGAATGCCATATGAAACAGTGTCAAAAGCCTTACTGCAGCCAAGATGTGTCACATCTCCAGCTTCTCCCCTCTCTGAGACCTGCTGCCCTGTCACAGGAAAATTAGATTGGTTTGACATGATTTATTCTTGAGGAAGCCACAGCATGTGGGGCTACTGTATACCTTATGCCAATGCCACGTCTTGCCTTTGGATCTAGAGAGCAAAATTCTGTCCCCATCAAAGTAAGGGACAAAACTCCCAGCATCCAAGAGCTTTACCATGGTCCAGATTCCACCCACCACACAGAAGCAGTGGCAATAGCATCACATCAGTGCTCACCTGGGTAAGCAGTGGTTGATTGATGCAGAACATAGTACAGGGGCTTTGAGCTTTGTGAACTCTGAGTTCCATCATGTTCCAAACGCATAGTCCCCTGCCTCTGCAAAACTGCATTATCTGGTGCTACATCATTTCATTAGTATCCTTAGTGCAACGGGCCAGGTTCAGTACAGGGGGAAGCAGGTGTAATTTACACGCCGAAGGAGCTGGAAGAAGGTGTAAATTGCTCAAGCACAGACTACCTAAGATTCACTTCAAATTCGCTCTGAATTTGGCACCAGATAGATACAAGATAATCAAGTTTTCCTTTTTGAGATCTTGTGTATTTAAAACCTGCTGTGTCTAATTTTTGCAGTCACAACAGCGCTCATTCATAAATACTCCTAACGCTCGATCCTATTGGTATGTACAGTGCAATGTTTGATTAATGGACTAGAACAATGGGATCAAGCATATTTGGGGCTCCAGAAGAGCACTTTGTACTGCCTAATATTTGATAAGATATTACAGATAGGCTTGTCTTCTGACTAGTGTGATTGCACTTGAATTCTGAGAAACTCAGATGCAGATCTTGGATAAGATCTGAATGTCAAGCGAGTCCTAATTACACAGCAGGCTGGACCAAACCTTGAGGTCTGCACATATCCAGTGCTGGATTCTTCACAGCTCAGATGCAAATGCTGTTCTTTAACCCTCTCTCCCAGGAATTCCTAACATATTCATCAACTTGTAGTACCTAAGAGCCGTGTCTGACCATATTTGGAAGACCTTCATTTGACTCCAGTAGGAGTTTAACAATATTAATAAGTAATATTAAACTGGATTCCTAATGGGGATGCTAGGACAATACCCTGTGATCACTGCATTAATCTGGTGCAATTGTGTTTATATCAGCCTTGCTCATACCATGTGTGCTTAGTGCCATCTTGGCATGAATATGAGATATGCAAATCTGGGGGATATACGTTAATAGTGGGTCCATCTGCTAGGAGCTTTTATTAAAGAGAAGTGTGAATGCAGTTGCCATGCAATACACTCTTACACACAAAGACCACGAGCTAGGAAAACAAGAGAAAACATCTCAAGCTTTTGCCTTATTGGTATTTCACATTCAGTGTTTCTGCAGCCCATCTTCTTTTTAATATAGAAATCCTCACAAAACCAAAATTTGAGTGGAAAAGCTCAACAGTTTAGCAAAGCCTGTACACACACACACACACACACACACACACACACAGAGCTCTTCCTCTCTGGTGACACACAGGATATTACTTTTCCACAGCATATGAAATTAATACCAGAAGCACAAGAAAAAGCATGTACATCCCAACCCTTAAAGCCTGATGTGGATCTCGCTTCTACTGCTTAAGATAGCTGTGAACTAAAGGAAAACTATCTGTTCAAGTTTAAAAGAAGATAATCCAGAGCTACTGGCTGGAGAGTCGAGCCCAAACTTCAGCTCAGCCTTGAATATGGAGTGATAGCCCAGTGCCTCGGAAGGATATGGATGAACTGCTGCATGCTGCTACTTCACTTTGTCTCTAATAAACAACTCTTTCAATTCTGAGAGGAAAAGCTCCTACAGCTCCTTGTTCCCATGAACCACTGTGTTCTTTAGATTGTCTCTCCCACAGGTGTGCTCTGTTCCATGCCAATAGTTTGGGGGGAGTCTGCCATCACTTATTTAACAGTCGGCAAGTCAAACCTCTGTGCCCAAGATATGCAAGTGCTGATTCAGATGTGGAGAAGGTATCCTGATGACATAAAGTCGAAATATCCATCTCTGTGAGAGTTCTTAATCCTGGTACTGCCTTTTGTCCACCAGCCTGCAGCTATGGGGAGCTTTTGCCACCATAGCTGGTTCCGAGTCTCACACTCATCCCAGAAGGCTGGACTGAATGATCCTTTATTCAAGGGCACTGAGATCTGAAGTACAAAGAAGGCCCATATTGTCCCCCATGTTTCACAGATATTTGAGCAGGCAGGAGAGTAAGCAACAAGAAAGGGTTTTTTTCCATATCTTCTATATGCAAATAGATTGGTGAGCTCAGCTCTCTATTCATTGCTTCCAACATACATGACACAGATGATGCTGTTCTCATTGTCAGACTAAAACTGGGGGCTGAGTTTCTATCTGCATAAAGCTGAGATGATGGCTAGGTAAGGAAAGTCACTGCACTGGAATCTGTCAGCCCTGCTAGCTAAATCCACAATTTATTAGCTGTGTTTGGGATCTGAAAAGCCAGTTAGGCTCCCAGTTATTCCTGCACAAGCAGCTCCTAGTGCTGCTTGGTGTGGCCTCATTTGTATCTACCCAGGGACTGCCACCTTTCTCCCTGGTATAGGCACAGCTCCTGTCATCTGAGCCAGTGAAACTACTGAAAGGAGTATGCAACCAGCACATGACTCAAGAAGAAGAGTTGAGATTGATTATACATGTATTTATTAGGTTCCAGTGATGCAAATAGCATATTAGCATAACTGGGTCAATTACTTTGGCAACCAGCACATGTGTGCCTGGGAAGGAAGCATGTGCATGTGTCTACTGGTTTTGTGCTGCCGAACACATCACCTGCTTAGAAGAGAATAAACGTGTTTATACCAGTGCTAAAGGGAAGAGAGAAAAAAGAACAAATCAACTTTCCCCAGCCAGCTGATTATGCATTTTCCACGTCAAATTGTCAGCATTTATTCAATTACTTCACTCATTACAAGTGTGTTCTTCAACCACTAACCTAAAAACCCTCCGTGCTGCTGTCAGCTCCATTAGAAGTGACATGCTCCTTCCTCAGGTTAAAAAGCCTTTGTGGAAGGCATCTCCTCCTGGTGTGAGGCTCTGAGGAAACACAGCCCCAGGCTGGGAAGGGAGCTCTTCTCCCCGAGCCAGGCCAGGAGGGCAAGGCTGAGGCTTCCCATGAGAATCATTCCATGGCCTGAGGTGAGCCCTCCCTGGGGTGGCAGAAGCTGTTTTTCAAGCACAGATATGCTCCAAGGCAGGGATTATAGGAATTCACAGGGCTCTGTCAAGGATATAGAGGAAATCCCCAGAGCCCAAACCCTATACTCTCAAGTTAACGGCAAGTTAAAAAGAAAGTTCCCCTTCTGAGGGGTTGTTAATTATAGATCCCTCCTTTAAACACTTCTCCTGGTTTTATCCATACTTACTCCCCCACAGCTGATGAAGATAAGGAAAGGTCTACCTTCCCCAAAATCAAATTTTAAATGCTTCCTGAGCTGATTCATTTGTCTAAGCTCTGATTTATGAAACAAAAGACAAGGCAAAAGATAAGGCAACAGAAAGCAATGTATTTTCCCTGTGTCAAGGTGAGGTACTTCCCATCACCCAGCCCATCTCTGCTGGGGTTAATGTGCATCAGTAATATTTAAATGATCAAAGTTTTTCCAGCAAAGACAGTGATGGGGTTGGTTTGGGTGTTTTTGACTTGTCATGCTTGTTTTCCTTAAAGAGGCACTGACCTGCCACAGCAAAGGCTTGCAGTTTGGCACGCAGGAGCATTTTGCAAAATGTTATCTCCCTAACAGAACAGCAGCCTCATGTTTCCTTGCACAACAACCTTTCTTAGCCTAAAATGCTTTGCATCCCATTTCCTTGATCTGGCTAAGTGCTTGCATGCTGAAAATCCCACCCTCCCTCCAGCTGTCCTTCTGGCAGGGAACAGACAGCATCTTCTCTCTAGAGAGTACAGTCACTGCTCCTTTGCTTAGCTAATCAGGGAGGGCAAAAATCACCCAGGGCCCTGTAAAACCGTCTGAGCTGCAGAAAATGCATCCGAGGTCTTGTGCGGGAGGGTGCGAGGCAAGGAGCCAGGGGAAGCCTCCCCTCCCACAGCAGATGCTCTCTGCCATCTCCCCAGTAGCTTTCACAAAGGGAAAAAAATAATACATGCTGCTCCAGGGACTGAAGCAATTCTTCTCTTCTCCTTGCTGCTCCCTGGGGTATGTGTGTGCCTAAGAGCAGGGGACTGGGAGCTACTGCTCATCTGGTCCCGTGGCTGGAGCAGCAGAGTGCAGGGAGGGCAAGGAAATAAATATCCCCCACCCACCCTCCTGGACTGTGTGTACCAAAGCTGTCTGCTGCTCAGTTTCTCAAGCTTTGTGTGGGTTTTCCAGCTTTTTTGCTAACTACAAAATATTGTGTGTCTCTTCCTTTTGAAACAGTCATTTTGTCTTTACACTGGGCACAAGGAACTGGGAAGCACAAACCTTCCCCTTCTGACCAAGCTGGAAGCTTTCTTCACATCCAGCTTGCTAAGAACAAAAGGACAGTACAAGGGTGATGAGGTGAGACAAATCTCCCCCAATAAGCACCAGGTTCAAGCAGCCTTTCCCTCTATCATCCATAACATCTCAAATGAAAGCACCTTTAAACATTTCCTCTCCTTTTCTCTGCAAACTTCTCCCCAGGGGTCTTAGCAGGCTGGACAAAACCACCATTGGAACAAGGGGATGGGCTGAACTGGGCTTGTCAAATATTACCCGAGACCCTCCCTTGCAAAGGGGTCTCTCACCTGCTCCTGGGCTCAGAGCACAATTACGAGCCTTGTGTTTCCACCTAATAAAATGCTTACTCACTTGCAGTGGCACTTTGACATCCTTGGCCGCACATTGCTAGATAAGGACTATAAAAAGAATGTATTGCAATTACAGGTGATACAGCAATATGTATTCTCAAATGAAAGATCCTTCATAAGCCTGGTTATTATTCTGGCAGTAATCTTGGATGTCTCTCCACGGACTCAAACTCAGCTCAAGTGTTAGCAAGCGCCTCACCACTGTGAAGGGGGACTGTGAGGTGTCACGTTTGCCTTCTGTTGTTTCAGTAGATCCTCTATCATCCCAAGTCAAGAAAACACTTCCCCTCTTCTCCCGCGCATGTCAAAAGCACCATTTGCCATTTAGATTTAGGGAGCCAAATATAGCCACAGTATAAACAGGTGCGAGCCCGCATATGTCAATAGAATTACACCTGCTTGTAATGGGTTTACATTTGGCCCTTGAGCCCCGGGGATCCCGTTGGGAGCACAGGCTGTATTAAATATTAAGGGCCCTATTCTCCACCCCTGCCTACGCTGGAGTAATTAAATCTCAATGCAGCCCCATTGATTTTCAACCACGCAGAGCACGAGGGAGGGGGTAGAGCCATCCCCCCACACACACCCCCCCCCCCAAAGGAGAAGCATGTCCAATGTGCTCCCTGCTGAAATTTTGCTCAGAAGAAAATGATACCCAGCATGAAAGAGTTGCAAAATGTACTTGGGTAAAAGAATGCCAAAGGTCTAAAATTAAACATTTCGCTGCAACTCTTCCCCGTTCCTTCCTGCGGGTGACAGCAGCAGCACCGGCTGCTGTGCAGCCCCTTCCCCTGGGCTCCCACGTCTGGGAGTGCCACAAACCATCTCTCTACTTCCCAGCATAAGGAGCCTGGGAGCCAGACCTGCCTGCTCAACCCAGGAGCGGGAGCAGCATGATTTGCCATCCTCCCAGCCTGTTCCTGGATCTCCTGAATCGCTGTAACCTTGGACCAGCCCCATGCTGCTGTCAGCCTCTCCGGGATATTACTCCCGTTAGTTAAATCTGGTGATTTGCCTGGAGCTGGCGCCTTTTACCTCTGTCTACACAAGTGTTATCGCCTGCTTCTGATCTTTTGAGCTTGCAGGGCTGAGAAAAACGACTTTGGTGTTTCTTTAAATGCCACGTAGTTTAGAAGTGTGACGACTCACACTGTGCTGTTATTCTTTCCAATTGAAACCTAATGATGCGTGCGTATCACTTAACTCTGATGTCAATAATCGGCACACCACTTGGTCTTTGCCGTGGCTATTAGAGGGAATGAAAATGAAATACCAACTCCTTTTTATCCCGTTACTGTACCATAATAACTAATAAAGGAGTAATAAGTGAGACGTGGGGGATTTCCAGGGGAGTCATTACTACAGAGAAGACCTAAAGGCACATCCAGGGAATATTAGCCAGCCCTGATTTTCTAGCCAGTGCTTCTCCTTTAAGCAATACTGCTGCCGTAAAAGAAGTGTTTACAGACAAAATTATTGCATGGAAAGTAGCAGCCCCTGACCAGGGAGCAAAGACTGAGCCAGAATCCAAGACAATCTTGAAGGCAAAGACCACCCAGAGCAGCAGCATAGCGTTTAGGCTGGGCCACAGTCAAGACACACATCAGCATTTCATAAATCTCACTTAGACTCCAGTGTACGGGAAATGTTTCCTAGAAGAGCCTTAAATCACCTCCCTGCCCCATCACAGGATGGATCGTGCGTTTGCCAGGGACTCTCAGGCGGGAGCAGCCACACGGAAAGCTCAGAGCAGGGGGCCAAAGGAAATCACGTAACAAAATAGCGAGTCGTTGGAATGCAAACCACATGCAAGCTGCACTGGGCACCTTCTGGCTTAGAAAACATTGAATTCTTGGTTAGGAAGGAACAATCGGGTTTTGGTGGGTGTATACACAGGTGGCAGTGGAGATTCTTTGGTTTTCCTCCCCATGGAATTGCGTATCAAAAACCTGTCGCTGCTTGGGAAGGATCCTATCTCCAGCATCTGTCTGATGCAGGGAAAACTTGGACCTTTAATTGCCACAGTATTATCTACCCTGTCCATAGCTGGAGCCTCCTCTGCCCCTCATTGTGGATGCAAGACAGTTGACCTAAGCATCATGTATAGCTCTGCATCCCGGTGCTGCCAGGTAACATCATATGCACATCAACCCCTTTTCCTTACCCAAGAAAAACCTGGTTTGGTTAAATCCCAAAGCACATTCCCACCGTTATCAAAGCGTTTCCCAACCATCTGATTTCCCCATCACCGAGCTCCTGCTTTGTTTATCCTATTAATTCCAACCACCCCCTCTTCCCCCAACACACAGACACACAGCCTCATTTACAGCAACTTCACCAGCAGAAGCCTCCCCAAAAATATTCAGGGCACACCAAGCGAGAATTTCCACGTGTGGGGAAACCCTCGTGACTAGAGCTGCTTTTTCTCTTTTTTTTTTTTTCCCCTCGAGCAAACATGAGCTCAGGAGACTTTTTTTCTTTTTTTTTATGATTTTTGTTTTGTTAAACCCTTAAAGGAGGAGGAAAAAAGAAAATAAAGACCAACCAACCCCACCAAAGAGAAACCGCCGTTATCTAACCGGAGCCAGCGGGCTGTGCCCGGCAGCCGGGACAGAGCTGGGATGCTGCAACCGCCCCACCGGCAGCCGCGGTACCCCTGAGGCTGAAGGCTCCCCGCTCGCTGCCTCCTCTTCCTCGGGTGGTTCTCCTCCCTCTTGCACCCTCCCTTTACCTCCCCCCTCCCCGCTCACATTTCCTCCCTGCACCTTTAAGAAGCACGTTGCTGGCCGGTGGGATGGTGTGTGCTAAAGCTGCACAGAGGAAGTTACGCAGCCGGGATCAGGCACGGAGATAAAAGCTCCGATTGTGATTGAAAGTGAGAGCAAAGGGGATTTCAGCCTCGGCATTAACTTGCCAAGGGAGCCGGGGATTGCACAAAGCTTCCCCGGCCATCTGCCCTTGGGGGCCGGCGGATCAGCGCCTGCCCGCCGGGCTGGGGGGGGG